>JACCIC010000136.1:902500-1412500 GCA_018907035.1 Sycobia sp. Sy_11 | reverse complement strand
ATGCGGAGGAGATATCGTGCTGTGTGTACAGAGCTTCACGCCGACGAGGCGCGCCCTGAGGGAGATCACGCCATTTTGCGCGGCCGAACGACCGCCCGCCGAGAACCAAGGGCCCGACGAGGAGGAGGATCCAGAAGAAGAGCAGCAGCCACGCCTTCCACTGACAGCATTCCGACAGCAGGGCGACAGCACGGTGAGTGCCGACGGCAGCGGCCGCATAGAGTGTAAGTCCGGGTCACGGATCGCGTCGCGACGGCGGTGTACACGCGGAGGCGGGAACGTGCGCGCGCGCGCGAGCGAGAGTCGACCCACGAGGAGAGCTAGCAGCCCGAAGAAGACCACCGCGAGACAGCGAGTGTGTGTGTGTGTGTGTGTGTGTGTGTGTGTGTGTGAGAGAGAGAGACAGAGACAGAATCAGAGTGTGTGCACCGCAAAACAGAGGGTGAGTACGAGTGAGCGAACTAATGGCGAGACCGCGTGTGTGCGAGAGAGAGAGAGAGAGAGAGAGAGAGAGAGAAGCGGAGCGTGTGCGCCGCGTAAACGAGGTGCGTGTGCACCTCGTGCCCGAGAGTGTATGCGCGCGATCCCTTGTGTATGTACGAGTGAGAGAGAGAAATTAGGCGAGTAATTGTAGTGTACGGACGAATAAAGGAGATTAGACTAGCATACTCGGTGCTGTATTAATTTCCGCCGCCCCCCATTCTATTTAGCGTTGCCCCGCTTCTCATCAGCAGACCCCCTCGTGGAAAGAGAACTAGGATCATCGCCGGGGACAACAACAGGTAGGTGCTGACAGAGTCAGTACATGCTGTGACAGCGGCCAGGGCAACAAAGGCCGCAACGTTACAATGTATATACTGTCACGAGGCCGCATCCAAAATGCGCCTCGCGAGCCGCGGCACGTGTATATATGTAAACATCGCGCGACCTCGACGCGGTGGTCGGCCGCACGAGAAGAGCGGGAAGAGGGGGGAGCTTCGTCGTGAAGAGGCGCGAAGTGGAGTTAGTTAGTCACGTGTTACGCATAAGGGAATCACGTGCATCCCGGCTTCGTGCAGAGTAGTTCTTCCACACGCGGTTCGGGCTATTTTTTGACGAGAAAAGAAGAGAGAAGAAGGAAAAAAACGCCGTAACGAGTTCCGTTACGTCTGCAGCAGCGTGTACAGAGTTCGCGGAAGAGAGTAGTGCGCGAAACCTGGTAGTGTGTCTGCGGGAGCCGACTACTGGTAGTGTCGCCGGAATCGAGAAGGAGGCCCTTCAGTTCCCGCCGAGACAGCCAACACCTGCCCCGCGTCCCAGCGCATCGCGCTCGTGCATGCGTTTGTCTAGAGACAGTGTAGATGGTGTAGGCGGATCGCTGCCGCCTGCTGCTCGCGAGTGTTCACGTCTACCGCCCTGCGCCTACGTCCATACTCCTGGGGGACGCCCCGCTGTAAGTACGAAAAAGGTAGACCACAAGAGAGCGCCCTTGCGGGGCGCCCCGCCAGCGAGCGAACGAGTATGTGTGTGAGAGTGAGAGAGAGTGTGTGTGCACGCGTATTGCGGTCTGGACGATTCCGAGGTTGCTGCCGTGCGTGCGCGAGTCTTGCGCCTCTTAACTTGTTATTCGGTGTAGCCTACCGCGCTGAAAATAAACGTTCTAATTATAAATCACGTTCCCGCTTTCTTTGTTCTTCATCGCAGCCTTCCTCCAACTTGCCTGTTTTTCCCGCATCGTGTCAATCCCGCGCATAGGATCCACCCGCCTCTGCAGGCACGGCGAAGTGTGAAATAGAGATGCATTTGGATACGGATTCATATCTGATAATTTATTATAGATAACTATTTTCTAAAAGTTACACATTCAAACTTTTTACGCATTTTGTATTTTCTAAGCAATTTTATAACTTTTGCAGATTTCTATGAAAATTTTTTATAATTTTTTTATAATTTTCTTATCTTGAATAAATGTTGTTACATATTCTACGAATTAACGAAAGTCACATGATTAATAATCTAATAAAATGAAATTCATAAGTATTGTTCTCGGTCTTACAGTCTTTATAATATAATATATTAAATTAAATAAGTTTAGTTCACACACCAAAGGTGAATCTAACTTTTAGGTGGTGGATGCAGTGAGGTTGTCCTTTACTAACATAGAATATTTTCATTATTTTTATTTTATTTATTATTTTATTTTGATTTTATTTTATTATCAATTTTATTTTTAATTTTTAATATAATTTATTTTAGTAATCAGTTTTATTTCAGATTCTTCAGGGAGTGAATATAAACGAGGACAATCTGACTGTCATTATTTTAATTATTATATTATAAAGACTGTAAGACCGATAAAAATATATATTAATTTAATTCAAGATACTCACTATAAGTACAATTTTTAATTTTAATAATCTAGTGAAAATGGAGAATAGGGCTTGGTGACTAAACGATGTATTATTACAGTTATTTCCCTTTTAGTAATATAGAAAAATGATATGCTGGTCTAATTTTTTGGAATTGTTGAATTCCTTTTTAACAATCCGGTACTCTGAAGAGAAAAAGGACAGTATAAAAATTGTAGTAAATCCGAGTGTTCAATAAAAATTTTTGAATACAGGGGGCGATATTTGTAAAGGATTCCAGAGCTAGTAAAAGAGCTAGCTGAAGCAGAATTATAGAAATAAAAAAATCTTCCAAATAGGGGATTAATACTGAGTTGAGACGTAGCTGCTGTGGTATAAACTAAGAGTGTATTATTGGTGAGGCCAGAAGATTCAGAGCCTACGGGTCATTAGTTGTTGCAAGTACTGATATGATGCGCAGAAGAAGTTATTGAGCGAGTAATAGAAACATTTTGTAATATAAATGAGGAAATCCTGATTTAAAAAGATAGGTGTAAGGTTTTGCCTGCTCCTTCTTGTGAACAAGTTTTCCTTAGACTGGTTTCAAGAAGAAATATGTTTTCTATCATGGAAAGTAAACTTTTCTATGATATTGTAAAAGGCGGAATGTTTTACGATATCAAAAAGGGTCAATAAAAAGAAGCTGAGAGACACGCATCAACTTATTTTTATGAAACCTTTTGCGTTACCAGGCCATAGGCCGAGCATGTATGTGAATGCTAGTTTAGAACTTTGGAATTGGTATTGAAGTTTCGTCCATGATTCAAAACGAAACCAACGACCTTGATAATTGCCACATTAGCTGCTATAATAAGCACTATTAAGAATGCTTGCAAGCTGGCTGCTATGAAACCACGGTTCGATATATTAACGCCTGCTACAACCTGTCTGCTGTCCCTTATTCCTAGTTCACGGCCCAGGCGAAACCTTTTCAACCTTTTCTCGTGCTCGTATTATTATTAATTATATCCATACCGCAGTCAACCACGAATATAGATCATTTACCGATTATTTTAATCTGCAACGTTTACTCGAAATGAAAATATTACGCATTTCAGGCTGTATATGCTATACAGTCAGATTGTCGCAACTAATTCAATTACTATTTAAGTCTGTGAATGCTATTTATGAATTTCCAAGAACATTCCTGGCAGACAGCTATCGGAATATGTCTCGACACAAATCCCATGCCACTACACACTAAACACATATCTCCATGTTGCACCGACACCAGCCCGGAACTGTTATGCACATTACTTCAGCCTGGGCGTCTCTCCTTGCTTGGACATTTCACGTTCATACCTTTCATCCCGGCTTCTCATGCATACTAGATGTCGCGTTTACTCTCACATACTTTCATCACCCAGGCATCCATCTGCTTTTTGCTCCGTAGCACATGCGTAACGTATTTTTCCATCAAAATACGTTACGTTACAAAATACGTTACGTTATCAAAATACTGTCACGTCTCAATCGTCTTTGTCCGTTCTTCAGTTGCAGCGTCTTCCCTTCGAACGTTTGGACTCCGCTCGTGAATACATTCCCGTTCGGCCGCGAGCAGATCGATGGGAATAATCCCAGCGATTACGAAAACCGCGCTCTCAGATACGGTGCGACAAACGCACGCGATTCTTAACGCGCCTACCATTTGTACGCTTCTCATGGCGTTCGCTCGTTTTCTGATATTCATCGCGTCGGCCCATACCTCCACCCCGTAAAGCAGGATGGAGTGGGTAACGCTCATCAGCAGTCTTCGTACATTCTGTCTAGGTCATTTCCTATTGGCAATTAGTCTGCTTAAAGCCTTTGTTTTTTCAGCTGCCTTATTAGTCACATATCGTAAGTGCGGCCAGAAGCTCTGCTTCGTATCCAAGGTGACCCCAAGATACTTTACCTCACTCCCGAGTTAGTAGCAGTAACTCGGTCTTTTGTAGCGCCAGTTGGAGTCCGTGGTCTGTCATCCATTCGGTTATCCGTCGCATGACCTAAGCCAGCTTTAACTGAATAAGGTGATAGTCGCGCGCGACTATCACGGCTGCCACATCGTCGGCGTATGCTAAGAGGCGCACGTCCAAAGGCATGTCTAGTCTTAGTCAGCTGTCGTACTGTACGTTCCAGAAGTCGAGGCACAGGATGGAACCTTGCGCTACCCCAGCCGTCACGCGTTCTCGTTTCTTTCCGTCCAGTGTCTCGTACGTCAATGCTCGGTCCCGTAAGTAGTCCCGTATGATACGTATAAGGTAGGAGTCAATCTTAAAAGTAAGGTAATCTCAAGGTCACCAGTAGAAGCAGTGGTCTGGGCGCATGGCAGCCCCTGTTCTCCGAGTGAAAGATGTTCGTCGTGTCACCTACAGCCCCTATTGTCGATCGTCCTTTCCTAAATCCGTGTTGTTGTTCGGATAGGTCTCCGGCATGTTTAATTGCCTGTCTTAGTCTTGGTCTTAGTAGTAACTCAATCAGATTCCCTATCGTATAAAGTAGACAGAGAGGCCTGTACGAAGAAGGCAAATCAGGATTCCCTTTAGATTTACTGATGAGAACCAGTCGAGCCTCCTTCCATTGTCTGCTGAAGACTTCCTCCACCAGGCACCCGTTGTACAACTCTAAGAGGATATCCGGACGACGTAAAGCGACCGCCCGAAGCACCTCGCTAGGCATTCCATCGGGACCTGGAGCCTTGTTAGGCTTCAACGCATACCGAGCCCTATAGAGCTCTTCCTGCGTAAAGAGAGGGGGTGTCTTTCTCTGTTGTCTCGTTCGTCACGTCCGTTCTGCCGGATGGATCGGGAAGAGTCCTTGGACTTTCCGTTCCATCGTTTCCTCGTCTTGTAATATCGGTGGGTTTCGAACGCCCAGCGCGCGTATCACAATTTTGTAACCGTTTCCCCAAGGGTCTGAGTCCACCTCGTCAATGAGTCGAGTCCAGCACCGTTTCTTATTGTCTTGATCGCAAATCTCAGCCGCCTCCTGGCGAGACAAACTCCGCAGAGTAGAATCCCACTTCGCCTCGACTTCGGGCTCGTTGAGCTCTCCGTCTCAGCTTTAAGCAAGTGCTTCTGAGTTCCGCGGTCCCAACCGTCCATCAGTATGTCCGCCGTCAGTTTCGTATATTCCGTTTCTTGGGCATTGTGTCATCGCATAGACTTTGGAAAAAACCGGTCGTCGCTGCCGCTAACGCCTCCACCCTATTCCGGTTCGTCAACTCTTGAGACACCTCCCGTGAGAGTGGCTCTACATATTGTAGCTGCCTTTCGAGTTTGTATTTGTCTAGAAGCTTTGGATTCTATCCGGTAAGACTTGTACGTCGCTCTTGCATTCGTTTCGTCTCGTCTGTCAGTTTGATAGTGATGTACTGGTGATCACTGGCTGTGTAGCCTTCGATCACCCGCGACGCCTTCAGCCTAGTCCGAATTCTATTAGTTTGGGCTTAGGTAAACGCTGACGTAGGTAACACAGTGGCTCTCGCCCAGACACAGTCCTCCTCAATCCTACACCGTGCGATGTTCGACGCGCCCTTCCCTCGTAACCAAACTGCAGACTTGCTCGAGCTGCTAACGAGCCAAGTCGGTGAACGTCTGTCTTTGTATTGCTCACTGATAATAAGTACGTCAATGTCCAGTTCCACCACAATCTGCGGGAGCAGTGCGTCAGCTACACTACTCCCATTCATGTTGCACTGGAGTATCATTATCGTAATTGTGTGACTGTCTCTGTCTTCTGTTCTGTTAGAGCTGCCCGGAATGCGGTACACGAGGACGAGCCAGGTAAGTGTCCCCTGTCCTGGATATTGTCCCCAGTGCAGAAGAAGCACTCCCCACGGCCTTTACAATCCCTATGGGAAGGACCCTCGAGACCGCATCGCCAGCAGTAGTTTCGTCTATCCGGTCCTTTACAATCTTTCCGTAAATGATCGAACCCGAGGCATCGGTAGCATCGCGGGACGCGCAACCTAGCTCTTATTCTTGAGATAACCCACCCGATTTTAATGCGTCCTTTCTTTAAAAGGTCTGTAGCCTCTTTTACGTCAAATTCGCAGACCGCCATTCTCTGTCCTCGACTGTTAACGTCAAAAACACGGGGCCGACGATCCGCGGTCCGTCCCGTTTCCTGATTTAACGCGTTCGCGATGTCCTCGTCGGTCGTGACACAGTCCAAATCTACGATTATTATGATTCTTTTATTACGATTCTTTATGAAGCAAGTTGGCGAAATTACGATTCTTTATGAAGAAATTACGATTCCTTATGAAGCGTTGAAGAAATTTCGATTCTTTATGAAGCAAGTTGGCGAGCTATTGCATACTGCCTTGGAGAATAAAGATGATACTTCAACATTGGGAGACGATTTTTATTCAATTAATTAAAGTAAACTGCCTTCTGTTAAGCATTCAAAAGAGAAATAATTAGTTCAAAGACTATGACAAATGAATTTGTCAAAATTTTTGAATTGAAGAAAATTATAGAAGTCAAAATTCAGACTTTAGAATATTTTAGACGATGTAAATGATCTCATTCAATATGAGTATAGCCGTAGTAAAACATCTGTTTTAGAACTAGTGCGGGAAAATTAAAAAAAAATTTAATCAACTAAATCAAAATATTTTGATTCATGCAACCAAATTTTAATTAAAAAATAAATCAGGTCATGTTTGTTCCTCTTGCCAAATTAAGCAGTTTTTAAAAATATTTGTAATTTCACAGAACTTAGAGATTTCAAACAACAGAAATATATAAGTAGAGGTAGGTTTTAATCGCCTAATTTCTAACCATAGGATTGAAGATTGTGCATGAGTAGGAACTTGATACGTCTATTGTGTCAGACAACATACCAAGGTTCCTTCAGAAGAGTAAAACAATAAGGCAACTCATAGTTAAAGAGGAATATCAGCCGAACCAGTGACATCTTCATTGTATGGTTTCACGCTGACAAGGCATCTTAAATGTATGCGTGCTTCTGCATAATTGTGAATTTATTATTGTATTGATTGTGTCGTTATATTCTTTGATTTTATTACTTTATGTATCGTAAAATTATATTTTTTGATTGTATTATTTTATATAAGTATAAATGTGTCCGTATAAAGTCTTTACAACCATTAAATATAAACATACGCTTGTCGTCGTTTTTGTGCAATGCTAAAATCTTTCGATCATTCATGTGTTTTGTGCTTATGTTTATGATTATCGCAGATAATTGAAGAAATTTCCAAATTGTGTGTAGGCTCGGTGAACCTTCATACACAAAAGATTTATTGGTCTCAGCTGAGGGCGCGGGTTTCTCCGAGAAATCCATTACCTGAAATTAACCTGAGAGACCTCGCATCTACCCATCTCTTCCCCTGAACATTCCCATGTACATTTACTGGCGGAATAGTGCATGCATTCCACGGCCAATCGAAATTCCGGTTAGAATTTTCATCAATCCCCTCCTTTGTTAATTTTTAATATCTCGACTCGAAGATGTAAAAGCGAAACGAGAGATCCGATTCATTTTGTCCACCACGCGAGAAACCCTTCATAAAATTTTTGTAACACCTTGTTATAGCTATTATTTATCTTAGCTTATATTTATCTATTATTTGTAGTTAAATTATTTGAATCGTCGTATGAAGCTAAACATTTATACGACACGAGGCCGATGACAAAACCATTTTTCTTGTCGCCTCAACATATGGTTTTGATATAAGCAATTCGCAACAACTGTTAAATAGTGCAGTTGTTGAGATTCCAACTTCATAAGATGATAGTTCGAGTCTTACTATTAAGAGACAAATATAGTTTCCGACCTTTTTCAACGGAAAAAGGGTAGTTACGATAGAAAATGGATACACGTTATTAAACTCAATCAAAATATTTTCAGCCATTTTCTACTACTTTTTCCCATCTTTCTGGCATATGGCAATATCGTGGCGAAAAAATGATGGGGGTTTCGAGGCGATCCAATCATTCACAAATTCTCGCATTTCTTGATCATGTCGGAAGTGCGTATCAACGAGGTTGTGTGGCATCAATCTGAATAGGTAGTAATTAGAAGGCGTTAGGTCTGGAAAGTACGATCGGTGGGTGAACCAAAACTTTCCATTCGAGCTCCAACAGGGTGTTTTTGACGGCTTTCGCAACATGTGTCCGAGCTTTCTCATGCAAAAGAATGACTTTGCGCGTATTTTTTGCGATTGCTGATCTATGTTCGATCAATTTCTGTTGTAATTTATTCAGTTGGTATTTGTATACCTCGGCAGTCACGGTTTCATTTGGTTTTAGTAGCTCGTAGTACAGTACACCCTGTTGGTCCCACCAAATGCACAGCGATACCTTTTGGCCGTAGATATTCAGTTTTGCTGACGATGTGGACGGTTGGCCTGGGTACACCCATGAGTTTTTGTGCTTAGGATTATCATAGTAGATTCACTTTTCACCACGTCACAATATGCCACAGAAAGCTCTTCTTTTTTGCCTGGCAAGCAACAACAGTGCGATTTCGTATCGATTCCTAATGGCACTTTAATACATTACATTATATTATAATATATAATGACACATTTGTCATAAATTGTACCTGTAGTGTATTTACAAGAGATCATTTAAATCATATTTTTAAAATATTTAAACAATTATTATGTAATATGAAAGAATGCGAAGCCATGATGTATTTCGTTTAGAAATTTGTAAAAAAGAAGAATCTTAAAAATGACTATAGCATATCACCTACAGGGAGTTTATGTGAATCGTAGATCAAAACATACGTATTACGTTTTAATGATAATGAAAAGCAACAAAACAACATTTAACAAAAGTAAAATAGTTAGATAAGTTTGATGGCTTCTTAGCATAGTAAGAATTTGAAATACATCTTTTAATGTATTTTATAAAAAAAATTTATATAAAATATTTTTCGAAAGTTCCAAATATATTAACACTAAAAATACTCTATAATTAAATTACAAATCAGTTCACTAATATTGTCAGATATCATAAACATACTAATATATGTTCTTAATTTATTAAGAAATTTACAACTTATAAATCGTATGTGTATTTTAGAAAAACTTTATATAAAATATATTTCTAAATTCAATAATATATTATGAAAATACTACATACATAATAATATATGTAATTATATTTTAAATCTTTTCATAGTTAAAGAAAAAAGGTTCATATACCAGAATAATATTTATATAATATATTTTTCTAAAATCTGCTGAAATAAATTAACAAAAAATAAGTTATATAACGCCATAACGTCTTAAAACAATGGATCATTAAAACAAATGGCTAAGTGCATTTTATATGCATCTCTAGAAATAACAGTATATATTGCTTACACAAATATATCTAAAACTATAAAGAATAATAATAAATAAATAGTTTTAACGAAAATGCAGTTTAATAAAGTCATGAGATCATTTACAAATAGACGAGTTTATTGCCTATATTGGTACGACCTTTCTTGATGTCCGAGTGAAATTTGAGCGCCATATCTCCATTAGTATGACAGCTGACAAACACACACTAATGTAGATATGGCGTTCAAATTTCACACGGACATCAAGAAAGGTTGTACCAATATAGGAAAAAAGAATTTTTTTTCGATTCAGCTTACGTGCGGAGTTTAAATGCACCTGTCCTGGTAAAATTTGATAATATGGTAAATAATAATCATAATGAATGTTTACTTTTCATTATTTGTCTAATTTAATTTAGAATGATTAATTATAAATTAGACTTAGATAAATTAGACATTTGGAATAGATTAGTCAAATCCTTAGAAAGAATATGCAAAGAAAATAAATATACCTTGAAAAGTATAGAAAGTGTGACATAATTTCTTGTGTGAATCGAACTAATGGCGAAACTTCCATAATAATAACAAAATTATGATTTCAAAGTCTTGTCGACTGGAGTAAAAATAAGAGAAATTTATACACAGGATTAAAGCATATAGGATGATCCATTTTAATCGGCGTAGTTGGATTACTCGCAACCTAAGCTAGATACGGCAAAGTGGTTCTGACAAAATTTGTAGAAGGCAAAGGGGGAAACACCATAGGGCTAAAGTTTTTGACCTTGAACTTGCCATTCAAGGTTATTTCAAGGTCAAAGTGATTTTTTTAAAATGGGAACACCTATTTTTGATCCCGGATTCGGAAACAGCGGGAACTTTTACATCTAAAATCATATTGAGAAAATTTTCTTTCAAGGTCAAATCAAGGTCAAACTCGGGATTAAAAATTATTGACACCTTAAGTACAGACAGGCTAACCAATCTTAACACTATGTACCGTATCCCCACATACCCTTACAAACCTTATAAACATACCCTAAAGCAAGCAAGATTTCTATAAGGTTTGTAAGGGTATGTGGGGATGCGGTACATCAGCGTTCAGGTTGGTTAGCCTGTCTGATTTGACCTTGAAATGACTTTGAAAAAATTTTCTCAATATAATTTTAAACGTAAAATTTCCCGCTTTTTCCGAATCCGAGGTCAAAAATAAGTATTCCCATTTTAAAACATCACTTCGACCTTGAAAGGCAAATTCAAGGTCAAAAAATTTATCCTTGTTGTGTTGCTCCCTTTGCCCCCTACAACTTTTGTCAGAACCACTTTGCCCTCTCTAGTTTAGGTTGCGAGTAATCCAGCTGCACCAATTAAAATGGGTCACCCTGTATATACTACTTAACCCATCAAATGTTTCACCATATTGTTTGTTGAAGTTACTTTTAATGACAGATTACTATTTTCAATTTGTGTAAAAGTGAGATTGTTGCTTATAGGGAAATCCGTGTAATTAACGACTTACAAGAAAAAGCACACCGTTTCTCCGAAATAAGTTGTAGCGAAACGCGTTGAATAAAATTTTCGCTTGATATTGTCGTATGTGATCCATTTTTCGTCGCCAGTCATCATCCGCTTCAAAAATGGGTCGAGTCCGTTCCGTTTCAGCAGCACATCGTAGGTGTTTATTTGGCGCAGAACGTTTTTCTGCGTCAAATCATGCGATACCCAAACATCAAGCTTTTTTTTGTATCCAGCCTTCTGCAGATGGTTGAAATGATTTGGTGACTAACTCTCGTCTCCTGGGCGATGTCGCGAGATGCCACATGATTTGATCGGTATTCGTCGTCACAGGTCTTTCGCCGGCTGGCTTATGCATGGTTTCGTTTTCACCGGCTCTGAATCATCGAAACCATTCCTCTGCGGTTCGAAGTAATAGCGTGCCATCCCCCAAAACACCATTAATCTCACGGAACGTTTCTCTAGCGGATTTGCCTTTGACGAAGAAAAACTTTAAAATAGCGCGAATTTCGGCGTTAGTGAACTCCATCTTTACACGTCTATAACTTTTGAAGGCAATATCCAAACTAATCATGCATACCATCGTTTTGTACGTTATGCCAAGAACTTTCAAATGATGTATAGTATTGCCAGATACGAGCTCTGTAGCGCTTTATATATAGATGCGAAATTCATAAGACAAAAAGGCGGAAGGGAGATATTTAACAACCTAATGTTTACTAGAATCATGTAACAATTTTATAATTATTTAATAAAATCGAGTAACAATTTTTAAATAATATAAGGCGCTCTTGAGTTATTTAAAAATTGATAATTTTATATTATTGACGAGGAGCCCTCCGAAATTATATAAAATGAAATACGATAAACTGCGAAGAACCGACACCTCAGGTCGTGTAAATAGACAATCAAGTAAATAGAAAGAGCGCGAAAATCGGTCAAGACTGAACAACAACCCGATAATAGGATTAAGGATTTAAAGCGCAACGAAAACACGAAAATAAATATATTTTACTTACTTTACGAAATAATAAATTCTTTTTCTTTCTTTTATTTGTATTAGGAAGTCTAGATACATCGAAATGAAGAAATAAAATAATTTAATATTAGTATATTTTTTTTGTTAACGAATATCATTGTAATAATAATAATTAATAAAACATATTATTATTATTATTGTTATTATTATTATTATTATTATTATTATTAATATAAAAAAGAATTTACGATAAAGATTTATTCACCCAGTCCATTCACCCGTTCGGACAGGATCCTCCATCTTCATAAAACCATAGCAATTAAAAATATAAATATTACGTAAGAAAAGAGGGGATGGATCGTTACAAGGATATTCAAGCAAATTTATAAATATATATATAGCATAGCTTGGGTTCAGGTAATAAGGGCATCTGATTCTTTACTATCGTTAAGTATTGGACTTTAGTGGCCAAATCGAAGATTGTGAATGGACAAAGTTGAATTCCTGTCAACTCAATTTTTCAGAATTTGAACAAAATAATGTTTTCCTATTTCTTTGAGGGCAAACTTTGAATCTTGAACTCTCAAATCACAATCCTTCAAAAAATATATAATCTGTTCCAATAAATAAATAATATTTTGTTATATATAAAATTGTTATCTATAATTCACTCATAAAAACTCACTATAAATCATATTTATTCATCTTTTTGGCTATTTAAAACGATGTAGTTACAAAATTGAAAGTTATTTACTAATAAATCTTCATTTATTCAGAATACGGAATATTTTTTCATGCAAAAATTAATTATTAAAAAAAATAACATAAGCTGTGCGGGAACGTGCCTGGCAAGTTCATACCTGCTCTTTTTAATAATAAGAATTATCAGAAAAAATAGCAGAAGAATGTTCCCCTAAAAACATCGAAGATTTAAGATAATTAATTCTTTTTCATGAGTTCATGCGTTGACAAAATAAACTGAAAATAAACACGGCTATTTGTAAATGTTTACGGCAGTTATGAGAATTTCGTATTTTTAACTTTAGTTTTATTATAATTTTGTATTTCTTAAAATGAAATACTTGAAGGAAATCTCTTATAATATCAATTGTTAACTCTTGAATATTTATCAGTACTTTTTGTCACTCATAAACAAATATGTCTTAAATTGGGGAACTGCTGTTAGGTACAGATGTATCGCAGGTATAAGCCGACCCAGGCCTCGTGGATTCAGGCGACTTACATGCCATAAACATCCGAGCCCTGCTATAAACAAATCGGCCGCTCACCCAATGATCGGTCAACCCTGAACTATGCTTGGGATAAATATTTATCTTATTGATATTTGGGATTATCCCTTCTATTTCTATTTTTCAATAGCTCGCGAAAAAGTGTTCAACAAGGCAGTCACCTCTCAGCCTCGGTAACTGTCGTCTGAGAGCGAAATGCGTATTCCTAATTCGAATATTTCAAAATAATAATAAGATTTTTACCTTTCTCTCTGTATATAAGTAATTATATTCTGATATGTAGATTTTGCTAAATAACTGTTTAAAAATTGTTACTTCAATTAATACTTCACAGCATATTTTTCTTCTTTATCTGAGGAATCAACTCACCCAAACATTAAATGATCTCATGAATTTTATTAAGCTGCATTTCTGTTAAAACTATTTATTTATTATTATTTTCTAGAGTTTTAAATATATTTGGTTAAATTATACATACTGTTATTTCTAAGAATTCAAATAAAATACACTTAACCATCTGTTTTAATGATTCATTGTTTTAATACGTTATTGCGTTCTATAATTTATTTTTTGTTAATCGGAAGATTTTAGAAAAGTATTTTGTATAAATATTATTCTGCCATATGAAAATTTTTTGTTTTACTATGAAAAGATTTAGAATATAATTACATATATTATCATGTATCAAGTTTTGTCTTAATATATTATCGAATTTAGCAACATATTTTATATAAAGTTTTTATAAAATCTCTAAATATATCTGTCTGTCCCCCCTCTCTCACTCTTTATTTATGATCTGTATATTCTATTTATTTTTCTATAATATAATATCCGTACACAGTCGGTTTGTCTGCCTACCCATCTCTAATCCATCAAATGTTGCGTCCAACCCATGCCTTGTGATCAACAATGATCTAATATTCATTCCTTTTTTCGTTCCAAAATGTCTTGCCTATTCCGGGTTTGGATTTAAATTATAGATGGTATTTAGACGAAACATATAGTATTATAAAATTGCAATTAAGACTAACATGTTTGTTCTCATTGTTAAATAATGTATTGAGATTTAGGTTTCCCCGACATATAATAAAGGGAATGCATTGAGATTTGGGCTCCATGGTATATAGGTACCGGAGCTTTAACACTCTTACCTGAGAGAGCTGGGGGCGTCAACTGTTCCCACCATTATATACCTACCGCCAAAATGAGATTTGCCGTCAGCTATGACGCATATTTTTGACGTAGTTGCCATAATATGAGTAAAAGTATCTAAGAAGTTTTGTCTTGTATCTGATTGGTGAAAAATATTTTAGAAAACGCCCTGTTCTTAAAATTACGCCTTTACCGAGCCAATGTGCAAGAAAATTATAAAATAATATTTGAAAGTGATCTTTTCATTATCAATTTTAATAAACTTTAAAATAAAAACTTTTGTTCACGCTTCAAAACAGATGGGATGCATTAAATACTTCAGAAGCTATATAAAACTACTTGTGAAGTGAGAACCGTACAGTATTCTATAAAACAAGAAAATAATTTAATCAATATTGTATCTTACTTTACTGAGTCATTTAAATGTCATTTTTTTAATCTAAAATTTTTTTTATTATTATTGATAAAATAAATTTAATATTGTTGAGAAGGATAGCCTATTTTGTTGAGTACTATATTTTTGTAAACTTATGTTAATAATGTTTTGTAAATATTAAATTTAATATAGATAATAAAATATTTATTTGTAATTTTTTTAAATAAAAATTTTAAGTGAATTTTGGAAATATGTTTATGTTTCATAAATTTTTTAAAAAATTTCAAGGTTTTCTTTTTGTTAAATTCTTTTTCGTTTGTAGTATAAACAATATAATTTAATTGTGAATTATATGGACGTAGATAAAAACATGGTGACAGTGACTAGTATAATATGAATACTTCAAGTATATCCATTGTTTGTATCAACATTGAAAATTGTAGTTCCAATATATATTTTTTTGTCCTTTTAAAACGTTAAATTAATGAAAAAAGTAGTATGAAAAGTAATTGGAACATTGTTCAAGTATATGTATATCAATATATATGTAAAAATAATCATTTGATCGCGTTTGGACTAATAAAAACTCTAGTGTGTTTTTATTTTACGATGTTTCGTCAAATGTACCGTCGAATTCTTCAGTTGAAATAAATTTACAAGCTAACGCTAAGAGCTTCTAAGTCAAACTCAAGAGTATTTGTTACATTGAAAATGAAACAAATTAGAAATGTCAAATTTTCATTCAAAATTAAATAAACAAATCAAACAATACTTGTCGACGAAACATCGTAAAATAAAAACACACTTAGTTTTTATTAGCCCAAACTCGATCAAAATAATTATATATATATATATATATATATATATATATATATATATATATATTTATATACATATACATATATACACACAAGGGTGAAGATAAAATTATCTATTTATTATCAATGTTCTAGTATATTTGTTAATAATTTTATGAACGGATTTATTCTTAAATCAAGCTTTGATAATGTGCAATTGAGAATTTTAATTGGTTGTTTCTATTAGATTGGTAATGTATTCTGTTATTGAAGTATTTCTTTTTGTATTTAGTGACGATAGTCTACGAACTTTAACTGATACTATTAAAGTAGGAGCATTCGTTGCTAATAAGCAATTTGCTCTAAATCAAGAAGATTGTCATTCTGATATTCCATTCAGTTCACTATTAACTCTTCGACAACCTTCATCTTTATCAGTTTTTACAGCTGGTATAGAAATCTCCAACCAAATAGAAAAGTCTGCAATAAAAATTACACCCGTCATGACAGTATCGAGAGAAGTAGTTAATACAAATAATGAAAACGAAAGACTTGTGAATGACATGTCTGAGAAATGCAATCCCAAAAATTCGCCACGAAGAAAGAGTTGTTCACTACTAAGTACTAATGATGACTTCATTTTGGTGGACTTGGTAATTAAATTTTAATCTTTTACCAATTGATTTTTCTAATATCACAAAATTGTCTTCATGAAATTAATATATATGCAATTATTGAGAAGAACGTTTGAAAATTATTTGTTATCTCTGATACATTATATTAAAATTAATACATATCAATATATAATTAATATTGAAATTGTTTTTTTTTTGGTCCATGATGAGGCGCCTTAGCGGGCTCAAAACTTTGGACAACAGCAGCATAATCTTAATTAAGTAAAGGTGGTCCGGACAGTCAGATTGTACTTTACTAATAAAAAAATTTTTTATTTCAGATTAGTCTATGGGGCTGATTTTAAACAAGGACAGACTGACTGTCATTATAATTGTTAATTAATTATATATCGATATGTATTAATATTAATATAAATATATATTAATATAATTATATATTATTTTTAATTTAATTGGTCTATAAGATCAATAGAAATATTTATTAATATTATTTCTGATAACAAATATAATATGAATGAACTTTCAAAAAAAAAAACCAAAAATAATTTATACATATATTAGGTATGACTTTGTTTAGACGAAAAATCGATTTACATATTAATATTAATAATAATTTTAAGAACTATTAAAAACATTTTTATTACAACTTCATTTATTTGTTTTATATAGTAAGAGATTTCTAAGTTTTACAGAAAATATAAATAGAAATTGGTGAAGATGTTTTGAAGTGGAAAATTAAATTATTTATAGAAAACATAATGCCAAAACGTACATAGTAGTAATGAAAGTTCAATCCATACAATTTTTTATCCATTTTTCGAATAAAAATCTCTGTTTACGAAAACTGTTTTAAAAAGTAAGCTTTGAAGAGACCGATATTTTAATTGACTATAACATAGAAGGTAGGTTATAGCAAGTAGTGTATAGCCATAGCTATACGGTCTCATCTTCTTCTCTTTCAATAGAGAAATTAGTTGCAAAAGTTAGTGAGATCGTCTCGAACTTTAAACAAAAATGTCATTAACTATCGTTTTCTTTAAGATTATCTTCTATTTATTGTTAAAATATATGTATGATAGAATAATTTCATGACTTTGATATTATTTAGTGCACATAAACTGCTATACAATATATTATGACTTGTACATGTAGGTATCTCAACCATTCGAAAGATTATGGGGGGGGGGGTAGCTTTAATGATGCGTTTTATGGTCAGAAAATTTAAATCTTATAGTTATTTCTATATTAAATCATACAATATACTATTACTATTATCATCTTGTAGAATCTAATAATAGAAGTTTTAATCTTAACGCATACCATGATAATTTCGTTAAAGTCCAATGTTTTCTGCTCGCTCTTTATTAGATATTTTTTTCCATAAATAAAGGATAGGTACATTACTATAAATATGACAAACGATTTCTACTTGCTGTAAAATAAATTGATCTCCTATTTTCTTATACCATTCATATTGATAATATATCTCATTATAAAATGAAATATAATATTATTTATATTGTCATTTTATACAAGTTTTTTCAAATACTGACTAATAGAAAGCTATTAAATTATACAAACAGAGGTAAAAGTTATGGCTTAGAAGCTACTTTTTCTCTCAATATCTAGACTTGCGTCTGTAAAATAGCTGTTATGATTTCTGTAATCTTCTAAACTACCGATTAATATTAGATGTTGATTATTAATAAAATCACTCTCTGTCGATTAGAGTTGCGAATGTCTTACATAATTTTACTGTTTATTGAAAAATATTCTCAAGATCATAAACAACTTAGTATGAATGTTCGTATATATACTTACTTATTTTTTTGGCATTTATTAACGTCAGATCTGAATCGAAGAATTTCAAGAAAGTAAATAGAGTAATTGGCAAATCAATAATATTTGGTGCGCTATTTTGTTTTGTGGAATTAAATTAAATAATTGAGATATATTTCTAAGAATATAATGTATATTAACTCTTGGAGGATTCCATAGATTAAGCGATGTGCAACATTAACAAATTTCTATCTTCGACGATTAAGTCATTCGAGATTTTTTCTTTCCTCGATATGTGCCAAATATAACTTGTAATTTTTGAAGAATAAGTACCAATCATTCGCAGAAATAAATACTATTTGTACGTTTTGCCCTCAGTTACCTGCTGGGCTCGTCAGTAGGACGACAGGTAACCAATTCCTATACGTACAATGCTTGCTAAAATCGATAACAACTTATAATATTGTTAGAATCTTAATTATAGAACAGTCGCCATTTTATTTTATATTTGATGTAATAACGTAATTATTATATTTGTAATTTATATTATATACTAAATAATGTATGATATTCCTAGGAAGTGTTCAATAACTAACATTAACTAAATAGGTATAATTTACGAAAGAGCGGACCACTTGGACCATTCCATACTTGCACTGTCACAGGTAGATTTTATTGCACCTCGTGACAGGCCGCGGACAGGCCTCACCTGTCAATTATTAATGATCGTTTATGAGTATTAACTATATAACTATAGTTAATGAGCGGAAGCCCTGACTCTTGTAAGGGAAGGCAATGAGTAAGGTTCTGGTTGCATTTGGGGCAGAATTTGCTTGGACGCCTAACCTGTAGGTTGTCGAATTTAGCCTCGTACTACGGACTTAAATTTTGATTGTAGTTCCTCTAATTTCTCCGCGATCTGTAATATCTATGTTGTTTAACTGATGATTACATATCATTCTTCAGTATTGTGTTATTATTAAAATTCTTACAAAATCAAATCATCTTGCTAAGAATTATTTTAGTCCTCAACCCATTCTATTTAATTATGAATTCAAATCAAAACATTGGTTCTTCGAGCCGGATCGCGAATGACAATAAGTTGTGCGCATTGGATAAACAGTAATACTATCTTACGTCTAGTTATAGTAATTTGTGAATTTATAAATAAGAACTACGAACAATAAGCATAAAGGTTACACTGAACTTTGAATTTGTCATTTATAATGGACTTGGACTCAGTGACTGTGCCGTGACGAATATTGATTATAGTGTGTGCTATTACCACGCTAGACCATCTCAAGGACTTCAAGAGCCATTACTACTTTCGAGAGGCCTCACAGTAATGAGAATAAAAATGTTTGCAGTTGCAGTAGACGAAAACAATTAATTACACATCGATTCAACACCCAAGGTAAGTCTCCAACTTCCTGTCCTTTAGATTGCACCTTTTTTATTTTTTTCTTCTTCCATTTTAGTTCCAATTGAATTGTGTCAGTACTGTGTCCTAAGATGGATAGGTTAAAAAAGGAACGCGGCATGATTAAGGGAGCTTTAACGCGTTTTTCAAAATTTGACGAAAAGTGCTAGTGCAACAGAAAGTATTGAAACTCTTAAATTAAAGTTAGATGATAATAAAAGATTGCTAATTAAATTCGATCAAGTTCAGTGTCAGATTGAATTCGATGAAACTGATAATGAGCTGCTAGAATTAGAATATGAACAAGAGCGTGAAGCATTTGAAAATAACTATTATCGGGCAGTTTCGCGAGCTAAAACTGTGATTAACGAATCATCTAGTTCGCGTGCATCACTAGAAGCGCCTATTACTGTAAACAATGTCAATGCGGGTAGTGAAAATGTACCATTACGAGATATATATTTACCGAAAATGAATTTGCCAACCTTTGATGGTGGATTTGGAAGTTGGCTCAAATTTCGAGATACATTTAAGTCGCTAGTACATGATAATAAACATTTAAGCAATATACAAAAATATCATTACTTAAATAATTCACTAATTGGAGAGGCTGCGCGTTCGATTGAGGCACTCGGCATTTCAGAGCAAAATTATGAAGTAGCTTGGGAAAGGCTTAAGGATAGATATGAAGATGAAGATGCTCTCATACACCACCATATAAGTGGATTGTACGAATTGCCTCGAATATCGCGCGAATCACATATTGAATTATTACAAATAATGGACGGAGTAAGAAACCATCTTCTCGCGCTTAAGACGTTAAAGGAACAGACAGAATATTGGGATAAATTAATTATTTATTCAATAACGACCAAGTTAAGCAATACAATAAAGAACGAATGGGAAATATACTACGTGCGAAAAAGGAGGCTTACATTAGCAGAAATGTTGAACTTTTTAGAAAGGCATGCAAAATATCTTGATAAAATTATTCCGGATAAACATGAAAAATCGAAAACTATTAATAAAAATGATAGATCGTTAAACAAATTCAACAATATAAAGGGGCACGAAAATTCTAATATAAAATCATATACAATTATAACAAAGGAATGTGTTCACTGTAAGGGTCCGCATCCGATATACAAATGTGAAACGTTTAAGGTTTTGTCTCCGTGGAGTAGATTGCAGAGAGCACAGGAACTAAAATTATGTTTTAATTGCTTAAATCATGGTGATCAAAATAAAGAGTGCAACTTCGGACCGTGTAGAAGATGTAATCTACAACACAATTCTCTTCTACATTTAGACACACCGCGTTCACAAGGTTCGTCGCAATAACACCAAAATCAGGAAACTACTACAGCTAAGGAAATGTACGTGCATAGTGTGCAAATGTCAACGAATAATGCATCGTATGTCTTGTTAGAGACGGCTAATGTGATTTTGTATGATTCTACTGGAAGGGAAGTAGAATGTCGTACATTGTTGGATTCTTGTTCGCAAGCGCACCTAATGACGTCTGAATTATGTACACGCTTAGGGCTTCAAAGAAGTCGTCTTACAGGAATTGAGCAAGGAACGCGGAATATATCGCATCAAGTTACAGCGAGACTTAAATCCAAGCCAATTGATTATTCGACAACAATTACATGCCTGCTATTAGATAGAATCAATGCTAAACAGCCTCACCAATGCGTTAGTTCGGCTAGAATAAAAATTCCAGAGGGAATCGAACTGGCTTATTCTGAATACTATCGTTCGCGTCCAGCAGATCTCTTGATTGGAGCATCACTATTTTACAAATTATGTGCTGAGAAAATAAAATTGCATAGGGATCAGCCAGTATTACAAAATACTGTACTCGGATGGATTGTAGCCGCTAATATAAAATTTTCTCATTATAATACAAAATTTTCTTGTAATTTAATTAAGGAAAGGGATTTGAGCTTTGAATTACTTGAACAGCTTAAGAGATTTTGGGAACTTGAGCACTGCTTTGTGAATAAACCTGATATAAGGTTAAAAAATAATTATAGCGAGCAACACTTTATTGCGAATACGAAAAGAAACAGTGAAGGTCATTTCATTGTCGGAATTCCCTTTAATTTAAATATTAATGATAGATAGAGAAGCATAAAGTCGCTATTTAACTTTCTAAGATATATACAATTAATAATTTGAAATCCCGCATTTTTACACAATACTATTCTCCCATAGATAAGTTTATTGTCTTTATATTATAAGTTGTCATCGATTTTAGCAAGCATCGTACGTCTAGGAATTGGTTGCCAATCGTCCTACTGACGAGCCCAGCAGGTAACTGAGCGCGAAACGTACAAATAGTATTTATTTCTGCGAATGATTTGTACTCATTCTTCAAAAATTACAAGTTATATTTGGCACATATCAAGGAAAGAAAAAATCTCGAATGACTTAATCGTCGAAGAGAGAAATTTGTCGATGTTGCACATCGCTTAATCTGTGGAATCCTCCAAGAATGAATATACATTATATTCTTAGAAATATATCTAAATTAGAGTAATTGGTATATGTCCTATGGAATAGCAGGTTGCTCCTTCCGTGGCTCTATAATTCTATTGAATTACTATTATTGAACGACAAATGTAAAGTAACTACTATAGAAAATTTATTTAAATGAACTGTAAATCCAATTTCAATGACATTTCAAAGTCTGAATAACTTTTCTAAAACGAAAATTGTACAGACAAATTTAAATAAAATACTGCATCCAGACATACATTTGAAAATACGTAGATGTGTAGTTGTCTATAATTTAACGTGCAGCTGCTTAAATGCAATCGGTATTACAGTTAATCATTAACCTACTTCTGTCTATATGCATATATTTTAATCTCTAGAGGAGGTAAATTTAGGATTCTTTAGTTTTTCTACTTTTCTATAAAAATTGGTTAAATACGTAATCAAGAATATAAACTCATCATCGCTCGGCTAGTATAAAGACCGGCCTGTGCGAATGAATAAAGCTGATGTTAATTTTTTCAGCTTTAATAAAAAACGATTTTCTGTCTCAGAAAATCAGCTGATTTACATCCAATTTGATGTAAAGTGTTCCCGAAGTAGCCGGTTGTTAATATTACCGAAGGACATAGACATGGATAAAGCATACAGCCCATATAATAAGCATCACTAGATAGTAATAATTTTCCGCTAGTTGCCAGTCCCTATTTTACTCATTAATATACCGACGAAAATTCAGTTTTTATTTACTGCATTTTAGTAATAAATAATCTACATTACTCGGTGAAGTTCTTTTAGTGAAGAATTATAGATTTTATACTTACTGCTCTTCGGAAAATAATATTTTAACGTAATGTATAATAATATAATATTAATAAATGTAAGTGTTATCAGTGGTCAACTAATAAATCCATAAATATAATGTATATATAGATGAAAATATAATAAAATCTATTTTTAAATTTATCAGTAGGTATAATTAATTAAAAAATGTACATTTCATGAATATAAAAGAGTGATAGTCTTGTAAAGGAGACTTTATTTTGGGAACTTGTTGAGAAAGAAACCTCTCGAGTGAACAAAAAGAATTAGCGAGTAACCGACTGACCAGTCATCTCCCGGAGTGAAATGCTCTGTTAGGAGGAGGCGCTTTCTTATAATGAGCAGTCCGCGAGAAAGAGATCAAAACAAGCATACTTTTATTTTGTATGGTAGGCATTATTTATTATCAGAAATAAAATTAAAGCATATTAATTGCGGAAAACACTTCGAATGAATATGTGCGGATAGTCGGCCATTTAGATACCAAAATATTAAAACCGCCAATTCACTGAGTAATCTTCAGTATAGGAAAATACCTATGTTTAATTTTTTACGAGAAAAGGCACACCTTTTTCCATTATATCATGTGTGTGTACCAGAAGTGTATGTCTAAATTTGCCGGCCATACAGTTAGATGTCGCTAGCAATATAGATACATTTATATGATTTAGAATATAAATCAATCTTTCATATAGATCAATCTTTTTTATTGATATGAACGTTTTAAAATAGTCAATAGGCACGGAGACATTATAAAATTATCTCCCAACATGACAACGCGATGTCTCATACAGATAAATCGGTGCAGAATACATTAAAAGCACATAATTGTTACCGCAGCGACCGTACTCTTGACACCTGACTGCTAAGATATTCACTGGTCAAGAAGCGCTTTGCCAATTGTGAAGATGTCGAAAAATGGCTCATCTAATGGCTTGCCTCAAAAGAGACAATGTTTTTTTGAATTGATATTCACAATTTGCCTGACAGCTGGGCATATTGTGTAGAATTTAATGTCAAAAATTTGAATAAAAATATGGTGAGATTTCCTAAAATTTAAGTGTTTTTTTTTTTAACGGATAAATGGTTCGCAAGAAGATGTTTCTACTACAAAAAACTCATACATCTGAGCATTTAAAACTTCTAATTCATCTAATTTCAACTTTAACGACATGTAAGACGTACTGGATGGAGTTAAACTTAGGACATTCTCGTATACAGAGAAGTTACAAATTTATTTATATGTCAGAAAGGATCAGCTTTTGCCTGGTATTTTCCAATTATCTAATAGAGTACGCATTGTAGCTAATTTTTCTGAACGTTGTGGACTTATTAAGAATCCAAATAAGACTAAAGTAAGTATTCTTTATGCTCAGAAAAATGATAATTTTATTTTTTTAGCCTTACCGAGAAGTTCTATCACTTCTGGGAGCGAGTTAGTGAATTGGTATTGTATTTGATGGCAAATCACATATTGAAATATAAGGAGAATATACGTTGATAGGACAATTCTTACTAAAGAGTGAAAAATACATTTGAAACAACAATGAAGCACTGAATCTTTATTTCAGTCTTTTTTGTGTCCGTTCTTTTGATTTTATTAGGTGTACAGCTTTGCTTTTGCCGTTCTCTTTGAATTTCGAGGCTTTATTGTAAAATCTGATTATAAGTTTATAATTCAAAGTATTGTCTATCGCTGGTCACTGCTTTCTCCCATCTTACGGGGAGCATACGTTTCCGAATTCCAGCGATCCACGAATTGATCCAATTTTTAACTTCTTCATAAGACCGCAAGTGCTGGTTAGCCAGGCCGTGTCCCATTGAGCGAAACAAGTAATAGTCTGAGGGAGCAACGTCTGGAAAATATGACGGGTGGGGTAGAACTTCCCATTTCAACGATTCTATGTATGTCTTAACCACTTTCGCAACATGGGGTCGAGCATTGTCATGTTTTAAAATCGCTTTTTCATGTCTATCGTTGTATTGCGGCCATTTGTCTTTCAATGCTCGGTTCAGACGCAGTAATTGCGTTCGATAATAATCGCCTGTGATTGTTTCAGTCGGTTTTACAAAGATGCAGAGACCGACAAGTTAGGTATATTTAAAAAAAAAAATTTATTATTCATAGCTGGAAAGTTTTTTTTTCTTTGTCATGCCTGTTTAAAATCCATGACTTATTTTTATGTGCATATCTTATTTTTGAGGTTACATATCTTGTCTTTGGAGGTCTTTCTACCCAGAAAAAAAATAATAACCGATATTATTAACAATAAGAAGCATTTCTCGTGAATGTTTTTTTTTCACAACAAAAAAAATACAATGGTTACAATTCATTATCGCTATCTTCGTTATATCGTTATTATTCTTTTTGTTCTAATTTATTTTTAACTTGAGTCCATTGAAATTCCGAAATATTTTGCCTCTTGGCTCGTGTGCGGGGACGAAAAAGGGGGGAAGGGACCGTGCCGAGCACAAGGCGCGACGGCGCGCGCGAGCGCCTTAAGGTTTACTTCTTCGTGAGATGGCGCGCGCGTCGTCATTCTCCAGACAAGTCGGTGCGGCGCCTTGTGACGCTCGTCACAAATCTCCCACCCCTAAACCGGACTTCGTTCGCCAATTATGGGACATTGTCTTCTTTGCCTGTCTTCTTTCTCTTTACCACCCAGCCCTTGTGTGTGTGCGTCTCGTGGTTGGCCTCACCTGGTGATGATCGTCCCTCTTGGTTTGACTACCGTCGATGGGTTTCACCTTACCCCTAGGTCATCTCCTGGTCTGCCTCATCCTCTCTCTCGGTCCTCTGGTCCTCCGGTCCTGGTTCTCCACGTCCCAGGGGGTCCCCTTTACTGTCCGGCGACGGCCTCCAACAATAGTCGCACCAACGCCCTTACCGATACCCGTCGTGACCCTCGGTGGATAGGTCGTGGGGTGACGACGGCTATCAGTCGCTGTGGTGATGACCCTGCTGCCAGGGTGTCGCGTCGGGTCCCACGTGGCGATGTTGGTGCCGCGCGTGCATGGTCCGGAGCGCGAGAAGCCGTGGGGCTTTCCGTCGCAGTCCGGATGGGCCACCCCATATAACGCTGATACGCCCGTCGGCAGCTAGGGCAGCTCTCGACGACAATCTCGCGTCGCCCGCATTTGCAACAGTACGCTGCAGCTACGGGACGGGGGCAGTCGCTGCGCGCATGCCCTACCTGCCAACAGTTGTAGCAGTGTCGCCGGGGAGGGTCCATCTCGGGCCGCGTCTATATCGGCTCTAGGCCGATATGAAGTAAGTGTTGTTTTCCTGAAAATAAAACATTAATTTTCATGACAAATGAAGTTTTAATTAAGTAAAAATGAAATTTTTTGTGAAAAACATTTTATAATAAATATTGGATATTGTTTTCTAAACTTTATGACCACCTTTCATGCAATTTATGGATAGCACGCTTAAACAATACTTTGTCTTTTGAGGCAAACTAATTAGATACGCAATTTTCAAATTCATTGTAGGAATGGATGTGATGTTTATTCAATGCGTCTTCTATTGGCAGAAACAAATGGTTGCCGGATGGAACCAAGTTTGGTGAATACGAGTGGGGTAGCAGCTCCAAACCAAGTGCTTTGTTTGTATCCAGTGCTTTGTGTGCAGGTTCATTATCATGGAGCAAAATTATCGTGTTGTGTCTTCTGGTTTATGGTCCTCTTTTTTCGATGAAAGCATAATTCCAATTAATTCTTTGTTATCAGTAGCGATCAGTATTAACTATTTCACCAGGATTTAATATGTAATAATACACCACGCGAATCTGTCCCCACCAAATACACAGCAGGTCTTCTTCTAAATACATCTGGTTTTACAATTGATGTTGAAAATTGTCTCGGATTAATCCAGGATTTTTTTCGTTAAAAATTGAAATAAATCCATTTTTCATTTCTTTGAAGCAAACTTTCACATAAGTTTTTTCGGTTTTCCATCTGCCTTTCATTTTAAGTAATGTGGCATTTATATTCCACACTTTTAGATCTTTTCCATAGCTTTCAAAAATTGTTTGTTGTAAAACATTTAATATTTTTGCCATTTGGTTTTGACTAAAAGTGTCATGTTCATCCAATATCGTTTGCAAATCGGCGTCTTCAACAGTTTTAGGTGACCTTCTATATTCTTCATTTCTTAAATCAAGATTATTATTTCTGAACCATTGAAACCATTTTTTGCATCTTGTTTCTGATAGAGCATGCTGACTAGATGCTTCGACAAGCATTCAATGCGTCTCTACAGTACTTTTCTTTTCATGGAAGCAAAAAATTCATGTCTACCGCAAATTATCAATTTCCAAATTCGATGACAAATATGATGTTATTTTCTTAATGACTCGATGTATCTTAAATATACTTGACAGTTACCATAGCAACTAAATAAAAAAAATTAAAGCTTGTTCACAAAAAATGTTTCCTATCAAGGCATTTGTATCTTCACGCTTACTTCATACTGGTGCACCCGGTATTATCGCCTTTAATATACACTTCTCATCTATCCCTATATTGCTCCATGCTAATTCTCCATTGTTCTCAATAGCGTTGGAAGTCTTTTTCTGCCAGATTCTTTAGGATGTGTGTGGATTTTTCTTTCACAGCTACAATAAATTAAATTTTTGTTCCTTTTGCAGATTTCATTTGATAAAAAAGGTATTAGTGCCTGGACAGTAAATACTTAGCGCGGCTATCTGAGAGGCATGGAGGCATATACTAGTATTTTATTCATGTTTATAAGTTCATTACTATGAAACTCTTCCACTCATCTTGTTACTTCGTAGGAAGACCTCTAAGCGATGCCTTAGAATTTGTATCTTAATTATATATATCAATTTATTATTTTAAAAGACATTCAATATTTCATGTATTTACACTTGAATTTTTGGGATTGTTATTTTTCATTTGTTATCGATATTTATTTTATAAGAAAGATAAGATACAAATGATAATATATATTGAACGTATCAAGCCTTTATTGAACTATGTAAACTTAGATACGCTTCGATGTTCTGTAGCTCTCGAAAAGCAACTAAATAGCTGACACGCACAGTTCACAATCTCCGCTAGTATGATTGGCGGAATTGTACATATAGGAACTTATGCTCAAACATTCCGTCTTAGTTAATTTACTATTTACATACAATCAGTTCTACATATAATGAATAAATACCTTTAAGTATATTTCCTCTTCGAGTTTCCGAAAAGAAAAACTCTTTCTATCTCTAATTGGTTTATTTTTCGACCATGTGATTTTACAAAGACAGCACAGATTATATTATAAAGGAATGTAAAACTAAAATAGCAGAGAGAGTATTTAATTCTTTCTTAGAATCCTTATGTCACGTATCAGTCTGTGAAAGTTTATTCATTATTCTCGTTTAAGATACGTTTCAAAATTCTTATGGAATCTAAAATATTATCCCTTCAATTTTTACCAAAAACCTCGTTTAATTTTAACATCATACACATTTTTGTGCCTATGATCTAATATCTCTGCTTCTATTGAATGTCCTTTTTCCATTATAGCTCATTGGTTTCTTTCTGATTTTAACCTCGCCAGTTCATAAACATTTCGTAGTTCATGGTTCTTACGATCTGCTTACTGTTCGCAAATCTCCATATTATTCCATAAATTAACTATTTTAACTAATTTTGTTTAATTTTTATGTATATTAGATTCATCGTAAAAAGATTTAAAAACGCTAAATCGTTTAAAAGATTTAGAATTTCCATCAAATTTAAAAAATTATTTATGTAACTGTCACAAATATATTTTTATAAGGTCTTTGTTCATTTTTCAGAAAACTCCTTTTGCAGCAAGGAATACGAACAGTGATTTAGGTACATTTTATCGCGAATGTCAAAGTGCTCCACCTTTACAAACATTCATGGAAGACAAGACATTAGCTGAACAATTTGGAGACATTACAAAACAATTAGAAGCTTTTGAAAACAATATGTACTTATTTGAAGATGTAATTAAATCCCTTTGCACTTCAGAAAATAATAATTCAGAAACGTAACTTATTAGTATTAAGAATGTGATTGAAATTTTATTTCTTATCAAAAATATGTATTTGATTATTTATTAGTCTTTCGCCTAATAATTATTGAAAACTAACTATTCTAATGTAATTGCTGATTTACTTTAAGCTCACATGTAAATAACTTTAACTAATACATTAATTAAAAAGTCTAACTGTAAATTATAAGTTTCTTGATAGAATTCATGTATATAAATTTAAAATATTAAACTGTATTATTTAATTAATTAATTATAAACTTTACATCTGTTTGCCCGATATAATATTTGTTACAATCGCTACATTTAATACTGTAAACTATTCTATATTTTAAATATTTATCATCTTTATTTTTACATTTGTTAAATAAAACAGAAAAAGGTGTAATATAGCAGTATCATAAATTTATCTAGCATAATGTAATAGTATACAATATTATAATATAGTAACAAAAATTACTCTTGAATCTTTTAGTTCTGATGTTATCTTCAGTGTTTACTCAAAAATTTTCGCCTTTTTCAAATATAAGTGTATATGGAAAACAACTTAATTTCACTTGAAAGGTTACTCAATAGATATACTACTTATGCTTGGGAAGAGCATTTTACAATTTTTCAATTTTTGAAAGTTTTATTCGGTTGAGTAAGTTGAGAGTGAGATGACATGCTTATTGAGATGAGTTCTTTTTTGATCGGTCTAATTAGAGTAAGAATATATATTAAAATTAAAAATTGTACTTATGTCGACTGTTCTGAATTAAATTAATAAATAAATAACTTAATAAATTAATTTAAGAATATATATTATAGAGGATAAAATTATTACACATTCCAAACGCGTGAGCGTATCCCATTTTCTCAGTGCATTCAAATCAAAAAATAATAAAAAAAAATATGTTTCATCTTTTGATAAACCTATTTAATTGATCAAACAAATACTTTATTTCAAATAAAAAATATTTCTTTGATTTTTAGACTCTAGTATACATTTTGTAATCTTGTCTATCTATTTTTTAAATCTAATATTCGAATCTTTTTGTTACATTTCATGAAATTCGAGCGATATCATAAGTTTTTAATAACTGACTTGGTATAATCAAAAAATATATTGCATATTTTTCTAAACCTATTTAGTTTTTTCTATTAAATAACTTATTCAGAAAAAAATATTTCTTTGAGTTCTATATGCTTTTTGCAGTTTTTATATTTATTTATTTAAATTTAACATTTGAATACATGTATTTCATTTCAGAAAATAGAAGAAATGTTCATTAGTTTTCAACAAGTGGCTGGAGGTAATATAACACATATTTTCCTTTTGATAAAACTATTTAATGAGAAGACATGAAATAGAATTAATTTTGTAAAAAACTTATATTTTATTTATTTATTTTATTTTTTTTTTGTTTTTCTTTTTAACTTCCGTACTTGATCTGGTAAAATAGACAGTGTAATATAAGAATTTTTGAATTTGAATGATTCATTCACTGATTTTTGAATATGACGTTTTACAATGGAATGATCTCGTTCGGAAAAATCTTGCAAACCATGAGCCCTGCTTTGATGGGAACAGCTCAGATAGGGTTTTTTTCCTTTTCCTCAATTGATCATTCATTTTAATGGTGTTTGGTTCTATTTACAACTTCTTATTGCTCCCCTAAGAATGAATTCCATGTATAAGAATTATGCGTAAGACCTTATTGTTAGAAAACTTACAATGTTTTTATCCATTTCCCTAGTTTCTTTTCCTTTCTTTCCATTGCATTATAATTATTTATAATGGCAGTATATACTATATATCAGCATACACTTATATTCTTACTTAACTTATTATTAACAATATATTAGTTCTATTAATTTATGCAATATGTAGTGTTAATTAATAAATATTTTTATTGGTCTTATAGTTTTCTTCTTAAAAATGAACCGTAGCGGTTCGAAACGTTGGATATCTAAGGTAAATTTAAGTTGAAGGAGGTCGTGTTTGTGAAGGATATAGTTTCTTTTTATTATTTTCCATTTTTAATTTAATTTAATTTTATTTTTTGTAGTACTTTTTATTTCAGATACTTCTGGGGTGATTAGCAACAGGAGCAGTCTGACTGTCATTACATTAATAAAGTAATTATCGTATAACTGTAGGAGTGTAAGACCAATAAATATGTCAAATATGATGTCACCAGTGGATCCTAGGCAGAAAGTTCAGATCTCATCTGTTAAATTTCTGGATTGTGTATCCATCAACAACTTTGCAGCACTATATTTGATCATTCCTTTCGGTGTTGGTTATTTTATCAAGCAGTTTCCAGTGAACTAAATGTCATTTGCTGGAAGCCTATTATTCAATTCAAGGAAAAGTGTGGCTGATGCCTATCGTTTGCTTTCGGAAACTTATGGCGTAGAATATATTGATTGATACAACTCAATAAGGTGCTGCACGCACTTCAGGGGCCGATGGTGCTTATCGGTATCGATTCCAATGCCTGATACCTCATATGGGGATCTGATCGCACCGACCGCGAAGGGGAGAAATTTGAGAATTTTATAGCGCAGTGGAACTTCAGAGTCGCCCTGTGCCAGGAGTTGGAGAAGGAAATGTAGACGTAATTCTTGTGTCCATGAATTTCTCCACAAGTTAGAGAAGGAGATGTAGACGTAATTCTTGTTTCCATGAATTTCTCCACATGTTGGAGAAGGAAATGTAGACGTAATTCTTCTGTCCATGAATTTCGAAACACTCATAACAGGATGGACTGTTAGAGAGGATTGAACCTGGATTGATCATAGAACGATCACGTACTATCTAAATGGAGCAGGCGCATCTACATGCACATATGTTACAAAAATTGGGCAGAAATTAAAGCGATACGCCACACACAAGGCGGACTGGGATACCTTCTGTGCTGTATTCGTGAAAGAATGGGACGAGGTGTCCTAAAAAATGCCCGGCTCCAAAATGGAGGCCATTGAGGGAGTTCGCTCGTTAACATATACTTTGGAGAAGGTGTGTAATACTGCCATACCGAGGAGTATGGTAGTTGCTGGGAGGGTGCTCTGGCAGAACCCTGAATTAAACAGACCAGCGAAGGCCGCAAATCAAACCCGTCGAGTTTTGCAGAAAGACCGTCATCCCGTTATAGAGGAGCACCTCAAAAAACAACTCAAAGTGGCTAGGATAAAACCTACATGACGGACTGGGTGAGAACTGCAATGGCAGTGCTAAACACCCTATTCACTCCAGATAATATATATGACAAAACGCATGAGCAAACAGAAATGAGAAACATGACCGACACTTCCACCCAGGAGAACCCAGACTGAAGTTTATCTCGCCGAGTTGGATCAGGTCTTGGCCAAGATGAAGCTGGGTAAAGCCCCTGGCCCAGACAGCTTCGACTTGGGCATCATTCGAACAGCACTGCCGACCATCAGGCAGGACCTGATCAATATATACAACTTATGCTTGAAATTTTCGGTTTTTCCCAACGAGTGGAAGGTTGGTCATGTCGTCACAATAAGAAAAGTAGAAGACAAAGAGCCTGAGGATCCTGCATCCTACAGGCCCATTTGTCTGCTGCCAATATTAGGCAAAACCCTAGAAGCTCTGATACTGAAGAAATTAATAACGAACACTATTAACTGGAGGTCCTACAAAAGTCGCAATGATGTACAGATCTGCAACTGAAATAAAAGTCTAGCAACTAACGAAAAGTTTTGGAGCACAACCGGCCTAGAGCTAGATGCGGCCGGGAATGTTTATGTGTAACAAAGCATAACTGAGCGACCTTTTTTTAGAACACAAGTCATTCTTAATTTAACCATCATGAATTAATCATTTACTTCACGGTTTGCGGCACATCCTTTATTCTTGAAGCTCAATATTTTCCTCCTATTGAACTGTCATCTAATAAAACTGTATGTTATTAGTTCTGAAGCTTCTAGCATTTAACTCCATTCCCGATATTGATGAAAGTAACAATAAAGTTTTAAAAATAATTAACGTACCGATTGGCAGTTATGAAATTGAAGTTTACAGAAAATTACCTATAGGAGAGATTAACTTTTGAAGGTATAATATCAAGTCTTACGACTAATAATAGCATGCTTCGTAATATTATGATTGCAGTTATCAAATCAACTTTGATCCTAAAGTTTATCTTCGTAAACACTTACGTTTTCAACAGTTGATTTTGCCAGCAGATGTTATAGAAATTTGGTTTACCAGTGTCTATTCTAAAAGCAAATTCCGTGAGAATATAGTGTAGTACAACATCTGGTGCTTATATAAATGAGCGTTGTGTGCACACAATTCACGAGTCCTTTCCTGCATATAAGATCGTTGAAGTACGTCCAAATGTCATTTACAGAAACCGTCAAGTACATAATGATATTGAATTCCCGAAGAGAAATTATAATTATCATATTACACGTTAACTTTTAGAGTGAGTGGATTTGAGAAATTTCTAAAGCTCCATTTGTTTATAAAAAAGAGAGATTAGATTATGCTTAAAAGACTCAACTAAGGTCAAGCCTCCAGGCATCATCCCGGCCCGGTATTGCAATGTTTATTGTCATGGTCATTTTTTCTTCTGCGTAAAAAACGATTAGAAGATTTCCTAAGCTTCAAAAATATTTCCCTAGGCGTTTTTCGAATTGCTGAATACGATTTTGCAATCAAAATTGGTTTTTCCAAAATAACCTTCAGGGTTCATTTAATTATGCTTGATTAATGAAAAAAATATCTGACGCTTGTAGGCGTTATCCCGTCCTTCTGAAGTTAAAGAAGTAACTTAGTGAGGGATGGGAATTCCGGCGCTAAAATACCAACTGTTTAAGTCCACGTTCGTGTGCCGGGGTAACGTATCCCTCATCTTTAGTGAATGGGAGCATGTATGAGCATGTAGAGCCTGTTTGCTAAAATACAGCAATGGTCTTTTAGGATAGGATCAAACGAGCTTTTGACCTAACGGGCTTAGTGCACCCGGCAGTTACCGATGCTGGGAGTGGGAAGTTGGCACTTGCTTCCTAATTATCGCAAACCCCTTACAAGTGGTTCAACGACCACCGACAGTCAAATCGACGGAACGTTCTGCTTTAATGGGCCGGGGCTTAGCTTTATCGCTCAGCGAAGAGAAGGAACAACTCTATAAAAACCCCCGTAATCCTAAATTTTATGGCAGTTACGATAGGGGATGCATGGCTCCAGGGTAGAAGAAGGGAGCTACTACAACTGTCAGTGGAATTTTACATCGCCCATTTTAATAAATCTAAATGCTGACAAGTCAGTCAGCTCCTCCCCAGGGCCGACAACGTACAACAGCTGTGCAGGACAGACAGACACAGAGGCCAGCAAAAATACAAAGGTGGGGAAAACTGCAGAGGTAAATGAAGCCCCATCCATACAAGAAACAACTCCTGGTAATTCTATCAGGGACTGCCTGGAGATCCCAGCTCAGGCTGCGGACCATTTTGAAACCATTAAGCCAGCCCTCAGAACATCAGAGGATATAGGAATGAGGAATAAAGGGCTGAAAAGCCTCAGAGAGTTAATGGTGACCTTCTCAGTGATGGCCATCAGATCTGCTCGAGCAGAGGCCAGATTAGAAGCCCTGCAAGAGCTTGCTGCAAAAATAAATAAAGACAAGGAACCGCAGACCTATGCATCTGCGGCATCTAAAATAGTACAAAAACAGGCAGAACACAGGTTGGTTGCTTCGAAAGCCCAAGTTGCAAAGGCTGCAATCAGACCACCGCCAAAAGTGGTCTTTCTGAAGCCAAGGGACGAGGAAAACGTATCCTTCACTGGAAAAGCTAAGGAAGTCTTGGGTGATAGAGGTAATCCCTGAAATCAGGGGTAAACTGTTACAGCGCAAGAAGGTCTACGTTGAGTAGCTCTCCTGCAGTGTACAGGACTACCTCCGTGTCATAAGATGCTATAAGTGCCAAGGGTATGGGCACGTAGCAAAACATTGCAAGTCTGAGTAATGCTGCTCCCATTGTAGTCTAGAGGGACATGGCAGCAAAGATTGTACGAAAAAAGAATCAGCACCGATGTGTGTAAATTGCAAAAAGGCCAAAAAAAACAAGTAACCACGGCTCAATGGACAATAAGTGTCCTGCGTACAAAGCTGCTATGGAAAAATTAGTCAACTCCATGGACTATGGCCAATAAAGCACGAACTCATCAAAGTGGAACTGTTCCTCGCTTCGCGCAACGAAACGCCAGAAAAGCGCGCAGGGTCACTTCAGAGATAAGATCAAAATGTGTGGAAAAAGGAGTAGACATCCTGCTCCTTCAGTAGCCATACCAGCGCAGTGGCCGAATAAAGGAATTCGGACTGGGCACGAGAATGGTATATGTGGATGGGCAAATCCCCTGGACAGCTATAGCAGTTCTCAATCCTGAGGTGACCGTGCTGAAATTAACGCACCTAACAAATACACACTTCGCTGTAGCTGAGGTCAGGTTGCGTTCTTTAACGATATATGTGGTCAATGGATATTTCCAGCTGAGCCATGAAACAGGGGTGCGCCTTACCCATTTGAGTAAGGTGCTGCAAGCACTTCGAGGGAGGATGGTGCTAATAGGTCCTGATTCCAATGCCAGATCCCCTCTGTGGGGGTCTGATCGCACCAACCCCAAAGGGGATGAAATGGAAAATTTTATAGCGCAGTGGAATCTCCGGATCGCCAATGTGCCAGGTAGTAACGCTACCTTCTCCAATAAAGTTGGAGAGGGAAATGTGGACGTAACTCTTGTCACCACGAATCTCAAGACACTCATCATAGGATGGACCGTCAGAAAGGACTGGACCTCGAGTGATCACAAAACGATCATGTCCCACCTAAACGAAGCAAGCACACCTTCAAGATCAAGTGTTGCAAATCAGGGAAACAAACTGAAGCGATACTCCACACAGAAAGCGAACTGGGATACTTTCTGCTCTGTACTCGAGGATGAATATAGCACTAGGTCCCTAAAGAAATGTCCGGCTCCAAAATGGAGACTATAGAGACTATAGTTCGCTCATTGACAGCCACTTTGAGGAAAGCGTGCAATGCTGCCATACCGAGGAGTAGGGTAGCTATTAAGAGGGTTCCCTGATGGAATCCTGAGCTAGACAGAATGAAAAGGACTACAAATCGAGCAGGTCAAGTATTCCAGAAAGAGCACGATCCCGTCAGACGGAAGCATGTCCGAAAAGAGTATGTCCGTAGAATCAGGCATACTAAAAAGACCAAATGGCGAGTCTTTGTTACAGTAAAAGGTAATGAGTTTGGGCGTAGCTTACCGTCTACAAGTGGGTAAGCTGTCTATTAAGAAAGTTGCTTGCAATATCCGTCTGGATAATGCCACCTATACGACGGACTGGGTGAGCACCGCCACGACAGTGCTAACACCCTGTTCACTCCAGACAATATGCAGGATGAAACGTAATAGCAAAAAGATATGAGGTCCTTTGCTAACACTCTTCCAGCGGTGGGAGCTGAGATTGAATTCAATCTCACCGAGCTGGATCAGGTCATGGCCAAGATGAAGCTGGGTAAGGCCCCTGGCCGAGACAGCTTCAACTTGGCCATCATTCGAACAGCACTGCCGACCATCGAGCAGGACCCGATTAATATCTACAACTCATATTTCAGATTTTCGGTCTTTCCAAATGAGTGGAAGGATGGTCAAGTTGTCAGAATCCGAAAGAGTGAGGACAAAGAACCTGCGGAACCTGCGTCCTACAGGCCCATTTGCCTCTTGATACTGCTCGGCAAAACCATTGAAGTTCTAATACTGGACAAGCTAAATGGGATCATTGAAACAAGGCTATCTCCAAGACAGTACGGCTTCAGGAGAGGGCGATCCACTGAGGACGCCATAGTTCAGTTGCGCAAGTCTGTGAGTGAATCGAGTAGGAAATACCTTGTAGCGATCTTCCTGGACATAACGGGCGCCTTCGACAATGTCTGGCGGCCCGCTGTGCAAACAGCATTGAAAAGCAAAGCATGCCCCAGGGTCTCTACAAACTAATAAGAAATTACCTGAAGGGCTGTCGAGTTCTCATCCGAGATGGCTTTGAGGCAGTACAACTTGGGGCTGACAGCTCTCAAGACAAAGGGTGTGAAGTTATTGCGTACGCAGACGACATTGCACCCCTGGTGGAGGGAGACTCGCGCAGGGAGATCGAAAGAAATGGCCAGAGTTACATTCAAGAAGTGGAATCCTGGTGTCACTTCAATAAAATGAGGCTGGCCTCTCAGAAATGTGGAATGTAGATTTTGAGAGGTCACCTTCACCCGAAAGTCCCGCCTCCCCCCGCATTACGGTCGGCAGCTCGAGGGCGAAGAGATTAAGAAGCGTACAATACCTTGGAATCCACTTCGGCGGACATCTTAAAATCGGTTGCCATTTAAAACCGGTACAATTCAAATGTGTGGAATTGTTTAACAGGATTGGTCGCTTGGGAAGATGGGAATGGGGCCTCAAATTTAAGGCGCTTAGTACTATCTACACCAATCTGTTCACACGTATCGCTGCTTATGCAGCGGCAGTTTGGCACGATTTGATGTGTATTGAACAACAACGCAAGTTGGCAAGTACTCAAAGAGAAGCACTCATTAGAATCACCGATGCATTCAGGACCACCTCAATAGACGCCCTAGCAGTGATAGCGGGAAAGCTCTCCATCATTCATGCCATCGCGATTAATGCAGTTCCTCACTGGACATGGTGACTTCGGGTCATATCTTTCTCGCTTCCATCTGAGAGAGAGCGATACATGCATATATGGTGAGGTGGGCACATCAGAGCACGTCCTGACCGTCTGTCCCAAATATGATGAAATTAGGATCAGGTTCCAGAGAGAAAATAATACCTCTATTGAGTTCTGAGCTCTATTGAGCCAAACATACTATACAGCCTTCGAAAAACTAGTCAAAGAACTCCTCCAGGCAAAGGAGTCTCTCGTAGCAATAGAGAATCTGCTTGAAGCAGATATATTAGAGGAACCTGAATAGGTAGATAGGGAACTGGCATTTGGAATTGATGGCAAAATATATACAAAACAATCACATACTGAAAATATTTTTACATAAACAAAAGGATCATACTCTAATACGAGTAGACCGGCACCATACACCGGTCTACTAAACAGGAAACTAAAACAAGAAACCACAATAAACATAGAAGGCAATATTCATATATACGCGTAAACAAAATTTGTTTATCCTAAATAAGTAGAGCGGCACTATACGCCAGTCTATAAGCCGGAAATAAACATTAGAAATAGGAAAAACTAGTCTATACACTGGTTAAAACTCTAGTCTTAATACACACGGTGCAATAAAAGTGGTTCGGAACCCTTTAAAACTGTAGGTCCACAAAAGTCGCAATGATGTATAGATCTGCAACAAAGAGCAGCAATATTGAAAAGTTTTGGAGCACAACCGGCCGATAAAGCGAAAGCTAGGTGCGGCCGGGAAGGTTTATGTGCAACAAAGCATAACTGAGCGACTTTTTTTTGAGGGATGGAAATTATTTAGAACGCTGCTGAGTATATGAATAGCCACTGATGTCAGCAAACGATCAGTCTATCGTCGACCTTGAAACAAGTTAGTTGCCTGAACCAAATGAAAAGTATCATCTCAAAACATTCAATTCCTGAAAATTACAGGTCAATCCAGGAATCCAATTATAGGAAAATCCAGGCGTCATCCTGGCCCGGTACTATAATGCGATTGGTAATTTTTTTCTTTATCGCAAAAAATGTTTAAAAGATTACCTAAGCCTCAAAAATGTTTTTTCAGGGAATTTTAAGGTTACTGAATACGATTCTTCAATTATACTTTCAAAATTTATACTTTTCGCGGATTCAAGATAGCGACCAAGTTGAAGTAAATTGGTTAAAAAAACTAAAATTGTGGCGAACAGCCAATGAGCCTGAAACAGACGTTTAACCGATTGTTTCAGCGATTTCTGAGATATTGAGTTGGAAATTTTGCAAAAACCAGAATTTATGATTCAAATTTTTCCTGTATAAGTGAATTGTTTTCTTCCCAGAAGGCGAGTAGTTAATGTCAAGAGCAAGTTTTTCTGATTGTCACAAATGGTTCAAAGAAGGTCGAGAACACGATGAAGACAAACCATATCGAAGAGAACTAAGAACATCTGCTGATGGGCTACGCATCGACAAAATCAAGTAATTCGTTCTGCAAAATCATCGAATCACTACTAGAGAGCTTGCTGATATTGTTTGAATCTCAAATTGGTCGGTCAAAACCATTTTGAAAAACATTTTGTACCTGAAAACAGTGAAATCTCGATTGGTGCCAAAAACACTCAATTTTTGGAAAAACAGCGTTGCATGGAGATCTGTGAAACAATCCTTTCGGATTATGAGGACAACATATGACGACTGTAGACGTCATCGCGACTCTGTAAAAGTTAATAGCACCACTAGCTCTTGTTCATGCTAGTGATCCTATAACACGGTTGTATACCTTGCTTGCGCAAATAACAGTAAGATACTTAATGTCTATCTGACTTAAGTTTTCTATAAAGCATTAAAAGCAGATTAATAAATATTTTTTTATTGGTCTTATAGTCCAATTAATTCAATTTAAAAATAAAATGAAAATAAAAATAAAAAATAAAAATAAATAAATAAAAAAAAATTAAAATTAAAAATAAAAATTAAATTAAAAATTAAATTAAAATTATAATGACAGTCAGAATGTCCTTGTTTACATTCACTCCCGTAGACTAATCTGAAAATAAAATATTAGCTGAAAAAATTCTTTGTTAGTAAAGTGCAGTCTGACTGTCCCCAACACCCTTATCTAATTGAAGACTTGTCCAACGTTTCGAGCTCGCTACGGCTCCTCATAAGGGACTAAACTAAACCTTATATTGTTTGTTCAATATAGTATTATTCGATATTGCGATATTGCAAAATATTTAAAAGTTCTCAATGAAGAACGTTGATCAACCTCACAAGGTTTATTTCCTGCTACTTATTCTTATTTCCTGTTACATTTCTAAAGAACTTTAAAAAATATATGACTATAAGATTACCAGCAAAACTTTATTGCAATTATATCAATTATTTTTAATGAAAAAAGTTTTTAGAAAAATTGTTTTGGTCGAGTTTTCTGAAAATGATCCTATATTTTTCATAGTATCGGAAATATTGATAAATGATTATCCTTCTGATAAACTTTACAATTTATGATCACGTACATTTAGAATATACCGTATTAACAATGAATGATGTTTTAAATTCTTCAGTTTCATACCTCAATTTATTATCTAGTGATTTTATTATGTTTCAAAAAATTGGTACAACTATTTTAATTTTATAATTATAAAAAAATGTATTTTCTAATAAATGTGAATAAAAAATAAAAAGCAATATTTCATTCCTATTTAATAATAAAGATGAACTCTTAAATGTAAGATAGCATAGATCAGTGAAAAATGAATCGTGATAAATCGTTTTTTCGACATGTTCTTTTGCATTATTTTAATTTGAAAGTGTAGTAAAAACTTATCTATTGCTTCGGCAATATGCTGCCAAACAAGCTCAATCGCTTACTCCATGTCAAGAATGGTTCCCTCGGTTGAGAAGTGCGGATACTGATGTTAATGACGAAGAAAGTCCTGTATAACCGAAAAAGTCTGAAAATAGTGAATTGCAGGCATTATTGGACGAAAACTCAGCTCAAATGTACAAAGAACTCGTTAATAATTTAGGAGTCGATTACTTGTGATGGGAAAGATTCATAAAGAAGGAAAATGAATGCCACATGATTTGACCGAAAGTGCCATTATGATCGATACAACATCCCACTGTTTTCGCTTTCCACGCAGAAAAGAAGAGTTTTCTGTAACGTATTGTGACTGATGATAAAAAGTGGATCTACTATGACAATCCTGAACGCAAAATGTCCTGGGTGGACCAAGGCCGACTGTCCACATCGATCCCCAAACGGAACATCCACGGCCAAAAGGTATTGCTGTGCATGCCGTGGAACCAACAGGGCATGGTATACTATGTGCTGCTAAAACCAAATGAAACCGGCACTGCCAACGTATACAAACGCCTGCTGAATGATTTACAACTGCCATCGTTCTTTCGCCACAGTGTCACCATATTGCCAGAAAGATGAGAAAACGTAGTAGAAAATGACGGAAAGTATTTTTATTAATCTAACGCGTATCCAGTTTGCATCATAAATGTCCTTTTACCGTTAAAAAACGTCGGAAACTAAGTTTGCCATCTAATATTTAAGCTACAATTAATATTCTAATAATATAAACCTGTAATATATGATCCTGTAAACTATAACTAATTTATAAATTTATTAATTATATGTCAATAATTGATAAATATATAATCAGAATATAATTACTCTACATTTATTACTAATATTATAATATTATTATTATTAAATTCTTATATCTATCAATTAGTCACTTCTTAAAATCGAATTATATTATTAACCTTACCACAACTTCATTTACATGTTCTTTAAACTATTCTTGTTATTTTTTTAACTAAATTATCTAGATTAATTCATTTGCTATGATATCTACTAAACTTGTTTATTGCAAAATACTAAACTTACTATTAAGAAATCTTATAACCAAACTAGAATATAGTCTTAAGATTCAAATTCTTTATTCGTTACATTGTAATAAATGTTTAACTTAATTATTTATAGCATCATGATAAATTATAATTAATGAAAAACAAACTCGTTATCGCCTATCGTTATATATATTGTAACAGTATTACTATTCCGACCTAGCCTAATTTTTTGTGTAAATCCGAAATTTTTTCGAAAGAGCTCTGTATTCAATTACATATGTACTAAATAATATATATTTAAGATTATAAATGATTTATTATATGTTTTAAAATTGAATACTATAATTTTCAGAACAAAATGAATTATTGCAATTACTCTATAATATTCATAAGTAATTCATATAATGTATTTTTAACAATTTCTTGAATATAGAATTGTATCATAAGTGAGGTTATGTCAACAATCACGGTAATATTAAAATAAATAAACAGAATAATTTCGTTATTATTAAATCATACAGAAAGTGACTATACCTTATACCAATCTTCGTGTTAATCGGAATCACACGAATTGTTTAAAATGTTGTAATGTACCGGGATAGCTTACGCAGTCATTTTCCAGGGTAATTTGAGAGGGGAGGAGGTATATCCGGAATCAGACGTCGGATCAGGAAAATAATTTGACAGAACACAGTATATTTTTTATAACAAAAATAAAAATATACTTTTATTCAATTCTTCTATTGACAACATTCTGAACAAACAATAAATCGATAATAATTACTTAAATGAAAGACATAAATTAACTTAGGCTAGATATATATAATAGATTCTAGGTTCGCGCTAGTTTCCGCGACGTTTATTTAATTCGGCTCTATTTACCGCACGAATACGCGGTGCTAGTTTCTACGCGGGAAATTTAAACGTGACAGGTAGAATTTAATCTAGGTTAAAACTAAGGTTAGCTTAATTCCGCTGGTCTTTTGAGGAGCACCTCGAAACAAAAATCAAGCTAATAATTTCGGAAGGATATTTCAGGCAGGATTATGGACAGTTTATAGCTGTGGGAGGAGTTCAAGTGACACGACTTCGGGTCAGCCGATTCATTGGATGAACTCCCCGATTTTTCCTTTTGCAGGCCTTTTCATAGCGAAATTATGGGTTATTATCTCTGCCGCTCGTCTAATATCGGATGAGTCGCCGATTTATATTAATAATATTAACAATAATAATATCACTAATAATGATAATAATAATAATATTAATAATAATAATAATTAATATTAGTTATAATTTTTACAGTTATAATTCCTATGGCTGTCGGTTTACAGCGTACAAATATTGTTCGATATACATACAAGGGCGTACATATATGCATGTATATATATATATATATATATATATATATATATATATATATTTGATGTTAATAATATTTTAACGTCTCTATAAATTAAATACAGCGAGTGAATTCATTTAAGACACCCGTTGCATATGCTGGAATGCGTGCGCTTTCCCTACCATGGTATTCGCTGCTGGCGTGTGTCGTTCAATGAGAGTACGATAGTGTGCGTGCGGGCATGTATTAGAGGCGGATAGTTGCCGCCGGTCTGATATACTCGGCGCGGCTTTCTCTCGTTGCGCGAGGTGTATCCCCTCTCACGCACTTTTCTACTCAAATTAGCAGTAGAGAGAGAGAGAGAGAGAGAGAGAGAGAGAGAGAGAGAGAGAGAGAGAGAGAGAGAGAGAGAGAGAGAGAGAGAGAGAGAGAGAGCGAGAGAGAGACGATATATTGCGTTCTCTCTCTCTTCTTCGGTTTTTGGCGGTCGCGTCGACTAACTTCTACAGTATTCGTCGCGACCTTTGCCTTGTTCCTGCTGTGTTTATCGCGTTAGAATATATATTAAATTAATTTCATGCAGTTATATTATTACGTTACATATAATTTTCGTGTACGCGGTGAGAATAATTTATTACGTGTGTATATTCTATAATTTCGCGGTAATTTCGCAAAGATAAAATTTAGTGTAATGGTACGTATAATTTTGTGTGGCCATATTTTTGGTCGTCGCAATGTCAATAAGTAACAATACAGATTAAATTAAAATAAATATTAATGAAAAGTAGGCTGCTCGAATGTGAAAGAAACTAGGAATAATGTATGTGATTTATGAATTATATGTAATATGTAGTATCAGAGACATGGATTGATTAACTACGTTTACATCTACGTCATACTCGTATTTTTGAAAATATGTTTTCCGACGAGTACGAATTCTCGTGCAAGAACTAAAATTATATTATATTAAATATAATACCATGCGAAGCACTTAGTGCACAGAGAGAGACTAAACCGAGAGCGCGAAGGCGAGTGCATGTTAGCAAGAACGCATGTTCTCCCTCTGTGAGCTGACACGAGCTCCGCGGCCAGCATAGACCGCGTGCTTGTAGGTGCGGCGCGGTAAGAAAGGAGCACAGAAGCTTGACGGTACGACGCGGCGCGGTAAGCAGGTAGCGCTGAAACTCCTAGGCTTGGTGAGGTGAGAGAGGCACGGTCTCGGAGTGGGGGTCTGCTCGTCTCTCAAACTTAAATGGAAGCATTCTGATTGTAAAATTTAATGTGCCGGCACCTTCGAAACCGATCTTTTAAGGGAAACCTGTCGTCGGCGCGTTAGCAGCCGACACTTCTCTTGGCACACTTGGCGCGCGCAAAATTTTGATAATAAATTTGATGTAAAGTCCAAGTGAAGGCTAACATAAACGAAAGGAAATATACCTTTCTTTTCACATATTTAAGCATCAGTTGCCGGGGAAATGTAAGAGAAAGTTATAAGAAAGTTGCCAGGGATAAGCGATAGAGTGGCGTACCAGATGCCGACTATTGTTATCAAATTTTTTTTGGAAATATTAGGTTTTTTAGTTTTTTGTGTTTTCGTAAAATGTATAAAAATTACATTTTCTCTCAACTGTTAAATTTAAGATATTTTTTCTATTACTGTTAAACGAAAAAACCTCACCCAAAAATTGGTTAGCGATAAACATATTATCTTGTTCTGGCGCGGTGAGCGAGAGTAAGACGTATATTTGATCAAAATTAAAGGCAATAAAAATCTAAGACAGATATATTATCTTCCATTGGTGTGAACGAGAGCGAGAAATATATTTGTCTAGTTAACTAGGAAGGGCATACATACTGGTAGCAACTTGATGGCGTGTTGCGCGACCAAGGGGCCTAGGCGTTCTGAGCCGAAGCCATGCTTTCCACTGTGTAGCCGGCCGAATCAATTGCCGCTATACGACCAAAACTGATGGCGTGCTGAGAGACCAGTGGCCGAGGCGTGCTTACCCGGAGCAAAGAATTAGCGGACACCGGACACGCAGTGTTACAGTTTAAAATTATGTCATAACTTATATATATTTCAAATACTTATAAATTTGTTTTTGATAATTCATGTTGTAGAAAATACAAAATACAAATTCTATTAAATTTTAAAACGTTTTTAAAACGTTTTTAAAATCTTATTTATTTAAAAATTTTGTATATCTTGTGTTATTAATAAATATTTTTTTATTGGTCTTACAGTCCAATCAATTCAATCTAAAACTAAAATAAAAATAAATATAAAAAATAAAAAATAAAAAAAATAAAAATAAAATAAAAATTAAAAATAAAAATTAAATTAAAAATTAAATTAAAATTATAATAACAGTTAGACTGCCCTTGTTTACATTCACCCCCGTAGACTAATCTGAAAATAAAATATTAGCTGAAAAAATTCTTTTTTAGTAAAGTGCAGTCTGACTGTCCCCAACACCCTTACCTAATTGAAGACTTGTCCAACATTTCGACCTCGCTACGGCTCCTCATGAGGGACTAATCTAAACCTTATATTCTAATCTATATATACCCATCCCCACCACCAAATTTAGTAAATTAAATATAAATTCTCCCTCTACACAAATTATCTAAAACCTACCAATTTAATAAGGAATGATAAACATTGTCCAATCTACCAGACTCTTAACATTAAATTCACATTACTTCGATTCCTAGAAATGTGAATACTTTCAAGACTCTCCCGTTTATACTTATTATTAATACCATGTTCCAAAATATCCACATTCACAAAATCAAAAGAATGTAAAAACTTTAAACAAAGCTCTGTTAAACCAGAAGTAATATGTGAGCTACATAAACTATATTTATGCTCATCAATTCTCTTTGTTAAATATCTACCTGTTTGTCCAATATAGTATTTATCACAATCCATGCAATTAATCTTGTAAACAACTCCTGATTTTAAGCATAAATCATCCTTATCTTTGCAATTATTAAACAATCTACTCAAATTATTGCTATTTTTAAAGAAAATTTGAATGTTATATTTCCGAAAATTTCTTTTTATTCTTTCAGACAATCCTCGAACATATGGCAAGACAATAATGTTGCCACCGTTAACATCAATTCCTGCACTATGTCTATATAAATGTCAAACAATCTCTCAGCATTTAATCTATTAATAAATTTAATTGGATAACCATTATTAATGAAAGTCTCTCTTACTATCTGTAAATTATTTTGTCTCAAATCTTTATGTGACAATTTAATTGCTCTGTCAATGACACCTTTTAATGCTCCAATTTTGATTCCGAATTGGTGGTGTGAATTAAAATCTAAAAACCTACATGACCAAGTAGGCTTTCTGTACCAATTAAGTTTTACCTTATTATTACTATAGCTAATTACATTAATGTCCAGAAAACTTAACTGACTATTAACTTCAACCTCCCTTGTAAATTTAATTCTGTCATGTACAGAATTGAAAACATCCACCATTTTATTCACAAAAACTTCCGGAACAATTGTAAAGATATCATCAACATATCTCTTAAATATCATTGGTTCAAAAAGCAATTTTGACAAGGCTATACTTTCTTTAGCTATAACCGGTGACAAAGGCGACCCCATTGGACATCTGTATTTTTGTTCATAAAATTTATTATCAAATGAAAAAATTGTGTTATTAAAAACCAAATTAACTGCTTTAATAAATTCATTCATTGTTAATTTTGTATGCAAATTAATTTCATTCCACTTTTCCTGTATAATATCATTTAACAACTCTAAAGGTACATTTGTAAACAAAGATACTACATCCAATGAAATCATCTTGTAGTTTTTCGGAATAACAATATCTTTCATTTCATTGTAAAAACACCAACTATCCTTAATGTAAGAACTAGTTCTTCCAACTATCTTAACCAATATATTAGACAAAAATCTAGCAATATTATAAGTTGGGAAACCTATGGAAAATATTATTATTCTAAATGTCAGATGTTCTTTATGAATCTTGGGAAGCCCATTACCTTTTGCTACAGTTCCATTTTCACATTTTAAATACTTATTTGTAGTATCATTTATATATTCATTTCTTTTCCAATTATTTAATAACTCTTTCAAATTATTTTGTAGCTTAATGATATGTGGATTACCAATATTCAAAGAAGTACTATCATCATTTAATATGTTATTTATACAATTTATATAATTAATTTCATTGGAAGCTACAGTTACATTACCTTTGTCGGCCTTTTGGAAGATTATATTAGGGTTATTTTTCAAAAAATTCTTCGCGGTAATTAAATCATGTATAAAATTACTATTTAAAAAATTATCAAATTTATTTTCTCTTTTAAAATTACTAATAACATTAACTAAAGATTCATTTGATAGTACTATTAATGATTATTGTTCAAAATGGATTAAAATGAATTTAAAAGTTGTAATTCTTAAAGAAAAACTTACATTCCTTATTAGATGCAAGAAATCAAATATATTTCCGGTACACATTAATAATAGATTTCATGATGAATATTTTTTGCAGGTTTATAGTAATAATGTTGATTATGATCTAAAGAAGAATATTTTCTTTTTCAAAAATAAATTACTTAATTTAGAAATTAGAGATTTACATATTCAGATTCATTTCTTAAATAGATATTTATTAAAGATTAAACATTATTTATATCAAAATATAGAAAGAAATGAATTACATGAATTTTTCCTTGGTCAAAACAAATATTTTATTAAGACAAAATATATTAATAGACAAACATTAAAAAGGAAATTTGAATGTTTAAGAAATAAAAAACAATTTCAAAGCTATCAGATTAACAATGCAAACAATAAAAATTGGTTTAGGAATCTAACTGACAAGGAAATACCAAATGAAGTCATAAACATCATGTCTAAAGGTGCCAAACATGGAATATTATATTGTAAAAATAATCTCCCGATCAAAGAAATCAGCGCGGAGGTTGAAATTAATCTTTTTGGTTTAAATGATGAAGTGAAAAAGGAATGTAGGACATCTTTAGTTAATGTCATTAGTAATTTTAAAAGAGAAAATAAATTTGATAATTTTTTAAATAGTAATTTTATACATGATTTAATTACCGCGAAGAATTTTTTGAAAAATAACCCTAATATAATCTTCCAAAAGGCCGACAAAGTGGAATGAAATTAATTTGCATACAAAATTAACAATGAATGAACTTATTAAAGCAATTAATTTGGTTTTTTAATAACACAATTTTTTGATTTGATAATAAATTTTATGAACAAAAATACGGATGTCCAATGGGGTCGCCTTTGTCACCGGTTATAGCTAATTTAGTTATGGAAAAGTTGGAAAGTATAGCCTTGTCAAAATTGCTTTTTGAACCAATGATATTTAAGAGATATGTTGATGATATCTTTACAATTGTTCCGGAAGTTTTTGTGAATGAAATGGTGGATGTTTTCAATTCTGTACATGACAGAATTAAATTTACAAGGGAGGTTGAAGTTAATAGTCAGTTAAGTTTTCTGGACATTAATGTCATTAGATGTAGTAATAATAATGTGAAACTTAATATCTCCTTATGATCTCTGATATTACTAGAATTCCCATGCAAAAATTGAGCGCAATAATTTGTGCTTTTCACAGAAATGAATCTTTTTCTTAAAAACCTTTCTTTCTCTAAAAATGCATATAAAAAAGTAATAATTATTTACAGTGTCAATTTTTCAATTTTTCATAGCTTTAGTTACTTGTAAGCTGGTACTTAATTCACTTTACTAGTACTTCAAGATTCTACTTCTTGTTTAAATGTTACTTTTAAATCATTTAAAACCAACATTTTTTTACATAACCAATAATTTTAACAATAAAAGTTTAATATTTTTTATTATATAAAGCATAAAGTTTTAGCAGCTCTACCAAATTATTATTTCTAAACATTCAAAAGTACTAATTGAGGTGCAAACAAATTGTCATTTTCAAATTTTCCAAATTTTAAGTCCAAGTATTTAAAGTTGCAATTTCAACAAATTATATCTTGTGAAATATCCATTGTTGAAGGATAGAGCTTTAAGAATCTTGAAGAAAATTTTTGTCTTCAAATGAATTATATTTTTAGTAAAAATTTTTCCAATATCAAAGTAGTACGTGAAAATATAAAAGACACAAATAGAGTGTCGATTGTGATTACCATTGATAGACATTTCTACAAAAATCTAGTGAAAAAGTTGGACATATCAAATTAATAATGGTCAGATTTTTTAAATGATATTTTGCAAAAATCAAATTAATTGTAAGGTTAAAAATTGCCTCAAAAAATTCTAAAAAATTTTGGAAAGATTTTTTCATCGATTGTTATACGTTTTTTTCTATCATAATTTATATTAAATATAATGGTTTTTGGAACAATAATAAGTAAAGTTTTTTAGACAATTTCAAATGTAATGTTACAGAATTTTGACGACTGAAATATTATCAAGACAACATTACTGTTATATTGATAATGCAGTTAATATATCTGATATATCTTAATTCGTTCCCAACATATGTCAATAATATTTATACTGCAATGAAAATATCCCAATGTAAATTTATACAAATATTTTGACTGAAATTGTGGTGAAGGCTATATGATTTAGAAGCATAGGAAGTCAGACAATTAAGTAATGCGACAGTTTCATTTCTCGGCCTCTGTCAACGGCCACCGAAATAGAAGATCCCTACTGTTTCGATTCAGAAATTGACAACTCTTGTACGATCATTTCTTCGCCAGCTGTTTAGTGTTTTATAACAGCGTGCGAGTAGTGAATGTCACGAAAAAGGAACAGAGAAATTTAGAGCAAAGCTGCGCGATAAAATTTTGTGCGGAACTCGGCGAAACCGCGAGACAAACTTATGATAAAGTGCTTAAAGTGTATGGTAGTAATTCCTTGAGTCGTAGTTACGTGCTTCGGTGGCACACCAATTTGAAAAAAGACCGTGAGAGCGTTAAAGACGAGACGCGAAGTGGAAGGCCATTTCAAGTGTGAACCGAGACGAATGCGCAGCACGTCCTAGCCCTTGTTCATCAAGACCAGCCACTAATCATTCGAATATTGTCTGAAGAGTTGAATATTAACCAGGAAACGACTAAAAAGGTTTTAAGCGAGGATTTCAAATTCATGAAAAAGCTCTACGCGAAGATGGTACCCAAGAATATTTCAGATGAACAAAAAGCCCACCGAATGAACATTGCTCAATATTGTTCCGAGCAGGTTGAAAATTATTCTACTCTTCTCGATCGAGTTATTACTGGTGATGAAAGTTGGTTCTTTCAATATGATCCCGAAACTAAACGACAAAGCCAAAAGTGGTTGTCCCCTGGAGCGCCAAGGCCAAAGAAGGCGAGAATGAGCAAGTCCAAAGTGGAAAACATGTTCATTTGCTTCTTCAACAACCAAGGGGTGGTTCACATAGAGTTTGTATCACTTGGACAAACCGTAAATTATGTATTCTACCGCAATATGCTCGAAAAATTACAAAAAAGGGTGCTCAGAGTGCGTCCAGAGATCACGAAATCTTGGGTTCTGCATCACGACAATAATCATTGTCACAGTGCGTTCAGTGTCACTCAGTTTTTGGTGTCGAAAGACATCGTAACGTTATCTCAACCGTCCTATTCATTGGACACCATTGAAGACATCCAAGAATCTGTGACGAGGATACTCGGATAGGTCCCACAAGAAGTGTTCCACAATTTTTACGAAAACTGAAAAACCCGCTGGAATAAGTGTATAGATGTGGTAGGGGACTACTTTAAATGGCATCTTAGCGATGTATCTTCAATTTTAAATATACTCGATTTTTTAATTTTCTCGTATTGCCTAATTGTCTGACATCGTAGTTACCTCAATAATAAATAATTTAGAACAAGAATCGGTGATGATAACGTCCCGCCGTTGTCGGGTGATGATAACGTGTCGGATCTAGTATTTATTTTTTAGTTTTAGCATTTACCAATAAAATCTAGTTAACAGGTATCATTATTTGTATACACATTATAATTTTTTGATCAGTAAAAAATGAATCGTGATAAATCGTTTTTTCGATATGTCCTTCACCACTATTTTGATTTGAAAAAAGTATCGCAGAAACTTTTCGACTGTATCAAAAATATTATGGCGGATAATTTCCATAGCTTACAACATGTAGAGTGGTTTCAGTGGTTAAGACGAAGAGATACTGGTGTTAGTGACAATGAACGTTCTGGGCAATCGAAAAAGGTTGAACATAGTGAATTGCAAGCAATATTGGACGAAAACTCAGATCAAACGTAGAAAGAACTCGTTAATAAGTTAGGAGTCAGTGACAGAGCAGTTGGCAAACGTTTACATGCAATGGGAAAGATTCATAAAGAAAGAAAATGGATGTCACACGATTTGACCCAAAGTGCGATTATGAATCGATACAACATCGCATTGTCTTTGCTTGCGAAGCAAAAAAAAAAGAATTCTCTAAGCTTATTATAATCTTAAACGTTATCTGTACTTTATTTGTTATATACTTATTCTTCGTTATTTTTATTTTGTTACAAAACACATACCAAATCCTTTAAAAGGAGATTCGCTTGTTTTATTTCTGAATAAATTACTATTTTTATATTTTTTACAAAAATACTGTGTTAAGTAATAATTATTTTACGCGATCCTCCGGCTACTCCTGAAAATTGACATCCTCCCCTCTCAAACTACCTTGGAAAATACCACGTAGGCTATTCCGATGGGGATAGCATTGTCTAGAAATCCATTAGAAAATAGTGTATCCATAATAACGTGAATAAATGTAAGAAAAGATAAAATAGAATCGAACATAAGTCAACCTATATGAAATCAAAATAAAACAAAAAAGAGGAAAAACAAATAACACCGTGAGAAATAAGTAATATTACACAAATAAAATTCCACTTTAATCAGAAATAACATCATACTAATAATCCCCCAAGAATGGAAATACATAAGCAAAATAACACAACCACTATTCCTTAAATTGAATACAAAATTTATCAAATCGAATCAAAACGATAATAGGACCAAATTTCTTAAAATTACATATAAATGTAGCTCAAAACGCGCAGAGAATAAAGAAAATTCTACTAAACAATAATATAAATAAGTTATATATATATATATATATATATATATATATATATATATATATGTGTGTGTGTGTGTGTGTGTGTGTGTGAAAAGAAATAAAAATTATAATACCGATTAGAAAGTCATCAAGGAAATAATAAAATTTACCCGATTATCAATAATTATATCAATTATAAATAAATCCAAAAATGTTTACCAAAAGAAGTACATATTGCACATCTAAATAAATATTTCATAGACACACATATAGACTGCGATAACATTATTCCGCAGAACTATAAAATCCGAAAAAGATGGATAACCCTGGCACCAGAAGGTAGAAAAATAAGAGCGAAAATAGAAACTTTGAATCTTCAAATAAATACTGACTGGAATCCCGAAAAAATTGGAGTTCTTGGCAACAAACGATATCTACAGTTCAACAGATGTACAAAGATTTGAACAGTACATAAAGTTTTCTACGAAAAAAGAGTGCTTCTAAATACTCTGAAAAGAGGGATGATATGAGAAGAAAATTTACAAAGCGAACTGATACATAATGCACTGAAAGCGCACTAACACAGATTACAGAAACAACGTGGAATAAATACCAGACTATATTGGTGAAATATGTGTCAATTATTTCCGTGATACTAATGATTCTGATAATTCTAAACATATTAAAATTATGCCCCGACTCAATCATAAAGGATATAGCTTACCCACGCTATGTGGGTCGTCAATACATCTTCAATATTTAACTCCATTACTCATTTATTTATCACGGTAGAAGAAACAAAAATCAAAAAGACGAAAGAAAATGAACTCTAACTGAAAGAAATTATCATCGATAAAAGAACGCCAAAACCAACAAATAACACCTTACCGCTGTACATATAATATGAAAACCTTCCCATTCTAAGACCGTCTACTACTATTACTATCACACTAACGAACCACCTTTCATTCACTTTTTAAGTAATAAAATAATTTAAATCTAGATAATACATTAGATGGATGCAGCTGTAAGTGCTGTTTGAACTCGGCTGGTCAAAAGTTTCATACAGTAAGGTCGGACATCTGCTAACATAACTACAGCATAACATGAATGAATTTATGTTTGCATCAGAATTGGATACTTGTTCGAAGACGTCAGTTTTCGAACCCAATTATCGTCATTTGCGATAATTTGTGTGTTGATTTTCTGCTTTTATTTGAAAAAAACTGGAGCTGAGGCTTATTGTAGTATATTCGGCGACGCTGCTCTTAATGAAAGAGCGTGTTGTGAAGGATTTCAACGTTTTAAGAGCCGTGATTTTGATGTCGAGATTCCAGATTCTGAAGTAGAGGCATTACTTGCTGAAAATTCGTACCAAATACAATAATAAGCAGAATCATTAGGAGTTACTCGAGAAACAATTTCGAAACGCTTCAAGTAAGGAAATGGGGTTCTGTGAAATTTGAAACAGCGAAATATTGAACAGCGTTTTTTTCTTGCGAATAGGTGTTTGAAAGACAGAATCGGAAGGGAATCTTACATTGCATTGTAACCGTCCAGGAATAATTGTCCCGTACTATAATCTCAAGCGCTTAAAATCATGGAGAATTCACGGACATGCCTGCACATAGAGATCCAGACCGAGTATTCACGGTGCTATGGTTATGCTCTGTAAATGGTGAGTCAAGCTCGATATAGTGTATTATGATTTGTTAATAACGAGTGAAACCGCCAAAGGAGATCGCTTTCAAATGCAATTGCTGCGTTTCAGCCGAGCATTAAAGGAGAAATAGCCACCGTATCAAAAGAGATATGACAAAGTTCTCCTAAAATATGGCAAGCTCGGACACGTGTCTTAAAACCTGTCAAGACATACTTGAAAACTTGAAAATGGAAAGTCTGACCACATCCTACATACTCGCCTGTCACTGCTCTTTCCGACTACTATCTATTCCGATCTCTGGTAGATGACCTGACTGACCAGCACTTCCATTCTTATGAAAAAGTCAAAGAATGGATCATATTCTTTGATCGATTCATATATGCATCAAAAGACGTATCGTTTTTTCGAGATGGTATCCGACAATTTCTGAAAAGATGACAAAAAGTAATGGTTACTGACAGAAATAAACTTTGAATTTCACATTTAAAAAAAAAACACTTTGAATTATAAAGATATCACTTTCTAAGAATAAAGCAGCATTGGAAAAAATCGGTGAAAGTAAGTCTGCGTACTTAATAGAATGGATAAATTTTGATACTTTAAAGAATAAGACTACATTCAAATTAAATATGAAAAATGAAAGTTCTAAAACAGTTAGTTATAAACACTTCAGTCATAGATATTTAACATAAGAATTATAATATGCAAGTGCAATACATACTTAAGATGTGCGTAAGTATGTAAATCTAACGTTTAACGAGCGAAAATCGAAATGTATTAACGCTTAAAATATATCTATAAGATATCGTTAAGATTAAGAACCCACAGTTGAATGGAATGAATAATTGAAGAATAAATGAATAATTAAATTTACAAAAATAGTTTAGTTTTTCCAATTACAAATTTTTTTTATTTTTGATGATTGCTTCGTCAGCTATCTCGTTCTTAGGGCACAATACAAAATAGAGATATGTATAAATTAACAGTCTCTATATAAAAAATTTTAAAATCAAATTTATTGCGATAGTATGAGAGAATTATACAAGTAGATTATACAAAAAATCTGAGGTAACTCTCAACGAGATATAATTATAGTTCTCTTAAATACTAGAAGCTATTTGCAATAACTATCTTTTAGTCATATCATTAGTGATATTTTTTTCATCATGAAGAGCTTTATATGATATTGTAATGTAAAATGGGATAGGCTTGTGTTATTATTATTATTGATACACTGTTCAGAACATAAATCTAGTGTAGTTGTTATGAGTAATAGACACTAAATATTCATTAATTCTTCGATTTAACTAATGCCCAATTTGGCGAATATGAACACACGATTTTCTCATAATGTTTTATAGGCTCCACATTTTCATTTATTATTAACAAGTAAGTATTCCAAATTATTTTTGACGGTTGGTTAGAAAATAGAGTTAATTCATACGTATTTTCGATAATTAAAAATGCTTAGATTTGTTATAGTTATAATTAATGAAATGTTAAGAGCCGTAATTTACATTAGGGATAGCATAAATTTTTTTCGAAGTGATTCAATCCGTTATTTAAAAATTAGATTATAAATATAACTATATTAGCCCATGTTCTTACCATTACTGTTGTCTTTATAAAATAATCTAATTAATTATCTAATTGTAATCATAATCAGATTTTCATTCATTTGAAATATTAAAACTACTAAAAAATAAGAAAAAATAATAAATACATTATTGTAAGTAAAGGATAATATGATTGTCCTGTACTCACCACCAAATTTAAAAAATCTAAATACTTCGATTAACGTTCCGAATAAATTTATGACTTTATGAAGAAAATTTGTAAAATTAAAAAATAACTTATTTGTCTATTAGTTTCAGTTTATAGACAAAATACATCGTAATTTAAGTTAGTGATCAAAATAACAAATTTATTCATGAAGGCAATGTGGAATGAATTAAATTAATGTCTATATCTACGATAGCAATAGTGTCCAATTTATTAAATTATAGTTATTATGAACCTATTATTTATAATCTAATTAAAAAAAAAAGATTAAATCACCCTGATTCGTACTCATCATGACGATAACCCTATACAATGGTAAAACTTTCCGTATAAATATTCCGTATAAGTATTGTATTAGTAATAATCACAATTTAAACCTATCGAATTGGATGTTATCGCATAATTATAATACATTTAAGAGACTAGATAATTTAGAAATTGTAAAAATAGTATACTTTGTCAATAACATCGAAAGTGAAACTAACAATATGACTATGATATATTTAACGAATAATATGACTGATAATATGTTCTAGATCCCTTAATCATTGAAAATCACTTTTCTACATTTTTATTTATTTGAGTGGTGATTCGCAGACAAAAAATTATTGAATAAAAACATAAAGGATACTGAAAATAATACATGGTGTAAGCCTTTATTGCAAATCTTTTCAAGAAAGTTTTTGGTTTCATTATATAAAGTAAATTAGCAGCAGCGATAAAGAATTTTCTGCCCTGTAGTCATGCACAGACTATAAATTTTTTCTATAAGTGTACCAAGGATAATAGTTGAAAAGTAAAAGTACAAAATATGTCAGATAAAATAAAATGTTTGCGTAGTTCTTTGATCGAGTGCGTATAAATATCCTTTCAATCGTCCATCTAGTATCGTATATGTACTACTAAGATTATCCCATTACACCAATGGTATACTATACACTTCATTTGTGTGTATGCTCGAAATAGTATTATTCTGCTTTGAAACACATTGCTGAAATAAATAATAAACATATTTATAATTAAAGCTTTATTATAATTGCTGAGAAAATACATTTATTTTGTTTAAGATATATAAAATATTTTTTATTGTAAAGAAATGGCCTCTAAGCATATTGCCACACGTTCGTTCTGGCATACCCCCTACTTCTCAAAATTGTAAGTGACAATGATCTTCAAATCTAGGTTGTTTTTGTATTGAGTAAAGTCCAGAGGGATGAGAAAATCATTTTTCCTTAATTAATTTTTATATTAAATTATATTTTCACAATAGAGTGTAAGATTGCATAAGCATGTTTGAAGAAAGAACGGAGGAAGTTTATTGAAATATATCCTATTATAAAATAAGAAGTGCGATCGAAAAGTAAGATATATTTTCAAATTTCGCGGACTGCATACGTTCCATTTTCAATTTTTTTTTATTTTAATACGATGCACTTATCCCGAACATATAGTCATAGTTTCAGTAAAATAGCATTTTTTATTTGTTTGTGATAAGCATAAAGGTTAGAAGGGTTCTGCCTGATGGAGGATTTCCTGCTATTGAAAAAAATGGATCAAAGAATTTTCATTAAATTTTGTGTACAAAACGAAATAAAGGTCGTGACTTTGAATTAAAACACAATTTATTTAAATTATGTTTTTTGTTATTAAATATAGTTCTCTTCTAATACAATAAGTTGATTTCAGTGGTACTCAATCTTTTTTAACCTCTAGAATGCCGGGATTTGAAAAATTTCAAAAGCTTCGTTTTTCGATAAAAAAGTGAGTTTACACCATCCACGAAAAACTAAACTGAGGCTAAGCCTTTGACAGATCCGAGCATGACGTCTCTAGCCGTCATCTCGGCCCGATATTATAATGCGCATGGATATTTTTTGCTTTTTCATAAAAAACGTTTAGAAGATTTCATAAGTCTCAAAAATATTTCCCTAGGAGTTTTTGGGGTTGCGGTATATGATCCTGCAAGCAAACTTTTAAAATTAAATATGGAGGATTCAATATGGCGAACAACTTGAACTAATTGTTTTTTTTCACTGATTCTGCTAGAAATAAACCACATAAATATTCACAAACTATATAAGTTGATTTTTTCCGCTCAGACATATTGCAAAAATAAAAAATTATTTTTCTCACAATATTCTTCTCCCATAGATAATTTTATCGTCTTTATATTATAACTTTTCATCGATTAATACGAGCAAGCATCGTACGTCTAGGAATTGGTACCTGCCGTCCTACTAACGAGCCCAGCAGGTAACTGATGACGAAACGTACAGATAGTTATTTATTTCTGCTAAAAATTTGAACTTATTCTTCAAAATTAAGTTATATGTTGCACATATCGAGGAAAGAAAATTTCACATCTAACCTAATCGTCGGTGAGATAAATTTGTCGATATTATATATCGCATAATCTGTGGAATCACCCAAGTGTGAGTATATTATATTCTTAGAAATATATCTTAATTATTTAATTTAGTTCCACAAAACAATATAGCGCATCTATAATTTCTATTATTCTTCACTTAAATGCGAAATACAAATTTTATATGTGATATTTTATATTTTATAAGTGGAAACACGATTTTCGCAGAGTCAGATCATGACAGCATTCAGGGTCTGTAGTAAGATGGTTGAGCTTTAGTGAAACATCGCGAATTTAGGATCAATTTTTACTAGGATTCGGTGGGGATAGTAGAGTCAGCTAACATTGAACGCAACGCCAGGGGAACCAGGATCATGACTTTACTAATCAGGATTTGCCGGACTAAAGCAGAATTTCTAGAGCACTTGTAGCAGGCTAGCTCTTGTAATCTTTAGACCATTGCGCTAAGAGAACTGATTCTGTGGCAGAAAAGTGATCTTTTTATACATAAAAAGCTTGTGGATCGGATACTTACGCCGTCATTGGACTCTGTGACGTCTGGGTTTATTCTTCCGATTACATGAGCTATTTATAAAACACTTTCAGGATCGCTACTTGTAGTTTAGAAAGCTTTGCTTACTATTCTTTTTAGGAATCAGTTAATTTATGTATTAATAATCATTTACTCCTATTTACTCTTCTGTTTTCAAGAGTTAAGTGAAGTTTTTTTACTTCAAAATTCAGATAATTGTACATTTTCAATAATTGTACTTTTAATCGTAGTGAAAAATGGCACATCTTACTGAACGAGAAAGAATATCTCTTTTTATGCGGAGGTCGATTGACCAAGAGAGAGGTTACAAACAGGCACAGCGTTTAGTCAATGAAACATTTAGAGCTGAAGAAAACAACTCTATTTCAAAAGGTACAGTAATTCGTACAATTAGGTGTTTTGAAGAGACAGATTGTATTAAAGATCGTCCTAAATTAGGTAGATCGAAATAATCATTTAATGATGAGCTTAGAGGTATTAGAATAATTTATTGACAATCCCCTATTGCTCTATCAGATGTTACGCACCACAGCATGAAAAGGGAGCTGCATCAGTGCACAAAATTTTGAAATTCAACAAATGGTATTCTATCAAATTAAAGTTGGTACATGAATTATCTGAAGATAATTTTGATAGAAGGGCACAGATTTATGATGTAGTGATGGAAATGATATCTGATCGTTCTTTGCTCCTCAATAACATTATTTTCTCTGATGAAATCACGTTTGAGTTAAGCAGGCAGTGAATATATTTCTCGATATAGGAGTATCATCAATCTACATTGGATGAAAGCAGACAGCACGTAACATCCTGAAAAAGTAAATGCTTGAACTGCCATATTTAATGGAAGAATACTTGGCTCTTTCTTTATTCAAGATAATTTAAATGCTGCAATGTATGAAAACATGCTTCGAGATCAAATTATACCTGCTATATGGAATTTAACGCGTGGAAATCTGGATGAAATTTATGTTCCACAGGATGGTGCTACTGCACACTACGGTATTCGTGTTCATCGATATTTAGATGCAACATTGCATAATAGATTGATTGGGCGAACAGGTACAATTGAATGGCCACCTCGGTCCCGAGACCTAACGCCTCTTGATTACTTCCTTTGGAGATATATGAAGGATAAAGTTTATGTTATAAAACCACGTGACTTGGATAAATTACGTCAAAGAATCACTGATGAAATAGACTTGATACCTTATCAAATCATGCAAAATGTTGTTGCAGTCTTTTACAGACGGTTAGCGCATTGCTAAACTGTTAATGGACAACAAATTGAACAGTTGTAAAAAGTTTCTGTCACAGACATTTAAAAAAAATTCACTTTCGGGCGAATAGTCCACTGTCTTGATTTAGTTAGCTAGACCGCTGATAGTACTGCCTTAGCTGACTGGACGGCTAGTGTTCTTGCCTTAGTTAGCTGAGCCGCTGATAGTCTTGCCTTATTTGGTTGGATCACCCATGGTGTTACCTTAATTAGTTGTACCTCCTGTATCTTAGTAATATGAGGCATTTTAATCCATCCTGATACGTCCTCATCAAAATTCTTAGACACCATCCTTAATGAATTGGTGACTGAGAGCAGGCAATGGCGATTGTAAAATTTTAAATGAATTCTAGTTCAAATGTAGATCAAACCATGTATGTAGTATCCGCTGATGACCTGGACACTTTTACAAAGTCACTTGTCACATTCTCTATCCTGATGAGATTCAGCGTAAAATATTCAAGAGGGAAATCGAACATTGAATGCCAGTGTCAATTACACCTTCTACAATCCTAATGCAGAATTTAGCGCTGGTGCACAATGGAGAATTATAACTAGGAGACTTCATTTGGAAAATTAAAGGCAATTATGCGTCCATTGGTGGTTCCAAAAGAGACGAGTTTTTGCCGCACATTTTTCCATGTAGATTCCATTAGCTTCTCTACTGCATTTTTATTTAGTACTATTTCCATGGTTCGTGTCCGTATTTCTGATTTCGTGTCCGTTGATCTCTCTTGCCACACCATTGCGGAATGCTCTGTTTTGGACTGGGAACATAATGGTCTCCTGAAATCTTTCTAGATCATTATGGGTATAGATTCTGTCTGTAGCAAGGTCTTGGAGACTTGTGTATCCCCTTTAAGTCATTCTGTGTAACAATTGAAACTGTGATGCACCTTTACTTTCACTGGTATGTACTTCACCAGATGGATGTCTTCTCCAGCTAAAACTGACATGTATCCGGGACCTTTCGTGAGATTGTAAGCCAACTCGTGAGGAGTTTGAGTAGCGATAGCAAGTGCGCGTTTAATAGTCTATCTTTCCATGTTACAACGCTGAAAAACTGTCTTAATATAATTTTTTCATTTGAGTGCGTATATTTTTCTATGCATACAAATTTCGAGTTTACATAGGTAAATAAATATAAATCTGCGGTGTTTGTTCTGCGCAATTTTACAAACGATTGACCTCTGATTGTTTCGAAGATGACAAGTTTGGGGTGTTCCAACTTTATTATTTTGTAACTGCATGTGTATTCATGTCTGTTTACTGGTAGGGCAAATATCACCTCTCGAAAACAAGGAGTACACCATTTGATTCCCCTCGAATTCAGGATCTGTTATTTTTTGTGCAAGACCTTCATACAAGATACTAAACCTGTTGAATTCACAAGCGTCGCTAGGGATTGGTTTCCAAAACGTGTACCCTCCCTCCTGATCGATGCTTTGACCATTGGATAATGGGCATACCGTTCTGCATTTGAGACTTATTACATTGATATCTAAATTTACGCTACCTAGGCCATCGATTAGTGTTATTGTTGCGAGGTCCTACATAACTACGAAATCCCATGATACATACGGATCGGTATAGCCGGCGTCCTTGCATTTGAGATCAGTATTGACATTCTGGCTAATGTTAAGCTATGGGACGAGGTTTGATTTATTTTTAAGTGTATAATTATGCGATTGCCTATTGATAATGTAGCTGCTGTGTGTGCGTTTTTGCAACTAGTCGGTCCTATTTCGCGAATGTATTGGGCACTGGTTCCGCTAACGAGTGATATGTGTCATAATGTGCCGCAATAGAAAATCGTTCCCTCCATTTGATTACTGATACTGTTTGGATAAATGATAACAAATATACCATTGCCAATAACATTTTTCTATAGATTTTTCTTTTATATATTTTTTTATTTTCTTTCTCTGGAAAAAAGTGAATTAGCTTCTGTGTTTCAAGGAATATATATTTTCTATCTCGATTATCCTAAAAATAGTTTTAATAAGAGAACTAAAGCGTAGAGTAAAGTAGATAAAAGTGATTTAAGGTGAAACTAGTGATTAGACTGAGTAATTTTTAACTCGGATCAGTTTCTGATTTTTTCCTCGCTTTTTTTTTATTGATGACTCATGGTTGATGTGCAATATTTTTTTATTTTATGTTTATGTTGCGATATTTTATTTATTTGACGTATATTATTTTTATTTGAATCCGTATATTATTTTTATTTGAATCCGCATATTATTTTTAGTTAGGATTTCTAATATTTTATGTGGCTTGGCGTAATGATTGTTGAATTCACCAGATTTAGGACCGGATAATAGAAATACATAATCACCTACGTTAAAATTCACTTTATTAATAGTAAATTAACTTTTAATTCACTTTCTTTCTCGTTGGTTATCATCGTTTTCGCTAAATTGATCCATAGAAGTGTTGATATGTGTTGAGTCATTTATACAGTTAATGATTTCTTCCTTTAGATTCTCTTTTAATTCCTCCATTAGCATTTTTTGGAGACAAATTTAATGGAATGATCCATAATAGGGTAATGTATCCTTTGCACTTTATAATTTAATTTTACGCCCTAGTTGCAATGATAACACGCATTCAAAATTCCGGTATATGGGATTGGAAAGTCGTCAGAGACGACGTGAAAATAAGAAGTTCTCCCCAATACTTGAATTTTTATTGCTCCAAACGTAATGAATAGGTTAGAACTTATACCTTAAAATTAAAAATTGTACTTATGTCAACTGTTCTAAATTAAATTAATAGATTTTATATTTATAACGGCTTGGCTATTCATGAGGTAGTCGTAACCTATGATTCCATCGTAAGAAATAGGAAATTTATCTGAAGAGATTGAAAATTCCGCTTTTATTTCAGTTATTCGAAACAGTACTACCCCCAGCGTAATCTCTTTAGCATTACCCACTACTTCGAGAGTAGAAATTTTCTTTCTATTTATGTCTGCATTTCTATAGCAGGTATAGCTTTCGCTTTCACAATGTAGACTTCAGAGTCACTATTCAACAAAAAAGAGAGTGAATGTTCGGGATCAAATTAAACATGTATGTAACGTACATACCGGATTATTTCTGTTCGGAAGGTATTAACTCTCCTCACAGGTTCGATAAGTGAGTCGTGTTTGTCGAGTGCATTGATATTTTGCGAGACCCTTGGGTCGCACTCTGGTTCCTGGGACCTTGACCATTTCTCTGTTTCTAAAATCTTTTTCGATATACCGCTATAGTATGACTGACTATTTTGTAGTAAGCACAGACTGGTCTGTTCGATGCATCGCTGTTTGGTGGCGTTATTTTGTAAGTTACACAATTGCTGTAGGTATGTTCTATACGTCCATATTTTGGACTTATAATTACAGGACGCTGTTCATCTCGTCGATTGTTCGAGCGGTTTCTTTGACAATAATTAGTCGTGTGGCCAGACCTGTTACATAATTAGCATGTTTTTGACGTCGAGTGGCTTCTACAATCTCGGGTGGTGTGTCTAGTTCTGTTACACACTTAACACTTAATTAAGATATAGCATTGTGATGCAGTGTAATTCGTGCTTTTACAAATCTGTCTGCCCGTTCTTCTCTCTCTCTCGCTCTCTTCCCTAACTCCTCGCGCACCGTCGCCTCGGCGACCCTCGGTCTGCGCGCCTCGCGCCTTCGCACATATGTGTTGTACGTACGTTACAATATATATATATATATATATATATATATATATATATATATATATATAAGAGGTTTTCAAATATCTTATAAATACCCTTCCGCCTTTTTGTCCAAGCCTTTGGTGGTGTAAAGTTGGACTCAAAAGAGGCTTGTGAAAAGTGGCTGTCCGAGTTCTTCGCAAATAAGGACAGGGGTTTCTACGAGAGGGGTATTATGAAGTTGCTGTCTAGATGGAAACAGATTATCGAACAAAAACGGCGCATATTTGAAGTGAATCCAACCACTGTAATACTTTTTATAAACCATTGAATGAACAGCAAAAAAGCGGAAGGAACATATTTGACAACCTAATATAAGGAAATCGAAGCCCACGATGGATATAGGCATTTTTTAAAATACAGCAGTATGTAAATGTAGTGGAGGTAATTTAAAATGATGGAAAAACAAATTCGACACAAATTGTCACCATGCGGTACTTGTATTCCCTAAGCTTTTAGATTCAGCTGAAATTTCGCCAATTAAAAAAATTAAGGTATATAAAGAAACAATAGAAAACGATATTAAAGAAAAAAAATTCGCAAATTTAAGCCGATACCTTGACGTGTATTTGCAAACTTTAGTAGTTACTTTATACTCCAACTCGGAAGAAAAGTATGCACGAGCAATAATTGATACAGGATTTTACCGATCCTATATACGATCTGAGACAGCGATATTTCTTAATTAAAAGCCGCGCGGAAATATGGAAATTACCCATTCATTATTTGGGGGTATAAATTCAGAATGTCAATCTCATAATATATACTTAGCACGGATGAATGCTAGATCAGCAGATCATTGGCGGTAATATACCTAGTGTTAAACGGGTCAATTGGGTCAAGGAATTGCAGAATAAAGGCATTTTTCTTTTCGATATAGAAAGATCGGAAAATAAAATCGCAGGCGGTGAAATAGATCTATTAATGGGCATGGACATGCGCGAAAATTGCAAATGGGTAAAAAAGTAGATTTAACGAATGGACTTACGCTGCAAGAGACGTATTTAGGTTGGACAGTGCCAAGTAAGAGTACGAGAACTATCAAGTAAAGACATTACTACCTTTTTTGTGAACAATGAAAAAATTTCAAATATTTGGAACCTTCATATACTCGGTATAAGAGATCCGATTGAGAAATCTCTGATATGGATTAAAAACGATAGAGTAAAATTAATTTTTTTATCGACGGTAGAATTTAATAAAGACATGCAATACTTCTCAATACATTTCTTTGCAATACATCTCCCGTGGCTAGATGATTTTGCTACCTGCAAAATACTAAAAAATGAAGGCATATACGATGCATATATTGATATATTGAAAGAATGGCTATGAGTGGATTAGATCGAACAAGTACGTCCGAATCAAATAAACAATACGTTTTCTCATTATATGCCACATCGAGCCGTAGTGAAATTAGGAGGCACAACGAAAATTCGACCGGTTTTTGACGCTTCCGCGAGTGAAAAGGGTTCTTCTTCTTTAAATGCATGTTTAGAAAAAGATCAAACTCGGCCATTATTCTCCGTTTTGCGAAATTCACGAAATTGCAGTTATTGCGGATATACGAAAAGCTTTCCGATAAGTAGAGATTAATGAAAAAGATCGTGATTTTTTATGTTTTTTATGGCTTTATAATGGTCAATTAAAAATTTTCCGTCACGAACGAGTTGTATTCGGGCTTATTTGCAGTCCCTTTTTATTAGGAGCCGTCATTGAACTTTATCTAACAACTTCAATAAATCAAGCAAACGAAAATCGAATTAGTCTATGGTCGTTGGAAGATTTAAATAAATTAAAAAGATCTTATTATGTGATTAATTGCGCGGCAAGCGTTAAAATCGCTGAAGAATTAAATACATTCCGAGAGCAAAGCAAAAACATAATATCAGCAAGTAATTGTGACCTATGTCGATGGGAATTTTTACGCAATTCTTCGAGTAATGAATACACAAATGTATTCGGTATAGTATTTAATAAAACCCGTGGCTGCATTGCAATAAACATCGAAAATTTGGTATTCGAAAATACAGAAAATATAACAAAGCGCTGTATTCTCTCGGTAGCACATAAAATAGTAGATCCGATTGGAATAATGGCTCCAATGAGTATGTTACCCAAAATATTATTTATAAATTTATGGAAAAATAAAACGGGGTGGGACACACCGGCTGATGACGAAACGAAGTCAAAATTTCTATATTGTTGCAACCAATTGCCGTATTGGAAAAAGATTGAGATTTTGCGTAAAGTCGGTACGGGTAATTTTAGTATACACACATTTTGCGATGCCAGTACGTTTGCTTATTCAGCGGTATCATTTTTGCGCGTAGAGAATAATGGTGAGGTAAAATTAAAATTCTTAGCGGCAAAAACCCGCATAGTACGATAAAGCTTCAATACCAAGACTTGAACTCCTAGTGGCTACGATAATCAGTCGACAAGTAAATAAAATTATTAGTGCCTGTATGAAAAAATTCCAACATTTTATTGGACGGATTCAACCACCGTTTTAGCATGGTTGAAAAGAAATATTCAGTGGGGTATATTCGTGTGGAATAGGGTTCGGGAAATTAGAGACATAATGCGCAGGATATGGAAATACGTTCCAGGCGAACTGAACCCTGCATATCTACCGTACTATCTCGCGGATGCCATTCTAAATATTTATTTGAATCGCAATGGTGGGAAGGTCCTGCTTGGCTGAAAGAAAATACAGACAAGTGGAATACATGAAAGCGAAGTTGATGAAATACAGGTAAATAGTGAAGCTAGGAAGCGTATACAAGGACGTTATTAATTCAAAATGATCTTATAGAAAATATTATCTATTTTAACATTAGCGATTTTCCTCTTACGAAAAATTAATTAGATTATAAGAAGTTTAAAAGTTTAAAATTTAATAGGAGAAACGTCGGTCGTTACCCAACTTGCATAGAAATACAAACTAGCGAATTGAAATTAATGCAATCTTTACAAAAAAAAATCTTTGTTTCTGATAGTAAAACAAAAATAAAAAATTTTATAACTTTTACGGAGAAAAAAGGCTTAATTCGAATGAAAACCGGGATTGTTGAACGAGAGGATAACTTTTCTTTTCTATGTCCTATATTTTTGAATTGAAAGCATAAAATTATAGTTATTGATTCACGAAACACATGAAGTTTTATGTGACGCGAGTTTACAAACTGTTATGTCAAAACTAAAAGAAAAATATTGGATTTTCTTTATGCGCTAAACCGTTAGATCTATAATTGGAATGTGTAATATGTAAAAGATTCCATGTAAAACCTTTACAGGTATATCCACCTCCTCTGCCTGGCCATCGTGTTCAAGATGCAGCGGTATTCTCAGTAACTGGTATCAATTTTGCTAGCCCAGTATTCTTAAAAGTTCAGCAGAAAGCGTAGATCTGACTGTATACTTGCACCGTTTATAAAGCTGTACACCTTGAACTGTAAGTTCATTATTAATTTCGAAATTTCCAAGCAGTCTCCGTCGTTTCATAGCTCGTCGCGGAAGTAGCAGCCCAGTATAAACTATAGCGATAATGGTCTAAACTTTGTCGGAGCTGATAACGCATTTAGAAAAATTAATTGGGATGCTATTAGTCAATATAGTTCTGCCAAATGAATAGTTTGGAGATTTAATTCCCCACTGTCAGCGTTGTAGGGTAGTTGGTGGGAGCGATTGATTAGTTTATTGAAAAATCTTTTGTGTAGAACGTTAGGAAAAGCATGCCTGATATACGAAGAAATGTACACGGTACTATGCAATGATTGCGAGGTTGTTTGAATTCAAGGCCTCTTCTGGTCATAACGGAAGATGCCGGCGATATTAGTCCACTTACGCCCTCCATGTTTATACAAAATATTAGAGAAAACGAAATGCCAGCTTTAGATATACTTGATCAAATTGATTTAAATTCGTAATTCAAATATAAACAAGAGATGACGTTGCATTGGCGACACAAATTCAGAAAGGAGTATCGTAGTTCTAAAATCAAAAGTTAATGTCGAAATTAAATGAAAAATTAATGTCGGTCATGTGTTTCTAATAGGCGAAGACAATCAAAAAAGAATAAATTGGCCGTGAGCGCGTATTGAAAAACTGTACACGGGTCGAGACGAACAAGTACGTGTCGCTGTTTTAAAAACGAAGTTAGGTAAACGTCCAGTACAGCGAATTTACCCATTGGAGATTGATGCTGATAATGCAAGTGAATGAGAGTATACGTATTAAAAAAATATGATAATATGACAAGTAAAATGAATTATGTGAAAAATTCAGAAAAAGTATGCAAACTCGAAAGAAAATCTAGGAGTGGGCGAATTATTAGAGAACCAGATTATTATAAAAGTACATAGTCATTCAACATATTGGGACTATTAACAGTTAAGTATTTACATATTCGGCGCTAATTTTTGTACTTAGTATTATTAACATTGTAAAAATTTTAGGACAATAATATGTTGAGCAACGTTTCTTTTGAAATTTAAAATTAATGGGAAATGTCTTAAATTTAATTCATAATATGAACCTCAAGCTATGAAAATATTGAATTTACCGAAAAAAGAAATACTTAATTGCTCAAAATTCGTGATACAGATGCTTACACGCTACATACAGAAATTTACACGTGCGCACACATACATATATGTATATATATTAGGTTGTCAAATATCTCCCGTCCGCTTTTTTGCTCTTCATTCAATGCTTTATAAAAAGTATTACAGTGGTCGGATTTACGTCAAATATGCGCCGTTTTGTTCGATAATCTGCTTCCATCTGGACGGCAACTTCATAATACCCCTCTCATAGAAACCCCTATCCTTATTTGCAGAACTGGGACAGCCACTTTTCACATGCGTCTTTTCAGTCCAACTTTACACCACCAAGGGTGTTCGACATGGACAGGAACAGGTACTAAACACTTGCTAAACAGGCGCTATGTCCGGACTATATGGGGCATGCGATAAAACCTCCTATTCGAACTCCCGTAGCTTCTGAAAAGTCATCAACGAAGTGTGTGGTCTGACGTTCTCCTGGTGGAACACTACAGCAAAACCTTCCTGGCCGTCCATCCCGGCTTGGTCACTGTTTGGGAGGGTCCACTGGTCTTGGACTACTACCGGTTTCGCTTGATATTGTCGTAGGTGATCTATTTTTCGTCGCCAGTCACCATCCACTTCAAAAATGGGTAGAGTTCGTTCCATTTCAGCAGCACATCGCAGGCGTTGATACGGTCCAGAACGTTGTTGTACGTCAAATGGATCGGCACCCAAACATCAAGCTTTTTTTGTATCCAACCTTCTGCAGATGGTTTAAAATGGTTTGGTTACTATCTCTCATCTCCTGGGCGATGTCACGAGATGCCATATGCCAGTCTAACTCCATTCTTCTGCGGTTCGAAGAGATAGCGTGCCATCTCCCAAAACACCATTAATCTCACGGAACGTTTCTCTAGCCGAGTTGCCTTTGACGAGGGAAAACTTTAGAATAGCGCGAATTTCGGCGTTAGTGAACTTCATTTTTACACGTCTATAACTTTTGAACGCAATATCCAAACTAATCATGCATAGCGTATTTGACAACCTTCTATATATATATATATATTTATTTATATACTAGGTATGAAAGAAATATGAGATTTTCCGAATTTATGAAGGGAAGTAGGCATCTCTGTAAGGGGTGCAGTTTTGCCTGAATATCTCGGTTTGTTCTCTACCTCTCTGTTTTTCTCCCTGTTCAATTAATTATATAGTTATAAAGCAATGCATGTAGGTAGATCGAAGACCCATCCAAGAATTCTTGTCGTGATTTTGGAAAAGGCCAGCTAGGCAGTTGAATTCTAGCTCTCCATCGAGCACTGTATTTTTCATTTTGTATATAGAGATAAAATAAAGGTGCAAGTTTTGGTGTAATTGTCGACGAGTTTGTTTGATTAGTTTTTGGATAAAAACTCTTAATAATTTTTACCTCCCGAAATATCACCTATCCTATAGTTTCCCTATACCAAGATACCTTTTTTTAGTAAATTGAGCACTAGTCGTTTATTGCTGTTCCCCGAAATGAAGTTCTCCCTTTCTATTAATTGCTGATTCCTTTTTATTTTTTTTTCTTAAGTGCAATAGTATTTTTGACAATATTTTGGACAACTTCAGTACGTTTTAGACGGGGTGTAATGTTAGACTTAAGTCATGCTCTAAAACAATCCACTAACGTATATTCACTATATTTTTTAAAGGTACCTGTAGCGGGTGCATTAGTGCTACTCTGTTTGCTTCATGTATCTGTGAGGCTAGTTTCTTTAGCCTGTTAGCATACGTTAGAACGGATTCATTTCTCCTTTGAGACTCATTGCCGACTTCTCCGATTAAGTGGCCTGCGGTTTTCGAGGAAGGGAATTATTCTCAAAGGTGTTTTTTGAAGTCTTCATATGACTCTAATTTCGTTCCTTCTGTTGCATCTCGTGAGACTCCTATAAGGCGGATTTTTAAGTAGAGGATGAATTTTCCCTCAAGGTTAGGGTCTATTGATTCTAATGCGTCAGAGAGATATTCTAGAAATTGTTGCAACGTATAGATGGTTCATCGTATTCAGGTAAGTGTTTAGCAGCATCTCTCAAGTATAATGACTTTACTGATGCATTTGCCATGTTTACATATATGTTAGTGTGTTTGTTTCTATTAAGAATGGTGTTTTCTGAGAATTTGGACGTGAAAAAGGACTCAATGCTCCATTAAGGATAGGTAATGCTTGTCCTTTAATAACTTGGTTATTAAATTAATAGCATGGTATGGTCGCTGAAATCAATCAGGCAAGGGTCAGAAGTGTACGAGGATCCTTGAGTAAGACTGGTGATAATACTGCTAAGTTTTCCGTTGGTTGCAGTCCTTCAGTTAATTCTTTCGACGTCTCTACGATTTGCAAGGCAAATGTAATAAAAAGTCGATACTTGGGCATTGCTATTCCTGTATCCATTGGGTGTTGTATAGGAATTACCCTCTGGCTTGTATCTTTTCCAGGACTCCTGGCTAATTTAGGCTGATGTTCAAACGTCTGTTTTCTTCAGTAAACTTCTCTCCTTATCTTCTCTATTTCATTGTTGTGCTCTGCTGTTTTTTCGCTGCTCCTCGCGTAATTGGAATGGGTTTCATCTTTTATTTTTAAGTGGTTAAACATCCTCCAAATCAAGTATGGCATCGGTGATTCGAGAATTTTCGTTTAATTTAAGGGTGGCTCATACTACTGTTACGAGCATATCTCTTTATTACTTTATTTCTTCCCCCGTCTTTTTAATAAATTCATGATTTCCCTGTCTCTTTCTGCTAAGATTTACGATTTATTTTTTTTTCAGTCGAGCCAAAAAAGATTCCTCGCATGGTGTCCTGTAATTTATTTTTCTCGGATGTTTCCTCGTTTAATGCAGTTTCTAACTTATGAATTCTTTTTCTAAATAATTCCCATATTCTCATCTATTATGGTTGTTATCAATAAGTTCAGCGATCATTTTTTCCATACGCTCTAGCCAGACGACGGCATGTGTACTGATTCTTTCAGGAGATAATATGGGAATCATCAATGAGAAAAGAAATGAAATATTTTATTAGTGCTAACGATCGTCGGGAGAGTTTCTTCTTCTTTTCTTTTATTTAAATATTTATAATGTGTTCTTATCTTGTTTTATTATAGTTTCTTAATAATTTGTATTACTTATTATTTTATTATTTATAATTGTCTTCAAAAATGTTATTAATAATTTGTTTTTAATAAGTTTTTTTATTATTATTAATTTCATTATTAGTTATTTTGTTAGTTATTTTATATGTTTATAATCATATGTTTATGTAATTATTCGTATTTATTGATTTTGCTTAGAATCATCGGTGCTTTAGTGCATACATGATAGAGAAGTGTTTTGCATGAATAGAACGTACTTAATTAATTTACATTAATTATGAAACTGAGATTAAAAGAAAATTAATCAAAATTATATTCAAATGAAATTAAAATAAAATGGATATAATTGTTAAACATGAAATGGTTAACAATGCGTGCGGACTTGTGTATGTGTTACGCGTGGTGCACAATAAGTCGGAATGCTCCAAACATATGTTATAACTAACTTCAAATCATATGTTAGTCTGCCAAAATACGTCTCGCGCATATGTAATAAATTTGTCTATATTTTTATATATTTTAACTTAAAGTGTCTTATAAGAATTATATCCTTATTTTATATTACTACAAGCTGATTGTATAAATATAAAAGATTATTATGTCAGGTCATGCTTGCTATTTTAAGCAGCAATTGATTATTTTATGGGTTAATCAAAGTAACGGATTTGTGTATACTTTTATATACTTTCGAAAAAAGTTTCCTTGTATGAAAATATATTCCCATTTTATATTACTACATGTTGATTATATAAATATAATAAAAATGACAAGAAGGTAAATTAAATTAAATAAAACTAAAATAATAGTTAAAATAAAAATAAAAAATTTATATAGTTGTATATCATTCGAATAATTTTAGCGAGGATTTTTTTGGAAAATGGCTGTTTAGGGAAGTATTTTTGGAAGAAAAATTATTGTAATTTGTATTTTTATTCTGATTTTCAGGAAGCCAGAGTAGATAATTATTATTTTATTATCTTATAATTTATTTAGATTATATGAATTACATCATTATTATTTATATTATAAATTAAATTGTTTTTTAAAATTAAATTGTAATAATATAATTTATTATTTGTTAAACTATTGTTAATAAACTACTATTGAAAAACTTATGTTCTAGAAATACCTAATCTAATATATTGGGCGTACAAATCAGTTTGAATGAAAACATGGTGACATGTTTGGTTACATGTTTACTTATCCAAGGTATCGTTCATTGGAGCCTATAATTTTTTTCACCAATACGTTCTATCGCATATGTTTCAAACGATACGACTGAGCATTTTTTCTCATATTATGGACTAGAATCCGCGCTTTCCGGAATGACGTTTATTTGTCTGTGAACTTGCTACGATTTTGCTTGATAAAATAAATGACACCGAAAGAAATGCTCAAATATAATACTGCGACGTTCTTGACAGATATACAGCCTATAAATATATCGCAGGGTCTGATATTTCTATCCGCGTATTTCTAGTTCTAGTTCTATCTACTATATATAACATTCTCTTTGATCTGAACCCTCAAATCCAACAGTGTAATCCACATCAATGCTTGTCGAAGAACTTCATATATTGAATCGTCCCTTATCTTCCACAGGATCCATCACATTCTTACGGATACTGTTGATACTGCTGTTGCAACTCATGGACCACGAATTTCTCCGATTACTTATCAATCTGCGGTTACTGTTGGGTTACTTGTTGCGATACCGATATTGATGACTCCTTGCGTTAGGCGATCTGTGTTGGTGTATGCATATAATAGCTGCACAAAATTTTAAACCATTTGACAGTTAAGAAAAAAATTTAATACCGATAATTCGAAATATGAAAAGGATAAAATCATTTTTAATTTTTTACAGCTTTTTAATGTTCTTCAAATAAATTCGAAGTACTATAATACAGTAAATCTTAAACAAATAACTAAATTAATACATATTTCTATTGGTCTTACAGTCCAATTAAATAAATTAAAATTAATATATAATAATATCAATATATATTTATATCAATATTAATACATATCAATATATAATTAATTGAAAATTCTGACAACTGATTAAATCAGTTGTTATGTTGTAATCACTGATTTAGTCAGTTTAGTTCCTGTTGACGAGCCGTAGCGAGCTTGAAACATTGGACAACTACAGCAGGTCTTCAATTAGATAAAGGTGGCGGGGACAGCCACATTGCACTTGACTAATAAAGAATTTTTTCAGTTAATAAAATTTTAATTTTAGATTAGTCTGCGGGCCTGATTTTAAACAAGGACAGTATAATGACTCATTATAATGTTCAATTAATTATATATTAAAATTTATATAAATATATATTGATATTATTATTAATTCATCGAAAAACAGTCGACATAAGCACAATTCAAGAACCTTAACCAAAATTAAACTTAACAAAAAAAAAATGAAATTAAATTAAACTCAAATTAAATTAAAAATGAAAATTAAATTAAATTAAACCATTAGTTATTTTAGAAAAAATATTTTGAAATAATAAATGAAATATTTAAATGAAAACTTATTTGAATCTCACCTATGAAATGATTGAAAGTTTCGACGAGAGCTGTCATGGTATTAGCTGTTTTCAGCATTTTTTCCAATTTCTTTACGAGGCTTATTAAATCGTTGACCAGAGTCTCTTGTAGATCCTTGTTGAATCCATGCAGACTTCCAAAGTTTGTCTAGAAAATTTGGCATAATCGCTGATCTTTTCTTATATTTACATGTTTGCCTCTCACCTATTCTCGACCATCTCTTTTCTATGTTGCTCGTGATGCCGCTGTCGATGGTGCTTCCACTGCTTAATGAAACCTTCATAGTTTATAAACAGGTATCAAACACTTTTTGAAAAAAAAACCTGCCCATGAAAAATCGAGTGATAGATCCATGGATCGGGCGCTGTATTTGTACCATTTCTAAGGACTTCCTTTTTGTCGATTTCTACATCGACATGGTTCAAAATTTGATGATTGTTTATTACAAATTCAAGTCTTTCATTTTCTCTAACTTGTATGTCTAGGTGTCTAATTGCTTAAAATTATTTTCTACAGCATTCTTTCAATGCATGTCAAACAAAATTTTTCTATTAAATGGAAGAAAATGTAAAGTTCTTCCTTTATTACTTCTTCATCCTTCTTCGATGTCCTTGTTTTCGCCTTATATATCGATAGTCATACGAGTAGGCAATTAGTAGTGTAATAGATGCCCTCTTCGGCAGAGATACATTGGGAGGGGGGGATTTAGACTTGCGCATATGTTCCGAAAAATATAATAGAAATTTTTCAAACTGGCTTCTCATGCACAAGACAGACTATAGTTTACTATTATAATAATGTTTTTGATTTTGTCATATCCATAACTCCCTCGCTTCTGATCATGAGTCGCGTTGCATCCTAGTTTTTATCCCTTCGCGTGTCTATGTAGAAGCATGAATGAAAAAAGACGTGGGTGCATATAATAAATCCTGCCTCGCTAAAGGCGCTCGAGGTTAAAGTGTGGGCGGCAGAGTAGTTCTATATTACTAGGATGTGGATAGTATAATATTATATATACAAATAATTACAACAACAAAAGTAATTACTAATAAAAATGTAATAGAAATATACAATACTCTATTTTTTCAGTTTCTAATTATTTGGTGTACAAATTTATTTTCGCCCCTTTGCAATTTATGGCTGTATCGATATGTGATACTGGAAATAAATAGATCGTAGATGTCATACAATACGCTTAAGTATTTGTAAACATAACATCAATGAAATTTTATTCGATTTATGTCGCCATCATAAAGTTATTCTCGATTAAATATATTAATCTACGAGCCAAATTCTGGTCATTTGCGGGAGATTTTAAGTTTCTGCTTTAAGATGAAGAAATCTATGAGGCTATAATAAATAAGATAAGAAATCTATGAAATGGCTGAGGCTCATTGAATGTTTTCAAATACGCTGAGATCGCTATTAGTGAAAAAACGTACCGAGAGTGGCTTCAACGGTTCATTACGATAATCCCAAGCGTAGAAAACATGGGGATATCACGACCATGCTTCCACGTCGGCGGCCAAACCGAATATTCACGGTTCCAAGGTCATTCTCAGTATTTGGCGGGACAAGCTCGAAACAGTGTATTATGAGTTGTTAAAATAGATTAAAACAATCACATTGAACACAATTAATGTGTTCTAATTGAGCCGAACATTGAAAGACAAACGGCCGCAATACAACGATAGACATGAAAAAGTGATTTTACAGCATGACAATGCTCAACCCCATGTTGCGACAGTGGTCAAGACATATTTGAAATCGTTCGAATAGGAAGTTCTACCCCACCTGTCTTATACACCACCTGATCTCCACATAAAAGCAGCGGTAAACTCATTACAGAAGCAGGCCAGGCAAGCTCGCTATGATAATTCAAGACCTTGCATAGTAGAAAAGGCTATGGCGATAAGCTTGCCCCAAAGATCGATGGGCGTTAGACTATATCAGAGAAAGAGACAGACTCCACAAGAAAAGCTTTAGGAAAACATCAGGTCGCCGATCTGAAATCCTAAAATCACGGCAGCGATCCTGAATACGAAGACAAGTTCAACATGCAAGAGCCTTCGGGTAAAGAACGCATTTGAAGCGAGTCTGATTTTAATATCGAGGCAAGTGAGCCTTGCAGCATTGAAACACCCCAGATAATGTAAGGCCCTCCGTTAATGTGCCCAATTGTAATTTTGAAACGAGCATATACTCGAGGGCTACGCGACGAGAGAGAACATAGGTACCGTGCCGCATTTACGAGTGAGAGCGCGTAGACGGCGAGTCATAACTGGACGAGAAGTTTTAGCACTATCTTTCAAAGCCATATGATATTGCGGATAATCCGGTCTCAGTGCTACAGCTGTACGTATCTCTCCGTCACACTCGGGCGAAGACTCGAATAAGTTGATCATGAAAGTAACAACTTTTTTTTGCGAAATCGAACAAGTACTCATACTGTGTTTACTGTAGTGACTGCCCAAAGGCACCCGCCGTCTATTTTCCTTCTTCACTTTCTTAGTTCTTCCTTATTATATCATCCTTAACTTATACCCGGCCTGTTTTAAAAGTTTGCAGAGTGATAAATTATTTTAGCAAGATTTACTTCTTTCCTCCAAAATTGTTTCGTTTCGAGTTAAAAGAAACTTTAGCGCATTCGAACAGCATGTCACATAACTTTTTGTTGACCGGAATCGTCCTCCAAATTGTCGTTGTCTGTCGCATGTCTTCCACGTTACTGCAACGCTTTCCTTTCATCGCCAAATGCAATTTACCAAATAAGTAGAAGTCGTAAGATGAAATATCAGATGAATACGGTGAGTGATGGATCGTCAGAATGCTGTTTTTGATGAAAAAACCAGTCACTAATTTCGATCGATGGGACGGCGCATTAGCATGCAACAAACGCCAGCTTCCACTTTCACGATATTCTAGGTAAGTACGATGAATACGGGTAAGCAACTCCTTCAGAACTCCAAAAGAATACACAACATTAACGGCTTTGCTAGACGCAAGGAATTCCTACTAAATAATGCTTTTGGAATTGAAGCAATCCCTTGATTTACGATTTTTCGAACCGTTATTATTTCGGTTTCTGTTCATCGGTGGTTTTGCATTTGGCACTTTGATATTTGGATTAGGGAAAAGTATTGTTAAAATATTTAAAACACGTTCTTTTGTCACCAGTTGCGAAAGAGTAAAGATAGTTTTGGGCTTCTTAAATAATCTTTAGAATTCGAAGCGCTTTTTGGGCCTCGGTTAATATGTGTGCAAAAAAGCGCGAACAAACCGTTCGGAGGCTCAAATGCTCGTTCAAAATGCGATTAATCTACGTTAATGACAAATTTAATTCCACTTTCACATAACGCACCTATGATTTAGGCTCATTTGTGAAGAATTAACGTACTTTTTCGAAATTATTTTCGCTTACCGCTTCTCCCTCCCGGTCCGAACGAACGTTCCTTTTCTTTGAGCCGTGCCATCTTTGAAACACTGAAACTATTTATTGATTGTTGCATCAGTTAATAAATCACTATTATAAATTTGTTGCATTATTTTGTGTTTCGGTAAAAGTTTTATCGAGTTTAAAACTTAATGTTAGCTCAATCCTCAATGCTCTAACAAACAGAACACCCTGTCACTTAAGGCGCAATAACTTTGCTTCTATTCGTCCAAATGAAATTTCTGCAGAATGTAAATAGAAGATGTGTCTATTGAATGCGCATTATCAAAAATAGGTTATGCTACTGGTTGAACCTCCGTTTAAAAAGCCTGGGAGCTTCTAAAATAGACTTTGTCGAATATGTAAAAGTATTATAGAATATGTAAAAGTACTCGGTTTGGAAAGAGGAATAGTTTGCGCTACTTTAGTTTTGACGGTAGAACGATCAGAATAGGACAAGTTGGATATCGTATATCGATGTTGCCCACCAGACAGGATCTCTCCGGGCATCGCAAACGGTGAGGGGTTTCCTCTGTCTCCGAGCTGAACTCCGATTGATCTAAATCTAGGTGATCTAGATCAAGTCAAAGCCGTGAGTAGCTATTATTCCCTGTCGTCTCACCTGGATGTCCATTCCGGATTATCAGAGAATTACATTTCTGTGCCTGTGCTTCGCTTCACTGTCCCGCTTACGAGAGGTAAAGTCCGTCGTGGTCGTGAGGCTCTGACATAGATCTGTTGCATACACCGGGAATAATGGGCCTGGGACGTCGCGTTGCTGAGATGAGAAGGCTCGAATACCAATCTCATGTTGTTGCCCGAAACAAGCTCGAGCGTGGGAGGTCAATTAGGTGACTGACATAGATTGACCGATTAGTTTCGACCGAATGTTGTACCGAGTGCTAAGGTGTCCAGGTGTCTCGAACACAGATCACCCAAAAGTCCACAAGATCGATAGGCCATGGCATTATAAAATCAATTGAATCCGAAGAAAACTTGTAATGTACACGGCCTTGTGGCTCTGCTGTTGGCCGCTTGCGAGACGGGACCGATAGGTCTGAAAATGACTGATGTACGAGCAGTTTTTGCAGCCCTGAAAAGAGCTATTTAATCTTGACTTTTTGAAATAGCTACTGATGTTGGTGGCCCTTAAAATGGCTCTTGGATTTTTTAATAGTAGCCGTGAGTAGGGCTGGTATTCATACGTTACATAACTCTAAAAAGGGTAACACCAAGTGCCTTGCTGCATTTTCCCATGCTACCGCTATTATGGAGACTCTAGACCGTGCGTCCGGACTGGAGCCGTGGCTGCACCTGTGGCACAGTGACTTAGTGCATCATCAAGAGCATCACACTTGTCCCCACTCCACACCTAGCGTAGAGAGTAAAGCCCGTGAGTCAGGACTGGTAGCCCGCGCACACCAACGGTACAGCGGCTTAATATATCACCAAGCAACTCGCTTTTCCCTCCTATCCACAGTCTGGAGAGTGAGGTTCGTGCGTCTCGACTAACGCCAGGACGCCACTCCTTCGATGTAAATTGAGTTGGTCTGCCGTATGTGACAGAGCAGCGACAAACTCTTGATAGCAATGGTTCAGGAAAAGGTTACAGAGAACTTCGCAAGATGTGCAGAGGGCAAGGGCTAATGAATTGGTTTATTGATTTTAGACCTAGAAAGCTGCCCTTGTAAACAACTGATGAGGAAAAACCCCCTCCTTTTCTTACATCGCACTTCTCAAACCCTTAAAACCCCGTCGGCGATGATGGGATTTTCTGTTCAAAATCATTGGCGCAGCGCTGCCGCAGCATTACTGGCTGAAGAACGAAGTGCAAGGCATTAGAGCGGAGTTGCCAGATGCAAGACTGTTAGTCATTGTGCATGACTATATAACAAAAGTTTACGTAAATAATTTATTTCATCGACCCTATCCTATAATAACGCCTACTGCATATCCTAGGAAATCTGATATGGACAGAAACCAAATAAATATTCGCATACTTTTCGAAAGCAACCGTCAAACTTACGAAATTCAGGCGATAACGCATCACGATTACTGGAAGTGGCTGTAGGTTTTATCTCTCTCTCTCTCTCTCTCTCTGTAGAGAGAGAGAGAGAAAGAGAGAGAGTTTTTACTATTTTGAGTTTTGAACCATAACTGCTTAATTAATATACACAATTATCAGCAATCACGAACTTATTTATCACGTGATATTACGGACGGAATGACGGCGTGCTCAACGTATTTCTTTGAAAATATGTTTTTGAAGCCAATGAACCATGATAATTGCTGTTATAGTAATTAGATAACAGAATTTCAGCGCACAAGTGGACTTAGTATTGGAAAAATTAACCAATCTACAGGGACTTACTGGTCTTGAGAACCGTCTGAACAATCGCTTTTCTGCTTTAGGAAAACTCATCGATAGTAAACTATCTGAATTAGATAAAAACATTCAAGAAAACTTGTTTGTTTTCTATCAGTCCTTAAGAACTTTAGAGAGCAAATATGAGTCTCTGGTTACCCAAGCCCCAAATCTTAGCGCCGTATCATCTGAACTCAATACTATTGAACATTCCCTCAACTTTTTAAAAAATAGCAACATTGTACTTCAAAAAACCCAAAACGAGCACACCTTGCTCTGAACCAATTATCTATTTGGGAACTATCAAAACCACTCAAGAACAGACTTCAACACAATCCATTTCTGTGCCACTGCCCATTATCCTCGATCAAGACCTCTACTTCTAAGAGTATATTCACATGCCCTTCAAACGGAACTCAAAAGTAAAAAAATCAGACGTAGACATGTCTTGACCACTTTCATCGATCCTTCAACACTAGGCCACCTACCACTTTCGGCTTATATCTCACCTTCCTATTATAACTTGAATGAATTTCTGCCTTTCTACACATATAAACTCCTTAGATTAGCACGTGAAAAAAGTCACTCTGCAAATAACAGCTTCATGTCACGGAAAAAACGAGGATACCCCTAAACGCATTAGCTCCGAACAAAACTTACATGATTTGTAACTGCAGCCCCCCAGTGAACTCCATGAATAATCCCTCTAGAAACCTTCTTATCCCTGATTTTCCCCCCGGTTTATGTGCAAATCCTAAAAATCATCTTAATCGCACTCGTGAAAATCACTTCAGTCTGCCACTTCAAAGTCAAGTCACTGACCGGACACATCGAGCTATTAAGGCATCATTTCTCCTCACACCCACCTTTCCATACAATAGCTGTCACTGAAAGGAAACTTGCATCGTATATTAATAATGACATACAAATAAATGACTTCACCGTTCTACGGAATGATCACAATAGAAACAAAAGTGCTGCTGAGATGCATATAGATAATAATTTTTATGTCAATCTTTTGTACTCTTCCACAACTGTCTGGATTTCAGGACCTGATTTTCCAGATTATATTTTCTGTGAAGTAATTCCTAGGGCTTGTGACCCTATTTTTGTAGAGGTCATGTACCGACTTCCACATGCGCCTTTCATTCAACGTACTAACTTCGTTGAAGATCTCATCTCATCCATGAGGACTTACTCACACAAAGTTATCATGTGATTTCAATGTAGACCTATTAATAGAGACAGATGGCTTATCTTTCATTAAGGATCAACTCTACGAGAACTGCCTATTACCTATTGTAACTTATATATCATCAATGTAAAATAAGCTTATTTCTACAAAATCTATCCATCTGTTTCTCCACGGTCGCATGCGCGTAGCGGAGATAGCATTTTCCTTTAATTATTTCCTGTTGAGGAAGATTAAACCAACAGCATTCTTTAAATTTATATTTAATTATATAAGTCGGCATATGAACAATACTAAATAATAAATGTAATAATGAGATTAGTCCTCGGACAAAATATCCATAATAATAATATTTTCGAAGAAAGTTGCTGATGCAGAGTCGCTTTTCTGAAAAGAAGAAAGAAGTTTAAATCTCGCTCCAAGCTCAGAAATTTGATTTCATTAATAATTGAATTGTACTTCTGTCGACTGCCCATATACAAATTAATAAATATTTTTTTTTATTGGTCTTACAGTCCAATCAATTCCATCCAAAAATAAAATAAAATAAAAATAAAAAATAAAAATAATAATAAAAATTATTAACATTTTTTCAGTTATTAATTTTATTTATTTTTTTAGTTATTATAAATATCTGTTCTTATTAATTTTTATTAATATTTATATGATGGTAACTCCTAATATTTATTTATATTACTGTTTTCTTAATTATAATATTTCTTAGGCTGCCTCTTCCTTTCGTTTCGTAAACTTCCGTAAGGTGGCGTAGCACTAACTTTATTCTCTAACTAATCTGGTGGTTAACCACTTCTACTACTGATCCACGTTCGTCTAGTTTGTGGCGGTGCATTTCGCTCTACATCTCACCTACCTTATGCTTGATTGACTATATGACATATGGAAAGTAGAGAGAGGGAGTGGGAATTCCGCTAAAATCGTTTTATAGCTAATAAACTTATATATTTTCGAATTATATAAGCTTCACCAGAATTATTTCTGTAATTCTACATTTGAAAATTTCAATTGTAATATAAATTAATATTACTGATATCTGAGGGAAACGAATTATGTCAGATATAATATATCGTGAATATTATATTGCAAATCCATTATATATAACAAATCTGTTATTTCAAGTATAACAGATGCATGCAATATAAAATATTTTAAACGTAATGTTATATAAATATACAAGGTTCTTAAATATCTCCCTTCTACTGTTTTGTCTTATGAATTTCGCGGCTATGTACAAATCACTACAGAGCTCGTATCTGTAGCGTTTATATTGCGTTAAAAAATTATAGACGTGTAAACAAGGAGTTCACTAACGCCGAAATTCGCACTATTTTAAAGTTTTCCTTCGTCAAAGGCAACTCCGCTAGACAAACGTTCCGTAAGATTAATGGTGTTTTGCCGGATGGCACGCTATAATTTTCAACCGCAGGGAAATGGTTTCGACTATTCAGAGCTGGTGAAAACGATACCATGCATAAGCCAGCCGGTGGAAGACTTGTGACGACGAATACCAAACCACTTTAACCATCTGCAGAAGGCCGGATACAAAAAAAAGCTTGATGTTTGGGGGCCGCATGATTTGACACAAAAAAACTTTCTGGACCGAATTAACGCCTGCGATGTGCTGCTGAAACGGAACGAACTCGACCGATTTTTGAAGCGGATGGTTACTGGCGACGAAAAATAGATCACATACGACAATATCAAGCGAAACCGGTAGTAGTCCAAGACCAGTGGACCCTCCCAAACAGTGGCTAAGCCGGGATTGACGGCCAGGAAGGTTTTTCTATGTATTGGGTGGGATTGGAAGAGAATCATCCACTATGAGCTGCTCCTATATGGCCAGACGCTTAATTCTACCACCTACTATGAACAACTGGACCGCTTGAAGCAGGCTATCAAACAGAAGCGTCCACAATTGGCCAACAGGAAGGGTGTAGTGTTCCACGAGGACGACAACAGATCACACACTTCCTTGATGACTCGTCAGAAGCTACGGGAGTTAGGATGGGAGGTTTTATCACATCCACCAAATAGCACGGACATAGCACCAAGTGATTACCATCTGTTCCTATCCAGGTCGGACGCCCTTGGTGGTGTACAGTTGGACTCAAAAGAGGCTTTTGAAAAGTGGTTGTCCGAGTTATTCAGAAGTAAGGAGAGTGGTTCCTATGAAAAGGGTATTATGAAGTTGCCGTCTAGATGTAAACAGATTATCGAACAAAACGGCGTATGTTTGAAGTAAGTCCGATCACTCTAACACTTTTTATAAAGCATTGAATGAAGAGCAAAAAGGCGGAAGGGAGATATTTGACAACCTAATATTACACATACATATCAAATATTGCGTTGATAGCATTTCAGTTGCGATATTTCTGTACCATTACGTTTGGAATCATTAAAAAAATTTTACTATTAAGTTTTATATAAAGGATGCAAAAAAAACGTTTTAGAATTGATGAAAAAATGTCCTCGATGTTTTTCAGAATTTTTCGATAGTAATTTGATACAAAACAAATTTGTTACTAAAAGTATAGTTCATTTTACATGAAAAAGGTCTTAAGATTTATCATCTAAAAATGAATGTTAAATAGAAATTAGTTAACAATTTTGGAAACTGCAAAATGACACTTTGTGTTTACACTACTATACTAGTATTCAGAAACCAAAAATTGAACCAAAAAGGGTTAGAGCTGCCAAAGCTATATAATTTGCATATTAGAAAATATTCAACTTTTATTGTTAAAAGTATTGTTTACGTAAAAAGTTTTGGACTTAAATGATTTTAAATTTCTAAATAAGATTTAGGATAGAAGTAGAATTCTGAAGTTTAGAGAGAAGTTAATGAATTACGATCTTATAAGTAATCAGATTCAATAGTAATCAAAATCAATACATGGTATTACAAATATAACTGCTTAAAATAAAAGTTATGTGTGATGTAGTTATGACAGAAATATTCCAGTTAGTCGACTGTAACTATTACTTTGAGAAGAATTTGAAACGAATGAAATAAAAACAGCATAACGCAGCTAATGTCCGTTTCTATATATGGGCTGGGCACGGTGCTGTTATATTTTTTAAAAACGCAGGTTGTTATCGAGAATTTCTTTAAGGTATTTTACTTATTGAACCGATAATTTGGGGGTGCACTTTCAAAAGATTATTATAAATATTATATATATTTCATTATAATTTTGTTTAGAGATTACAGATTTGGAGTGTGAAATAATATAAAGTTTAGAATATCTAAAGCTCTCGACATTCTCTCGAGACCAATAGTGCTGCGTATAGAGGTACAAAACATAGATCTCTCAATATCTTAAACAAATGTTCATGCTTTGATTTCAATTGTTTGTCTCTTTTATATAGAAAACTTTTTACAAAAAGCTTATACTTATATCACTAGCCTTTTATAAGAAGAACAGGGTACAAATTTTGCAAATCTCGTTATCTTGATTATCGTTATCGGTTTCTTGAGCTATCAGTGACAACATGTTATTGTTATTTATGGCTATAATATTCATCATATCCAAATTCTAAAAAGAACAGTGTGCACCAAAATTTGATTTTAAAAATGTATTACGAAGTTATTGATATTTATAATTACAGTTTCAAAAAATTGAACTGTACACCGCCAAAAATGACGACCCAATAATGCCACTTCTATTTCGGACATCATAGTCCCAGGTAGATACGATTTTTTTTCTTTTCACATCAAGTACATAACACTTCTGATATACACGCATGTGTATATGCACATATACAACATGCGTTATAATATTATATATATCATCAAACTAATATATTCATAATTGATAATAATATTCCTTTTTCGTTTCAAGTAAGATTCTTGCCACATATCTTTCCAAAAACATAATTGCGCACATTTTTGTCTCACCCAGAATTTTTTGTGTAATACCCGCATTACGTAACAAAATAAAATTCAAGAAGCTGTGAAAGTAAAACAAATCCTATAATATGTACATTGTTCCACGGCTTCTATCTTAAATCAACAAGAAATATTCTAGAAATCTTTTAATGAAAGTAAAAAAAAAACGAGAACATATTAGTAATGGAGTTTTATGAATAAAACTTACAGATTGCTTTCGTTCCCAACTTTTCATTGCTGATTTGTACTTCTCGAATTCATGACACCAGTCTGAGTAGATTTTTTGATAATCATTAGATTTAGCTGGTGCAGAACATCTATGAGCATCCACGGTAATGTTATAAGAGCAAAGAAGGGTTCCACCAAGCCAACAGTCATATCTGCCTGCATCTTGCTCATTTACTCCAATGATTAAAAGCCCTTTCTGGGAAGTCTCGATAAACTTATCACCTAACACACCATACTTGTATATTATTTCATATCGGCCCTTCTCTTTGCTATAGTGATACCATTTGATATCCTGATTCGTAAGAACTTCTGGCATTTTAATAAAGCAGCCGAGGTGCACAGATTGTCCCCAAGTTATTATCAGCTTCCGTTTACTAATACTGCTATCACAAATGTCGACGGTGCTGTTGGATACATCCTGCAATAGTCTAAATTAACAAGGAAATAAATTTCAATATTTTATAATAATGTACTATCATCAGACTACATTAATTTAAGCGTAATTTATAAAATAAATGTTAATGTAACAATTAATATTAAATATATATATATATATATATATATATATATATATATATATATATATATATATATGAATGTGGGTCAACATAGTGAATATATCAGGTTAATACTTCTATACATTTCAATTATTTTAACTTGATTTTTATGTACAATTTCATAGCATACGAAGAAAGCAATTTAACTCTATGGTAGACATAAGTTACTATATTTAAAATATATAATATTTTACCAAAGTAGCGTATATGATCTATTATTCAAACTAAAAGTATTTTCCTTTAGTGCATCTATAGTATACCTTTAAAAAACTAAATACGAAACGTATTCATTAACTAATTGTTTCATTAATTCAAATTAATAAATAATATTTCAAAATTATTTTTAGTTTGCTATCTCGTGATTACAATACTGTAAATTTTTATAATACCGTACCCAGGCGCATAAGGTTTACAAGAATTTAATTCTTTGTCCCAGCCACAATATGGATCATGCACACATCTAAGGCAATTATCATATCGTCGAAAACACATGACGAGGTCAATCTGTTTGATTCTATAATCTGAAGCCACGTAAAGCGCTTTATGCTCCTGAGATATTTCCATTCCTTGTATAGATTCCCCAGGTGTTACATCAAATACATCTAATAAAACTGATTTCGATTCTCTATCGTTATCAAACCACTGAACCACTTTATAAACTCTTCCATCACCTGAAAATTGAATGAATTAATGCATGATATGATTTAGTCATTTTCATTAAGCTAATAGTTAAGAAGCGGATTTGAATATTTTGGATCACAAAACATTTACTATCAAATAAATTGTTAAAAAATGATTCTGAAAATATACCTTTTTCATCTATAATATACAAATGAATATTTTCATATATTAGGTTGGCCAATATCTCCCTTGCGTCGTTTTGTCTTATGAATTTCGCGGCTATGTACAAAGCGCTACAGAGCTCGTATCTGGCAATACTATACATCATTGGAGGTTTTGACATAACGTAAAAAACGACGCTATGCATGATTAGTTCGTATATTGCGTTAAAAAGTTACGTTGAAGTAAATCCGACCACTGTAACACTTTTTATAAAGAATTAAATGAAGAGCAAAATAGCAGAAGAGAAATATTTGACAACCTAATAGATTTCAATGGAAAGAAGGAACATGTGGAAAAAATTGAAACCAAAGCGTGTCCGTGAAAGCATCATTAATTTCAACTTTTCGATCGGGAGGACAACCTAATCACTAATAATTCATTAAATATTAATGAAATCAAATTAATAAATATTTTTTTATTGGTCTTACAGTCCAATCAATTCCATCCAAAAATAAAATAAAATAAAAATAAAAATAAAATAAAAATAAAAAATAAAAATAATAATAAAAAATAAAAATAATAATAAAAAATAAAAAATAAGAAATAAAAAATAATAAAAATAAAATAAAAAAATAAAAATTAAAAATAAAAATTAAATTAAAAATTAAATTCAAATTATAATGACAGTCAGACTGTCCTTGTTTACATTCACCCCCGTAGACTAATCTGAAAATAAAATATTAGCTGAAAAAATTCATTGTTAGTAAAGTGCAAATATCATTATATCTTAAATATCATTGCTTTTTGAACCAATGATATTTAAGAGATATGTTGATGATATCTTTACAATTGTTCCAGAAGTTTTTGTGGATGAAATGGTGGATGTTTTCAATTCTGTACATGACAGAATTAAATTTACAAGGGAGGTTGAAGTAAATAGTCAGTTAAGTTTTTTGGACATTAATGTAATTAGATGTAGTAATAATAAGGTAAAACTTAATTGGTACAGAAAGCCTACTTGGTCAGGTAGGTTTTTAGATTTTAATTCACACCACCAATTCGGAAACAAAATTGGAGCATTGAAAGGTGTCATTGACAGAGCAATTAAATTGTCACATAAAGATTTTAGACAAAATAATTTACAGATAGTAAGAGAGACTTTTATTAATAATGGCTATCCAATTCAATTTATTAATAGATTGATTGCTGAGAGATTGTTTGACATTTAGAATACCGAAAATAGACATAGTGCAGGAATTGATTTTAACGGAGGAAAAACTATTGTCTTACCATATGTTCGAGGATTATCTGAAAGAATAAAAAGAAATTTTCGGAAATATAACATTCAAATTTTCTTTAAAAATCGCAATAATTTAAGTAGATTGTTTAATAATTGCAAAGATAAGGATGATTTATGCTTAAAGTCAGGAGTTGTTTACAAGATAAATTGCATGGATTGTGATAAATACTATATTGGACAAACAGGTAGATATTTAAAAAAGAGAATTTATGAGCATAAATATAGTTTACGTAGCTCACATATTACTTCTGGTTTAAAAGAGCATTGTTTAAAGTTTTTACATTCTTTTGATTTTGTGAATGTGGATATTTTGGAACATGGTATTAATAATAAGTATAAACGGGAGAGTCTTGAAAGTATTCACATTTCCAAGAATCGAAATAATGTGAATTTAATGTTAGAGTCTCGTAGATTGGACAGTGTTTATCATTCCTTATTAAATTGATTGGTTTTGGACAATTTGTGTAGAGGGGGAATTTATATTTAATTTACGAAATTTGGTGGTGGGGATGGGTATATATAGATTAGAATATAAGGTTTAGATTAGTCCCTGATGAGGAGCCGTAGCGAGCTCGAAACGTTGGACAAGTCTTCAATTAGGTAAGGGTGTTGGGGACAGTCAGACTGCACTTTACTAACAATGAATTTTTTCAGCTAATATTTTATTTTCAGATTAGTCTACGGGGGTGAATGTAAACAAGGACAGTCTGACTGTCATTATAATTTTAATTTAATTTTTAATTTAATTTTTATTTTTAACTTTTATTTTTTTATTTTATTTTTATTATTTTTTATTTTTTATTTCTTATTTTTTATTTTTTATTATTATTTTTATTTTTTATTATTATTTTTATTTTTTATTTTTATTTTATTTTTATTTTTATTTTATTTTATTTTTGGATGGAATGGATTGGACTGTAAGACCAATAAAAAAAAATATTTATTAATTTGTATATGGGCAGTCGACAGAAGTACAATTCAATTATTAATGAAATCAAATTTCTGAGCTTGGAGCGAGATTTAAACTTCTTTCTTCTTTTCAGAAAAGCGACTCTGCATCAGCAACTTTTTTCGAAAATATTATTATTATGGATATTTTGTCCGAGGACTAATCTGATTATTACATTTATTATTTAGTATTGTTCATATGCCGACTTATATAATTAAATATAAATTTAAAGAATGCTGTTGGTTTAATCTTCCTCAACAGGAAATAATTAAAGGAAAATGCTATCTCCGCTACGCGCATGCGACCGTGGAGAAACAGATGGATAGATTTTGTAGAAATAAGCTTATTTTACATTGATGATATATAAATTACAATAGGTAATAGGCAGTTCTCGTAGAGTTGATCCTTAATGAAAGATAAGCCATCTGTCTCTGTTAATAGGTCTACATTGAAATCACATGATAACTTTGTGTGAGTAAGTCCTCATGGATGAGATGAGATCTTCAACGAAGTTAGTACGTTGAATGAAAGGCGCATGTGGAAGTCGGTACATGACCTCTACAAAAATAGGGTCACAGGCCCTAGGAATTACTTCACAGAAAATATAATCTGGAAAATCAGGTCCTGAAATCCAGACAGTTGTGGAAGAGTACAAAAGATTGACATAAAAATTATTATCTATATGCATCTCAGCAGCACTTTTGTTTCTATTGTGATCATTCCGTAGAACGGTGAAGTCATTTATTTGTATGTCATTATTAATATACGATGCAAGTTTCCTTTCAGTGACAGCTATTGTATGGAAAGGTGGGTGTGAGGAGAAATGATGCCTTAATAGCTCGATGTGTCCGGTCAGTGACTTGACTTTGAAGTGGCAGACTGAAGTTATTTTCACGAGTGCGATTAAGATGATTTTTAGGATTTGCACATAAACCGGGGGGAAAATCAGGGATAAGAAGGTTTCTAGAGGGATTATTCATGGAGTTCACTGGAGGGCTGCAGTTACAAATCATGTAAGTTTTGTTCGGAGCTAATGCGTTTAGGGGTATCCTCCTTTTTCCCGTGACAAATATTTGCCCTTGATGTATGAAGACCATGAAGCTGTTATTTGCAGAGTTTAAGGTTGTAATAAGAAAGTGAGATATAAACCGAGAGTGGCATGTGGCCCAATGTTGAAGGGTCAATGAAAATGGTCAATACAAGTGTACGTCTGTGTTCTGTTCTTGAGTGGTTTTGATAGTTCCCTAATAGATAATTGGTTCAGAGCAAGGTGTGCTCGTTTTGTGTTTTTTGAAGTACAATGTTGCTATTTTTTAAAAAGTTGAGGGAATGTTCAATCGTATTGAGTTCAGATGATACGGCGCTAAAATTGGGGGCTTGGATAACCAGAGACTTATATTTGCTCTCTAAAGTTCTTAGGGACTGATAGAAAACAAACAAGTTTTCTTGGACGTTTTTATCTAATTCAGATAGTTTACTATCGTCGAGTTTTCCTAAAGCAGAAAAGCGATTGTTCAGACGTTTCTCAAGACCAGCAGGTTACTGTAGATTGGTTAATTTTCCTAATACTAAGTCCAATTGGCTTTGTTGAGCAAAATCACTGTGTTCAGTAATAGGTTCATCACGATAACGCTCGGCCACATGTTGCGGCATCAGTAAAAAACTTGTTATTAGGAGGTGAACTTAGTTTCCGACCTTCACGTTTAGTAGTACGAAAAGTCAGATGTGTCGGACCTAGTACTTATTTTTTCGTTTTGGCATTTGCCAATAAAATTCAGTTAATAGGCGCCATCTTTTGTGTAAACATTATCACTTTTCGATCAGTGAAAAGTGAATTGTGTACTATTTTGAACTATGTTGATTTGAAAAAAATGTAGCAGAAACTTATCGATTGCAATTTAATTGATGATTTAATTGAAAAATCGTTTAAAAAAACCTTGTTGAAGTTTGAATGGGAAGTATTGCCGCACTCAACGTACTCGGTAAATATACTACGCTACGGTATCGTCAAATTGCCAGAAGAATGGGGAAGTCTTAGAAAATGACAGAAAATATTTTGACTAAGCTATCGTGTATCCATTTTCCATCATAAATGTTCTTCTGTTAAAAAAGGTCAAAAACTAAGTTCGTCTTTAATATATGTATATCTATACATTTTATTCTCTTTTATCAAAGTTAACTTAACAATTTTATGTATATTTTACAATTCGTACATGACGACTAAGATACAGTTATAAATGGAGCATTATTCCACTTGAGAATCATATTCTTTTTAGTGGATGTAGCTGTGATGACTAAGTGTACTCGCGCATAAGTGGCTATTATAAATTGTATCGAGTAACAAATCTATGCGATAAAGTATACCTTACTTGATACGGTAGAGAGCGTAACTCCCCTAGCCGCAAAGACAAAAAATAGTGTGAGAAGAAAGACGCTCGCGGCTCGTTAAGAGATAAGCGGCCGCAGAACAGATTTCGTGGTAAGCAGCGCCTACATAGACTGCACGAGTCACGAACGCCCTGTGCTATGCGGTCGGGGGGAACAATCACGGAGTGCAGATTCGCGGATTTAAATTACGCGATTTGATTGTAAAATTTCCGTGTGCCGATGACCTCGACACCGGGATATCGAGGCAGATTCGCTATCGGTGCGTGAACGGATAGCGAGTCTCAGTCATACTCAATGCGCGCGGAATTAGGCTGAGAAATTAGACTTGAATTATAGGTAAATTAAAACCCTTTGCGTCGTTTGGCTTTGTATGTTTAACTAGCAGAATTTATTATATTTTTATTAAGAGTTTAATTTAAATTATTTTTTTTTATAATTTTAAGAAAAAGTATGCGAGCGGCACACTGCCTAGATGCCCAATGAACAGCTCTCTTTTTCGTTATTTTTTTTGTAAATTTTAGTTGACATTTAACTTTTTAAATAGATTATAGATTTTTTATTATTTTCTATAAATAATTGTCAGTTCATTTAAAGTACAAATAACTCCTGAACGAAAGGATATTTTAAAGTGAAATAAAGGATATATTATTGATTCTTCTGACGAACTGAGCGAGAAATCAAGAATAAATTTTTTCGATCATATTTAAATAAAAAATCAAGTCCACACTAATTGGACAGCCAGTTTCCAACTTGGGAATTAATGTGGCATTCAACTTCATTTCGATATCTAAGATCGAAAAAAGAAGGGCAACTTCGCATATTATTGGGTCAACTTTCCCAGTGGCGAGTCAAGCTCCAGAACTCCAGTTGCTCAAAAAATAGCACTGTATGAGAAAGTACACAATCTATAACGCATATGTCTCAAGTTTGAAGATGCCATAATGTTTAGTATTTGTTTGACAGCCACCAATAGTGAACGTTTTCAGTGAATTTGTAAACATGGAAAAAATTGGTCATCGTTATGTGATACAATACTTTTATTTAAAAGGGCTCAGCTCAACCAATAAAAAAGCTTAACTAGACTCTACTCTGGGTGAGACTGCTCTTTCGTTTGCAACAGTAAAATATTAGGTAGCAGAGTTTAACCAATGCTATACGAGCTGCCAAGATGAGCATCGCAGTGGTCGACGAAACCAGATCACGACTCCAGAAATGTTGAAGGAAATCCATAAAGCGGTACTGGATGATCATCGACTGAAAGTGCGCGAGATAGCAGACATGGTAGGCATTTCAAAATGTGCGGTACATCACATATTAACTGAAAATTTCGAGATGACAAAGCTATGCGCAAGATGGGTGCCACGCTTGCTCACAATGGAACAAAAACAGCGTCGTGAAGATGTTTCAGTTGAATGTTTGGGAATGTTTGGAATTTTTGCACTGTTTCATAATCATGGATGAAACATGGGTCACCAAAAGAACGAAATATACCCACTCTTACTAAAGGCAATACCAACATCAATTTCAAAAAGATGAAATACGAAAAAGAGAATTATGCAAAAGAAAAGAAATATATAGATTAGTAACCAATATATTGTGTGTCACCTATATACTGCCTTTGCATAAAACTTTTGTGAATATTTCCCGTAGTAGGACAATTCTAATACAGAAATGGATTAAAGAAGTTTGAGCGAATCGACGACGTAAACTGAGTACCAAATTAAAATATACAATTATGTACATATAAAAAAATCTTTCTATTGATAAACAGAACACAGATTATAATTTTCGTTTCCAAGAGAAGATCAAAGACAGATTGTCATAATTGAAGCGGTAAATAAAATAATTTACGAGAAATCAAATAAATATGGAACCTACTTCGTATGCATATGTCACGATGTCGTTTATAAAATACTATTTAATCCCATTATACGCACATTGAATTTCATAACTTAAGTCAAATTTTTAAAAGAATTAGGCATTTTTAAATTTTTAAAGAAAAGTTCAAGTGCGTGTTTAAGTACATTTTTATCTGAAATATATAATTTATCTGTATTGAATATAAAAACGTTTTGTGGAAAATTCTCTTCCCTTTTTCCCTCGTTTTAGCTTACGGGGTAGCGCCAGGACCGTTTTGAAAGGAAAAGACAAGATCAGGAAAAACAAATCACATTTTACTCTATTATGTTCAGGTATAAAAAGATAAAAAAAATGTATTACAATAAAAGAATATATGCAGATGGAAAACCAGAATATTAACATAATGCTTTCGGAATTAGATTGAGCGCTGTGAAGCGAGTAACTGTAATTGGTTACAGTGAGCTTAAATGAACAAACTTAGTAGATTTGTTTGCTTATGTTTATATTTAATAACCATTCCGTGTAAATAATTGATCAAAAAAATTCGGTTTGAAACTATTTATTGAACTCCCGCATCTGTGGTGAATATGATTTTTTAATATGGAGTCAAAGAATTTTGCAAAGTTTCAATCTCCTGAATAAATGCAATAAATATTTATATGCACTGAAGCTGCATCTACAGGGAGTGAACTGAAACAATGCTAAGAATATCATACCAAAAAAATACTTTCGAAATTCCATACAAAGAATCTTCACAATGTTTTGGAACTAATAAGCAATTTTGACCAAAAAAAAAAACTAAAAATATATATATCATAAGTAAAGCAAAAGCTTGATGCATAAATTGAGCGTAAAATTGGTAATGAAGAGTTAAATATTTATACTATTAGAAATGTTCTATATAAAAACTACAAAGCTATTATAAATATTATTAGAAAAAATAAATTGGAAGTTGAAGTTATGGTCAAAGGGCTAAAGTAGCAAAGCAATTTCTTACGGATAAAAATCTATTCAAATATAATTTGTAAGTGTTTGTTCCAGGGCATGAGAAAAAAAATTAGTAAAAATAGGCCAATCGAAATATCATAAGAAATATTGGGTGTACAATTCAATGTATGAAAAGATGGCGCTATCAGTGGATCCCAGGCCGAAATGTCAGACCTCATATGTTATATTTGCAAGCTGTGTATCTGACAACAACTTTGCAGCATTATATTTGAGCATTATTTTCGGTGAGATTTCAAAATCATGGTGAGTGTCCAGCCAAATAAGCATCATTTGTGTGAAGCACTGCTTTTATTCTTTAATATGAGGAAAAGTGCGACTAAGTTCTATTGTTTACTTTCGAAAACTTACTTACTTACTTATTTACTTAACTATAGGACGGAATGTATAAGTGAATCGATGTGCCGCGAGTGGTTCAAACAGTTGAAAAGTGGTGATTGTAAAGATGAAGACAAGGATCGCCCCGGAATGCCGAAAACTATTGAAGGCGAGGAATTAGACGCTTTGATAGCAACCAAGGTGTATCTCATCAAAATGGCAAAATTTAAAATTTTAATTGCAATTTGATAACTAATTCAATATTAAAAGCTAATATTTAAATTCGATCAAATTTTTATAATATTAAGAATAATTAATATTAACAATAGAAATAAATATTCTAACACTAGAAATATTTTTTTCTCTATTTTTTAATTTTTCAAAAACACATATTGCAGACAGCCTTGTAGCAATACAAAAATATAATAATTTAAAGATACTTCAGATGAAAGCACGATCTCCAAAGATGAAACTAGTTATACATAATTATCATAAAGATTACAGTAACGTAATTATAATAATCTTGCCTTAAAATGAAAAATAAATTTAATATTAATAGTCTTAAAATTACTCGTGTTGTCAGGGAATTTCACAATAGAAGAAGAGGAAGAAGTGCAAGATTTGTCAGAAGTTGCTTGATATATTTTTTTTATGTTAATAAAAATATTGACATCAGTTTTCAACAAGGTAGTTTAGAAATGGGTACAGTGTTTGTAAGATCAAAATTTGGAAAATTCTTTATTGTCGATTGCTACGTATCACCAGCACAAGATAATTTACTTATGATAAATGAATAAATATTTTTCCCGCACTCGGGGTGCAAAATACGTTTGTCTGCAGCTGTCTGCAGAAAGAGCACAATACTACTTTTCCTCCCTAGGGAGGAAAAGTATTTATGACCGCTTCCCGACCAATCAGAAAGCAAATGAACGAAACCGTGTAGTCCGGTAGGATTCTCAGTTTTCCGTACCATTTTAATTTTCAATTCTATTTATTATGCTATGAAATTTTTTTAAATTTTAATTTAAGAGTAGACTATTAATAAACTTATAATCTAAATTATTTAGTCTTATTTATTTTTAGAAAAGGGCGGCTTCACCACCTGCATCCCCACCTCTCGATCGTGCATCTCTTCATAACATACTTTATAAATTTCCAAAGAAAAGGAAATCATTCAATTTAATGTTATAAAATTCAAATAAATTGCAGGAATAACCTTAAGGGAAAATAAAATAATATTATATTTTTTACAAATTCAGCGAATTACATTTTATGTTAGGGCAATTTATTTTAGAGCAATTATCATCTGGACCTGGTAACTTCTTCTAGAGTGAGTATCATTATACTTGCTCGTTCTATCTAAGCATGATTAACACATGAAAGGGGGGATTTGACATTGTTGAATTCTATAAGTTTGCCATTCAATTTCTTTAAGAAAGAAAAAGCGCCCTCGTATGGGAAAATAATATATGATACAATGTACTATGATCGGTCTTACAATCCTTACGATATAATATGTAATTCTAAAATAATGATAGTCAGACTACCCTTGTTTACTATCATCCCCGGATAATGTGAAATAGAAATTATTACTAAAAATAAAATTAAATTTGATCAAATTAGAGGCCTGCGATGTCTCGATTGCTAGAGCGAAGGACTAGAGTAACTTGATGATCTGAGTTCAAATCCCGATCTCGGTCGGTTGACACAAGCACCACTGTTATACTGTAAATGTGCTTTATTTACAAACACATCGTAAACCTTCGCCGCTAATTAGCACCTGTATTTGGAAGTATAAATAGAACGACGTTCAATAACATAAAAAAAGATTAAAAATTAAAAATTTTAAAAATAATAAAATAATAAAAGTAATTGTAACATCCGCATTTAAAGTTTGAACGAGTTTTGAACCTATTTTCAAATTTCGTTCTAAATGAGTGAGACGCGTAAAAAAACGCGCGACAATCGACGCTCGTTATGACGAATCAACCTCGCCTCTGCTGAGACCTCCTTTGCATTGGAACAACAAAGATGAAGAGAGTGGCACAGATGCCAAACTTTAAGAATGGTCGTAAAACTTTTTGAGCTGTCTCTCTCTACAGATGACAGACATCAGGCCCTTAAAGTTTAACCATTTTTGAATATAGAAAATACACCAAATTATAAAGAATTGGTATATAAAAATTAGTTAACAGTTATATGAACAAAAATAACTACTAAAAGCGGAATATTTAAATTTTGCATCACTTTCTTTACCTTTGTTGTTACTAAGCATTATTACTATAATATTCTTCTGTATCTTATTATATTTAAAAGAATTAAATTTAACATTGAGATAGATAAATTGGTTCAACAATGTTTGTGTTTAAATATATAAGCAACTAAAGTAAAACACCTGAATAAATATAAATAATAATATAAATAATAAGTAATAATAATAGTAGTAAGTCTCACCTCTACTATATATATATATAAATATAAGACAGTTAAAAGAAGTTCATTGAAGGAGGGAAGGTGCAAATAATACAAATCGATATAATTTAGCTAAATAAATAATATTTTTAATTATAAATTGTAATAAAACACAATTGGCACTTATCCGGCATAAAAAACCCCAGTCTCATGTGGGGGAAAAGCCCTTTAAGTACCAATGATTACAATAACCCTAAAATATACATATATATAACGTAGCTTAATATACATATATATATATATATATATATATATATATATATACATACATATATACATATACACATATACATACATATATATATATTCACACATATACACACGTTAGCAATTCACACATTTATTCGAAAACCTAAGAATAACGCGCATTATGATACAACACGCACACATACACTACACACAACCAGTAACAATAATCAATTGAAATAATCAATGAATCGCGCGTAAACTAACATATAACTAAATACCTCAACAAACGAGAGAAAGAATGGCCATTCTACTTCAGTGACGCTCGATAGCCAGCCTGACGCCGACACAAATTAAGAAAGGAAGGAATGTGTTTTTTCACATACAAGGCGCACCGTAGCTCCGACGTCTCGGAAAACACTGCGGTAACGTCGGGTTTGCCGATCTGAGGGCAGAAACATTCCACAAAACACCCCAGCGATCTAAGAGCGATCTCTGATAGCGTCACAGGTTGCCCCGTCGCTATCCCTGTAGAAGCTGCGTCGCTGGTTACACGAGGACACTTTCGATTACACTCAACGTAAAGCACGCACGCCACCAAACAAGAATTTACGCACAAACAGCCGAGAGAATTCTATCAATTTTAGCACTTTTGAAACCGCTGTTCTCAAGTTACCCTTCGAAGCTCTAGCAATACACTGCCACTCTCCTCGAATCTTCTGCGCAGCGATGCTAAAAGATCTCGTCCCCTCTCATATAGAAACTGTCATTTTAGGGCTCAATATAGTGTTTCGATGGATTGCACCAAGAGTCCGCGCGGACTCGAAATTACCGAGCACGGTCAATTGCTACCTGAGTGGGAGGGAGGGACAGCGTATATTGCTGTATATGACCGGGCGCACATCTGCCGTCCTTCTTATTCCTCGACGTGAGCAAACAACCGGAGAAGGATTAGTGCGTCTATTAAGAGCGTATGCTCGGATTTGGAAACGTAGAACATAAAGTTTTATTTCAGTAAAATTTCTTTCCTCTCCGGCATACGGAGCGCAATGCCGCGAACATTCCGCCCGCCTTCGTCCTCTGGACGAAAAAATCAAGTACTCACTTTACCATGTTTTTCTTTTTTTTTTTGATCGTTCGGATGGTGAAGGTTTAAAGGCGCAAGACAGGCGACGTGTCTACGAAGCGTATTAATGGCCGTTTTCAGTGTGACAACTCGGACCAGGCCATCTGGTCCGGGATGGACTTTTATGACGCGTCCCAATGGCCATTTAGCAGGCGGATATCGATCGTCCTTCAATAGGACAAGTTGGCCGACAGCAAAATTAATAGTCGATTCCTGCCACTTCCCTCTCTCCTGCATCTGCAGCACATACTCGTGGGATCAACGTCTCAAAAATTGATCTCAGATACGTTGGAGAAGTTGAAAACGATCGAGGCGGTTCTCAGGGACCGACGGCGTCTCTTCATCTGCTATAATGCCTGACGCCGAACCAATTAGAAAGTGCGATGGCGTTAATGCCTGTAGATCTTCAGGATCAGAAGTTAACTGACATAACGGCCGCGAGTTTAAGCAGGACTCTATTTCAGCTAAGACGGTAGAAAGCTCTTCAAATGTGAGCTTGTCCTCGCCAATCGTCTTTCGTAGGAGACTTTTTGTGGATTTCACGCCAGCTTCCCATAAACCTCCGTAATGGGGCGTCGTTGGAGGAATAAAGGACCACGAAGTTCCATCGTTGGCCAGCGTCGCTGCAAGAGAGAATTTAGTAGAATTTAGAGGCTGCCTTAAACATAGCTTGAAGTTCGATGTCGGCTCCTTTATAGTTTGTTGCATTATCGCTAAAGAGTTGTTTACAAAGCCCTCTTCGACTAACAAATCTTCTAAATGCAGCGATAAACGTTGCCGTTGTTAAGTCACTGACGAGCTCTAAATGGATAGCTTTAATAGCGCAGCAGACGAAGAGTGCTATGTAACCTTTATATGAACGCTGTCCACGCCGCTTGGAGGTACGCAAATAGAAAGGGCCAGCGTAATCCATTCCTGTCGTAGTAAAAGGACGAGCTGGAGTTACACGCGCAGTCGGAAGATCGCCCATAAGCTGTTGTGCTAAACGTGGTTTTTGTCTCTGACAAGTAATGCATTTAAAAATCGCAGACTTAACTAACTGTCGCATTCCAATAATCCATGTAAAACGCAACAGAATGCTTAATGTAAGGGTAGGTCCACCATGTAGCACACATCGGTGAGCAAATCGTACAAACAGTATACTAAGTGATGAGAAACGTGGCACTATAGGTGGATGCTGCATTTGTCGCGATAATTCAGCATTTCCAAGTCTCCCTCCGACGCGTAAAATGCTATCGTGATCGACAAACGGCTGCAGTTTGTGTAACGGATTGTGTTTTAACAACGGTTTTCCTGCTTTTAAATGCTCGATATCTGAAGAAAAAGCGTGAGCTTGTGATAATTTAATAAGAACGAGTCGCGCATAAGTCAGTTCAGTCGTCGTGAGTAAATTCGGAAGAGTCGCTTCACCAGCCTGACGACGTCGGAGCTGCAGTAAAGGTCGCAAGCACCATGCTGTTATCTGAGTGAGTCGAACAAGGCACAAGAATCTTGTCAGGAGCACTGGCTCGTCAGTGCCTGACTGTATATGCAACACCTTTTGAACCACTGGTGGCTGGGGCCAATTACCAGTTTCAGAGGCGAGCCACGTTGGTCCCTGCCACCATAGGCCAGTCGACTGCAACTCACCAGGTGTCAAACCTCGAGTTGCCAGGTCCGCGGGATTTTGTTTCGTCGGAACGTGAGACCACGTCGCGGATGGCAGCGAGGTTTGTATCATGGAGACGCGATTTGCGACGAACACCTTCCAAGAACAAGGATGCTTTTTTAGCCAAGTTAAAACGATCTGACTGTCGGACCATAAACGAATCGAAACATTTTTTAAAAAATCTAAATTTTGTACATGCAATACGAGTTTAACATGGAGAGTGGCACCGCAAAGCTCAAGATTTGGTATGCTCATAGTCTTTACGGGGGCGATTTTCGTTTTCGCGGTCAGGAGTGATACATGAAAGTTATCACTACCGTCATGAATACGTAGATAAATAACTGCCGCGTAAGCACGAGAGGATGCGTCGCAAAATCCGTGAATCTCGAAGGATTTACCCCGTGATAGACTGAGCCACCGATTTACTGATAAGATGGATAAAGCCGAGAGCGACTGGCAATAAAGTTGCCATCTCTCACGTATTGTGATTGATAAAGGCTCGTCCCATTCGCATTTTTCAATCCACAAATCCTGCATTAGAATTTTCGCACTAACGGTGATAGGAGCGAGCCAACCTAAAGGGTCGAATAAACGTGCTATATCTGAATATATAGCTCGTTTTGTGAGTTTTCCGGTACTGCAGCTCAGATTCGTCGCACTGAAAATGAAAGCGTCCGAGGAGGGGTCCCAGTGCACACCGAGCGCTTTCACTGTATTATCTCGATCAATTGCTTTAATAATGCCACTATTTGAATTCTGAGCAGATACAGGCAACAAATCTGAGTGATTTGCAGCTCATTTATCTAACTCTATACCGGCTGATCGCAAAATTCCTATAAGCTCGTCGCGCTTGCGCACTGCAGTAACAATGTCATCTGCCCCCGCGAAAGTGTCATCAACATACGTGTTTGATTCTAAGCAAGCCGCTCCCAATGGAAATTGCACTTTCGCATCGGATGCTAATTGCAATAAAGATCGTATTGCTAAGTAGGGCGCACACGCCGTCCCATAAGTCACAGTCGTTAGACGGTAATCCGTGGCCGCTATTTTTGGCGAAGGGGACTATAGAATGCGTTGTAAATCTTGGTCCTCGCGCGCGACCCGAATCTGTCTAAACATCTTGACGATGTCTGCGGAAAAAACATAGCGATTCCGACGCCAATTTAGTAGCACAAGGGACAGATCACTTTGGAGCGGGGGTCCAGACGCAAGAAAGTCATTCAGACAGAACCTTTCTCGCGTTTTGCGCGAGGCGTCAAAGACCACGCGCATCTTTGACCTTTCAACCGGACCAGAGATAACAGCGTTATGAGGTAGATACCATGAACGAGGGTTGTCTATTTCGTCTTGAGGAACACGAGACATGTGGCCGAGCTTTAAATACGTTTCCATGAAATCCGTGTATTCACGCGCCCGGTCGCGATCGCGTAAAAAACGTTGCTGTTGATATTTCAGGGAACCTAGCGCCATTTTCCTTGTCTCAAAAGCTACGCTCGGCGGTTCAGCCGTCAAGGGAAGACGTACTTCAAATCGACCGTTCGAACGACGCACGTGTGTCTTTTCGAAGAATCTCTCACACGCTTCATCGTCAGGTTTTAATTTTGTGTCTGCGTCCGGAATCTCTTCTAGCATCCAAAATCATTGGAGTACTTCGCTTAAATCATTATTAACGGTGCATTGTAACGTTTTGATTGAAACTCGATTACACGCGACCGCCCGCCCTGACGTATTGTTTTGCGTTGGGCCTGAGACGATCCACCCTAGCGATGTATTTTGCGCTACTAATAACAATCTTTCGAAAGTCTTCAAACCGGAACGAAGTAACTAGCCGTAAATATCAGCACCCAGCAAAAGGTCTACTCGCCCCGAGACAGAGAACTCGGGATCAGCAAGTTCTAGCCCTTCGAACTGATGGAGATCCAGTTCAACCACATTACGCGCTGGTATTTCCGATGTTAGTTGCGGCAAAACAAAGGCCTTGATCTCTACTTGGAATTTGACGTCAACACGTGATTGCGTAAATTGAGTAAATCTCGTTGCGTGTTTCACGGTTCCAGCCTTACAGCCTCCGACGCCCGTCAATCGTGTTTCAATACGATCCCTTTGCAACCCGAGCATTTGGACAAGCGATTCCGACACAAACGTTGCCTTAGAACCCTGATCAAGCAGAGCGCGAACGCGCGTATTTCTCTCGTGCGGGCCGAAAACAGTAACCTGAGCTGTCGCAAGAAGTATAGCGCGCCTATTTGCCTTCGTACTGCAAGTATTACTCGACAGTTCAGAACCTACAGGCGCTTACGTTATGAAGGTTCTCACGCGCGATACTGAAGTTGATTCGGGTTTGTTCGAGGAAGTAGCTCCCTTAGTCGGCGCGCCGTTCGGATTGCCCGATCGCTGGTGATGTAACAAAGAGTGATGTTTTTCTTTGCACACGTTACAACGATGAGTTGATACGCAATTCTTACTTTTGTGAAGCCCAAGGCAATTGAAGCAAAGCCTCAATCGACACACATCACTTTGGCGATCAAATACTTTTTTAGCTATAAATGTCGGACAACGCGCAATATAGTGATCGCCTAAACAAAGAACACATTTTGACGCGGCAGCAGATTGCAAGGCTCGGGTATGATGTACCTTTCGTGAATTAGAATTCGTATTTGCTTGATGATTAATCTTCTTATCATCTCTATCCGCCTGAATCACTGACAGAGATTGAGCGCGTTTTTCTCAGAAGACAGCTAAATCTTCAAATTTGGGGAAGCGCGAAAAATAATCGCGATCGCCTTCGGATCCGGCAGTAGATGTTCGATGCTCCCTTGATATTAAATCAGCTTCCAACATTTTCCTGGACTCCGGGTCCAAACGGATTTCGAGCGTATGCACGAGCCATATATCCCAGTGCTGCACCGGCGCATGTAAATTTGTGAGGGCTCGAACAATTCTTCGAATTTCATCGACAAACGCGCGCAAATCAATCGCAGACTCTTTTTTCAAGTATGGCATGTTCGTAAGCGAGTCTAAAAGTTTGTTAATCGCTAAACGCGGATTGTAGAACCTATCTCGAAGCATTTGCCAAGTTGACGCATAGTTTATTCCTAAAATTGCAACATCTTTTATCAAATCCGTTGCTGGACCTTTCAAGCACGATTTAAGATATTGCAATTTTGTTGTGTCAGCGATACGTGGGGCTTTATGTACGAGTGTAGTGAAGATATCGGCAAAACTATCCCAATCTTCATATTTACCATAAAAAGGCGGCAAGTCTAAACGCGGTAGCTTTGCAGGTCTTTCGTTAGTTTCTTCGTCAACGCGTTCTCGAATACGTGTATTTTGTTCTTCATTATTAGAAAATTTCGCGAGAGCCGTGAGGAGCCAATCGAGTGTTTCCTCATATGATCGCTGCATACTTTCGAATCGATCCTCCGCGACGTATGATTCTCCCGCGGTATCAACGCGCATCACGATATCTGTATGGGTTTTACGCACCTCGGCCCAAAGATCGTTAATTGTATCGAGACGGCTTTGTATAATTGGCTTACTCAAACTGTCAAACGCCCGCTCGCGCATTCTATTACCGATTTGCTTGATCTCGTCATTACGCTGATTTTGCATAGCTACAAGCCGTGTGAGCAGAACAGGCGCCATCTTACTACTGCCAAGTTTCGTACAGAAAATAAAAGTAAGAACAAATTAGTTTGAAATGCTCAGTGGACTTGAAATTCACTAAATATCTAGCTATAAAGATAACTATATAACTAGATTAATAATAACTATAATAACTATTAAAGGTAACGCACGCACGTATTAAAGTAAACATAATGTTTTTATAATGACGTGAGCAAACAACCGGAGAAGGATTAGTGCGTCTATTAAGAGCGTATGCTCGGATTTGGAAACGTAGAACATAAAGTTTTATTTCAGTAAAATTTCTTTCCTCTCCGGCATACGGAGCGCAATGCCGCGAAGAGTGTGTGTAATATACATATAAGACCGTAAACAAACACACACGCACACCTTCGCACGCATACACATGTATTTATTTTGTAAAATTTTATATTTAAGCTAAAAGATGCAAAAGAAAAATTATTAATTACTTGTATCTTAGTTTTTTCATGTATAATTTTGCAAAATATATAATGAAATCTACTTATATAATAAGTCTCGGAATCAGAGACTTAATGTAATCGTGGGAAGAAGGGAGAAATAATCCAACAAGTGTTGTTGCAGTAAAATAATTGTAATTAAATCGTACAACACTTATAATTAATACACATATCATTATGTAAAATATCTAAACTATAATGAGATTAATACTACACCTGAATCAACAAAATTGTCGGTAACTTCTTATAAATATATTTACAGTATTATTAGATACATCTATGCCGCTTGACGGCTAGCCCACGACTCCCCGGCTATCTCTCTATCGTGTTTACCACAAGTGTCTTTCAGAACGTCTTAGTCTCGTGCATAATATAAACATAAGAATAACTCAGTTTGAGAAGATATGAAACTTACACACACATACACACACACACACGCACACGCACACGCACACGCACACGCACACGCACACACACACACACACATTTATATATTATAATACGTTAATATGATGCATTCTTCAATTGCAATAGCAGATTCAATATTAATACAAACCAAATTAAATCATAAATAAAATAAAATATACGAGTAGTGAAAGTTTTATAAACTAGAATCTTTATCTAGATCTTTATCTTAATCAAGAATATAACTTATGGTGTCATCTGCGTGAGAAAAAGAGAACCTTAAGAAATCACCCCATGTCGAGTAGGACCTCCCCTAAACTAGGACTTACCACCCAGGGCTAGGAACAAGGGCTACTGATTGGCCATAGAAAACTCATAAAACGCCATTACTAATTGGGGAACAAATAAGAAAAAGCAAAAGATATAATCTCTCTGGGCCCTGTCCAGAGAAGAACGGTCCATGACCTTTGAAAATGAGCAGATTTTACCCTTCGGAAGCATTCGCACTTAACATGAAAATCATCGTTTTTTTCAAGTATTTTTCACATCATTCACATCGTTTTATTAAAAAAGATACATTAGAAATTCATAAAAATCTGTTTTAGGCTCAGACGAACCTTTAATACAATTTCGAATATTGACAATATAGATAATAAGCTACATTTACAATAGAAAGTTGTTACTATTCTGACTGGTTATTACGAAATTATCGGTATTCATCAATTGTCATCAACCATATTGAAATCTGTTGAAACCTCAAATAAATGACCGCGTAAATTTTATATATTAAATAAGAATATAGTTTATTAATAATTATATATAAAAAGGAAAAATTTTAATGCTACATAAACTAGGACCAAGTAACGACCTTTCTTGTCTGGCCGTCCTTTCAAAATTGACACTACCTACATTTAATCCAAAGACACGGGTAATAGCATAAACTCTTATTCCGAATCTTCTGCTTTTTTTACCTGACTTACACCGTTAATTATATTTCATATACTCACGGTCACTTGTACTCTCTCTCTCTCTCTCTCTCTCTCTCTCTCTCTCTCTCTCTCTCTCTCTCTCTCATCAGATTGAGGCCAGAAGGAAGCCAAATAAAAAAAAAGTAAGTAGGAAACAAAAATTTAATCATTTGTTTTTTTACAATTTCCAACCATTCCAAATCCTCTCCGAGCAAGTCATTGATCCTCCTATAAAACGGAAGGACTATAATTGCCCCATCCCCTTCTCCTATATTTTATTTAGAATGAGGAAGTATATTGGAAGGCTGAGGCAGATGTAAACTCTTTCTCGTACGAGAAGCAGTTTATACCAAATTCAAGTCATTGGACTCCAATTTATATTTAAAAAAGAATAGTTAAATATAGATTTTAATATGAGTTGGAATTACACACCTCAGCACACAGGAACCCGAGGTATTTGAGACAACTTAAGGCTCACAGGCCAGTAAAAAAGTATAGGGTCATAATATACCTCGTGTGACAGAAGGGTACTGACTGATGTGACATATTAATAAAATAAAAATAAATTAATAAATATTTTTTTTATTGGCCTTACAGTCCAATCAATTCAATCTAAAAATAAAAATAAAAATCAAATAAAAATTAAAAATAAAAATAAAATAAAAATTAAAAATAAAAATAAAAATTAAATTAAAAATTAAATTAAAATTATAATGACAGACAGACTGTCCTTGTTTACATTCACCCCTCTCGACTAATCTGAAAATAAAATATTAGCTGAAAAAATTCTTTGTTAGTAAAGTGCAGTCTGACTGTCACCAACACACTTACCTAATTGAATACTTGTCCAAAGTTTCGAGCTCGCTACGGCTCCTCATCAGGGACTAAACTAAACAGTTTAGTCCCTGATGGGGGACTAAACTGTTTTGGGAACTAAACCCAGACATAGCACAAAGTGATTACCACCTGTTCCTGTCCATGTCGGATGCCCTTGGTGATGTAAAGTTGGACTCAAAATTCGCTTCTGAAAAGTGTCTCTTCGAATCTTTCGCAAATAAGGAGAGGGGTTTCTACGATTGGGGTATTATGAAGTTGCCGTCTAGATGGAAACAGATTATCGAACAAAACAGCGCATATTTGAAGTAAATCCAACCACTGTAACACTTTTTATAAAGTATTGAATGAAGAACAAAAAAGTGAAGGGAGATATTTGACAACCCAATATTATAAATAATCATGTAAAAAAATGGACAATAATAGGCTAATCATATATTCTAAATAGAAAATTATACCTAACAAAGAAGTTAACTATTTATGAAAGTATCCATAATTTACATATAAGGTCCATGTTGGAAACAAGTGACATTCCTTGAAAATAAATATGGTAATTTGATGTACGTGAAATGCCGGAAATTGGATTTTCATAAAAAATATGCAGTTTTTTAATAAACTAGAAAACTAGGTTTTAAATAAATTGATAAAAAAAATGATTTTATAAATTGGATTGATAATAACATAATGTCTAACAATATGATTAAAATATGTATTCTTACTTGATCCAGCGTAGAAGACTGTGTAATTTACTTTCAAGCCTAGAAAGTCTATAGATAACTTATCTACAACTAAACGCGTAAGCATAATGTCACGTTTATAAAATACTGGTCTAACATTTTCATGTGATATTGCCGAGTCCATTAATGGGTGTGACCTGATGAAATTAAGTACAGTATCCGGCAATGTTTCTGTGTCATTAACGCATTGTCCTGGTCGAGGTTCTGGGACTTTGTTCGAAAGCACTGGTAGCCATGCACTGCTACTCGTTGCCTGCTCTTTAAATTTTCCACGAAAGGCTTCCTGAATGGAATCAATATGATAGGAACAGATAGCTGATCCCATTAGACCATTCATTGAAGTTGTGAATGTACCATAAAAATGAGTATCATCGCCTGATATTTTATATACACTCTCTGAAAATTACACAAATATATTTATTATACTAAGTAATATAACAAAAAGTTTAATGTAAATCTGTCATGTTATACGATGTTGAACATTCTCATTAGCATTATATGAACATTACAATATAAAAAAAATAGCCTTTTTTCTCTATAAAATTATCGGCCATGATTCATATATTTATTCTATTGTACAATTAATAGCATTAAAGTGTAAAGAAAATGTTAATTACATATAAATTCGATGGATAGCAGTCAAAAATTCGAACCAAATGGCGTAACTGCAACTTAACAATGCATCAACTTGCTATATTGAAATTAAAAATCGTACCTGTTTTTATTTTTTATTTTATATTTTTATATATTTTTTATATTTTAGTTTTTATTTGATTTTTATCGGTCTTACAGTCTTTATACTATAAAATATTATACTAAGATAATGACAGTCTAACTGTTTAACTTTAACTTTAATGCAGACTGAATGAGTATCCACGAATTTTTGTTGTTTTGCAATGATTTTTTCATTGCAAAAATTAACCTGAATTTGAGCACGGTTCTATTATTTAATTTGAATTTTACTGTATTTGTATGTATAAAAATAATAAGAACAGTAAGAGCGCAGCTGTTTTCATCAATAGTAGAACCTTCAACTTTAATACGCTGCTAATACTTTTCAGCAAGTTTCATATCAGCAATGCTATAATTATTCTTTTTATTGGAATATTACATGTCATGTTCTTTACATGTTTGATCAAGTGGATTTATTCTTGGATTACCACTTTTTATTCACTTCTTACATTTAGTTCCTGTACCACAGTATTAATATTCAAGAAGATGTATTTGGAACGGTTATTTGTTAATCATTCTGTCCAATAATCCACTACCACATGTAGATTATTTTTGATATTTATTAACCACCAGCTTCGACTACGATTTTGTAACTGTTGTTAAAAACTATAAATCATGCATTTATTTTCAATTTTGAATGTCATATTTAACTTAGTTACGAGAATACTTCACTGAACAAACTATCTCGATCACCAATTTAGAGAAAGCAAAATAAAGAGATACTACCAGATAATATACGAGCAGTATTCCGCGGTTTGTCTAGCTGTGAAAAAACATATAGTTTATTAGCTTTAATAACACCTCCCAATGATCTTAGATGCGAGAATGTATATGTTCACTCATAATGATTAAATTAGTCAAAGTATAATTTGTCAAAAAAATTTTCTTTTTTGAGAAAAGCTATCTTCTTCTTGCAGTTTTATATTTTTGAATTGTAGGATTGTTAGGAAGATGGAGGATCGTATCGGGACGGGTGAATGGATTAGATAAATAACTCTTTTTTTTAATTATAATTAAAAATTAATAATATTCTAGTAAAAGTAACTGTATTTATTCAGAAAATTTTAACAAAAACAATTTAATAAAAACAAAATATAATGATAACTGGCTATTCCGCTTCGATTTCCTAGTGACTCCCTATAACAAATAAGCAAGGCGAACAAAAAAATTATAATAATTTACTATTTCGTAAATTCTAGTATATTATAATATATATTTCCGCGTATTTCGTCGCTACTTAAATCCTTAATCCTATTATCGGGTATTTGGCCTTGACCAATTTTCTCTCTCTCTCTTTATTTACTTTGGTCGTCTATTTACACGGCTAGAGTTTTCGCTCCTTCGAAATTTATCGTATTTAAATCTTATATAATTCCGAGGGGCTCCTCGTCAATAATATAAAATTATTAATTTTTAAATAATTCAGGAGCGTCTGATCTTATTTAAAAATTATTATACAATTTTATTAACTAATTATAAATTTGGTACAATTTTAAGTAAATACTTATAATTCTAATACATAATTATATTAATTTTCATTTCTTATTTACCCCTCAGACATACATTATTTTCATTCGACGTGCTCACTACAATTAATTTCGGGGAAAAGTCGCAACATTAACACGCGCCTTTAACCTTTAACAGTTTAATTATATGGATTTCCCCATCCTGACAATTTATTGAGAATTTTCTGTTACTCTACGTTAGTCTAGATGTACTAATTCGAGGAACGCCTCGTCATTAATACCTCTTTAATTTTATCCCTGAAAAATAATGATATTATATTCACTTAATTTGTATGATAATATGTATGATAGTATAAGATAATAGTTAACAGATAATAAATGTTTATTAATACGAGGATGGATTGATAAGTTTCCGACCTGACCAAGAAAAACAACGTTTTAAGAATTTTTTTTTATTTCTCAACATAATCTCCGCCAAGGCTGATACATTTCTCATAGCGGTGTTCTAGTCAAGTAATGCCATCTCTATAGACTGATTCGTCAAGCCCCTCCAAATACCCATTTACAGCTTCAATTACTTCTTCATTGTCCGCAAATGTTCTACCGCCAAGCCATTTTTTGAGTTTAGGAAACAGATAATAGTCACTCGGGGCTAGATCTGGAGAGTAGGGAGGATGCGGCATCAATTCCAACTTCAGATCGTTGATTTTAGCCACCGTAACGATTGACGTGTGCGCTGGTGCGTTATCGTGATGAAACAAGATTTTTCTCTTCGCCAGATGAGGTCGTTTAATTTTCACTTCGTAGCTCAAACGTTGTAATATGTTTGCATAGTATTGACCAGTGATAGTTTTATCCTTTTCAAGGTAATCATGGTATATAATACGTCTTGCATCGAAAAAACAGTAGCCATAACCTTTTTCGCCGAAAAATTGTTTTTGCCTTCTTTGGAGTTGGTTCCCCTGGTCCAATCCATTATTTAGACTGTTGTTTGGTTTCAGGAGTGTAGTGGTGGACCAAAGATTCGTCAACGGTTACGAATCGACGCAAAAATTCACTTGGATACGCTTATACAACGCCAAATTGGCGATAGAAATGTTCTTTCGAATCAATTTTTGGTCGGCTGCTAGCAAACGCGGCACCCTTCTTGCACAGTGCTTTTCCATATACAAATGTTGGTGCAACATATTTTGTACACGTTCAGATGACATCTTACAGGTCTTAGCTATCTCATGCACTTTTAATCTGCGGTCCTTCAGCATCATTTGAAGCATTTTTTCGACTATATCTGGAGTTGTGACCTCAATGGGGCATCCTTAGGGAGGCTCATCAGATGTGCTCACACGACCCTTTTTAAACTCGAAAACCTACTGTTTAATGGTTGAATATGATTGGGAGGATGTCCCTAGTGTTGAGTCCAACTTTTCATTAATTTCCTTCGGCGTTAACCCCTTCAAATAAAGTATTCGATGATAGCAAGATTTTCCTGCTTTTCCATTTTTACGAAAAACACAGAGGCATATTGTTCAGCATGCTCTCAAACCTAAACTAACATGGCAATCGGACTGAAACTATAGCTACAAGCTATCTAAGGATAGTACTATAGAACGCCATCTCAAGGTAGACCTAGTGGCGCCATCTCTTGGTCAGGCCGGAAACTTATCAATCCACCCTCGTAGATTGATAGCCTATTCATACATATCAGGTCGTTTTATCCTTTATTCTCGGTGATATTTGATATTTTATTTTTTGATTCGTCTCATTTTTGTCATAATACTTTTCACAAAGCTTGGATAACCACGAGTAATTTAATCATAGGAAGGATGCTGGTTAAAACTTTTTTGAACAATTTAGAATTTCAGTATGTTTCTTGAAAATTACATCTTCTTTATAAAATAGTTTCCACTATATTTTATATAATAATATATAGTATTCAGACTTAGATTGTCATTAATAACAAAAATGCCTTTTTAAGAAAGTTCAATTATTTACATTTTGACATTTTGAATTGAGTCGGGAAATCACATTTTCAATGAAAATTTACTTGGAAAGATGTATGGACTGAATTAAAATTTGTAATTATGTTGTATATTTCATTTTTAATAGTTTTATTAGTTATAGATAAATACAACAATGGATAGAAATCTATAAAATAATAGTTTTGACATTGCAATTGATGTAGAGAAATCAGTTACTGATTTATTTAAATGAAACTTATCGCTTCATACTTGGATAGTACAAAAAATTATCTTTATTCTCGTTTGTCATACATGAAATAGGATATAGCAGGAAAAATATTGACTGTACGAAGTACTCGATGGGCCATCATGGTGATATTGGCCCATTAATTGACGATTGTTTTGTTTTGACATTTCTGCCCGGGATCCACTGGTGAAAATAAAGATAATAAACAACATTAGTACCTACAAAACTTATAATTTATACATATTCATATCTACATAAGCGCACTGCTTCAGCGCACACTGTAAACAATCTCACCATACATTGCCTGCGTATGTAGCACCGTTGTGTGTTGTGCACCAGATTGATCCCTGGTATTCATGACAGAAGCAATCCGAAGCAAACCGTTGAATGCGCCACAGTGCCCCGATCGGCCAATTTTCAGGTGCTCGCAACGGAGCCTTCTCGACGTATCGCACCTAGGTTGTGCAGAGCGAAGGTTCGCTTAACAAGACGGTTTCCTGGAGTTCCTGGACGGTTTCAGGTCTTGTTCGCTGATTCACGGTCACACCCGCGTAGCACTCACAGTACACTGTTTATGCAAACAACACACATACAATAACAACGAAGCAATTATCGGCCACGCTCACGAATGCGCTGAGCAAATTCAATCTAGACGTAGCGTCGCTTATTTTGCTCAAATCCTGGAATATGGGTTGACCTGCTACATTTCCCTCTCATTTGGACGGTTCTCCGTGCGTGCTCCGCTCCTTGCTACACCACTATATTACAATTCCTACCAATTTTCTACGCATTTCTTCAAAAAAACTGCCTTTGAATAATTATGATTTACGCACGTATTGACAAATATAAACACTTGCATTATATTTATATTTTACCTACTATATATATATATATATATATATATATATATATATATATATATATATATATATGTTTGCGTGTGGCGTTTGAAAGAAACACGCTGTGTTGAAATAACAATAATTAAATATTTATTTAGCAAATTTTATATATATCTATATATATAATATGGAGTATTCAACATATTTGATCGCTCGTATTGTCTTTCGTATCGCAGTGTATTTTTGCTGAGGTTGATTTTTCATGGCGAAAATAACACACAAACTATGAAATATGTGGTTTGAGATATTAATAAATGTATCAATTTTGGTTTTGTAGATTACTTATATGACAGTGACTATTGTTATGGCTATGTAAGTAATGTAACCGATTATGTTTCTCGACCTGTAGTACCTCGGCGAACCCTCCGCCACCGTAATTCTAGAACCCTACTCTCTATTAAGATCTTGACAACCCTTGTACGTTCATTTCTTTGCCAGCTGTTTAGTATTTTGTAAGAATGCAAGAGTGTGCATGTCACGAAAATGGAACAGAGAAATTTAGAGCAACGGCGCGCGAAAAAATTTTAAAGTGTATGGTAGTGATACCCTGAGTCGCAGTCAGGTGCTTCAGTGGCATGCCGATTTTAAAAAAGGTCGTGAAAGCGTTAAAGACAAGGCACGGAGCGGAAGGCCAATTCAAGTGCGAAGCGATGCGAATGCGCGACGTCTCCGCGCCCTTGTTCGTCAAAACCGGCGTCTAACCATTCGAATGTTGGCTGAAGAGTTGAATATTAACCAGGAAACAATTAGAAAGATTTCAATCGAAGATTTCGCGATGAGAAAGTTTTGCGCAAAGATGGTACCAAAGAACCTTTCAGATAAGCAAAAAGTTCACCGAATAAACATCGCTCAAGATTGTCTCGAGTAGAGTGAAAGTGATCATCCTACTCTTCTCGCTCGAGTTATTACTGGTAACGAAAGTTGGTTCTTTCAATATGACCTCGAAACTAAACGACAAGGCGAACAGTGGCTGTCCCCTAGTAGGCCAAGGCCAAACAAGACGAGAATTAACAAGTCGAAATTGGAAACCATGTTCATTTGGTTCTTCGACAGAAAAGGGGTGGCTCATAAAGAGTTTGTACAACCTGGACAAACCGTAAATCAAGTATTCTACCGCAATGTTCTTGAAAAATTACGAAAAAGGGTACTCAAGAGTTCGTCTACAGATCGCGAAGGCTTGGGTTTTGCATTGTGACAATGCTCAATTTCACAGTTTTTGGCGTCCAAAGGCATCGACTAGTCACGCTACAACTTTTCCCTATTCCCCCATTTGAAAAAATTCGTCAAAGGTCGACATTTTGACTCCGTTGAAAACATCCAAGAATCTGTTTCCAGGGTACTCGGAGAGGTCCCACGAGAAGTGTTCTGGAATTGCTACTAAAACTGGAAAACTCGCTGGAATAAGTGTATAGTTGTGAGAAGAGACTACTTTGAAGAGCATCGCAGCGATGTACCCTAATTTTTAAATATACTCGATTTTTTAATTTTGTCGCATCACTTAATTGTCTGACCTCATATATATATATATATATATATATATATATATATATATATATATATTCAATTCTTATTTTATATTGTTTTGTATAAGTTAGTGAATTTAAGAATTTCAATGATATAGATTAAGCATAAAATCATTGTAATCTGTAATAATATGATCAGCCATTCCTAAGATAAGTTCAAGATTTATTGAATAAATGTTAACATAAATTTAAGAGTATATAAAATATATGTACTTAAACAAGTTATTATAAAATAAGTAAAATAATTCTTAAGAGTAAAATTATACCTTGTAATCGTTATAATTATTTATCATAAACTTGATTTGATTTTGATAGTTCTATTATGTTCCGAGAAAAAATTTTAAAAATTAACGTGTTTTATTATTTTTTGTTTTTATTTTTAAAAATTCAAAATGCGGCAAAGCTCACTATGATATTCATACAGAGTAGCCCAAACTAGATAAATGCATAAATTTTCAGCAAAATTAAGTGAGCGGACCTACTGGTAAAGCTATACATTACATATCTAGCAAAAGTTTTGACTGCTCATCATCCATTCCGTTTTCAAAAGATTGGACAAATATCTCTCAAAACTCAATATATATTAAGAGCATTGGAACCGGACAAATATGATAGTTTGTGTAATCAAGCTTTCTATTCACTTTTCTAGAGCGTTTTTCTTATAACACTTTTAGAATAGCAGAAATATGTCTAAGCGTCATTGATGATTACGGGAATTGTTAACATCAATCGCTATTTGCTCGATAAACAATGTGAAAACATGCCCTGGTTAATAATTCTGTTATATATATAATACAGGAGCTATCGCATATGAATAGCATTTATACTTTACAATTTATTAATAATAATTTAATAATAATTTATGGTGAACATCTTCTTCTTACCTTCACATGTTTTCTGCGTCACGTTCGACTTTTAATAGTGTACCGTGCAAATAATTTGTTTTATGATGTGTTTCGACACAAAGGGTTTTGCAATTTCTCTTTCAGTGAGTACCCTTGTTTGTGGCAACACTTTCCATTCGAGATTCAATAGGGTGTTTTTGAGGGCTTTCGCAACATGTGGCTGAGCGTTGCCATAGAAGAGAATGACTTTGCACCTATTGCTCCCGATTGCTCATCTATGTTCGATCAATTTCTCTTGGAAATCATTCGGTTGGCATTTGTTTACCTCAGCAGTGACAGTTTCATTCGGTTTTAGCAGCTCTTAGTACAGCAAACCCTGTTGGTCCACCAGATTCACAGCAATACCTTTTGGTGTGGATGTGGATGGTTGGCCTGAGTCCAGATCCTAGATCCAATTTTCATCACTAGTTACAATACGCGACAGAAAACTCTTTTGTTTTAGCCTGACAAGCGAAGACAGTGCCATGCTGTATCGATTCATAATAGTACTTTCGGTCAAATCATTTGGTATCAATTTTCCTTCTTTATGAATCTTTCCTATCGCATATAAACGTTTGCCAACTGCTCTGTCACTAAGTCCTAACTTACTAGCGAGTTCTTTCTGCGTTGCAGCTGAGTTTTCGTCCAATAATGCTTCCAATTCACAATCTTCAAACTTTTTCGGTTGTCGGTTTATATGTTGTGGTCGATGAAGCTTGTTCGCCATAACATTCTTGAAGTAATGGATAAGTTACTACTACACATTTTTTCAAATAAAAATAATGTAAAATGACACGTCTATTTATTTTATAAATATTATTTGGTCCTCTTATTTAAGTTATTTAAGAGTATATTATTTTAGACTCAGAGTATATATGTTTAAGCAATATTTGTTTTGTTCACCTATAAACTTTGTAGAAACGGGCCTAGCAAGTTCATACCTGCCTTTTTTAATAATAATGAATTATGAGAAAAAATAGTAGAAGACTGTTCACCTAAAAACATTAGATAATTTAACTTTTTTTATAAGTCTACGTGTGAGTAAAATAACTCTTAAAAAAAACTCAGCTATTTGTAAATGATCTCATGCCTTTATTAAACTGAATTTCCTTTAAAACTATTTATTTATGATTATTTTTTAGAGTTTTCGAAATATTTGTATAAGCTATACATGCTGTTATTTATAGGCATGCATATAAAATGAACTTATCCATTTGTTTTAATGATCCATTGTTGTAAGATGTTATTGCGTTATATAATTTATTTTTTGTTAATCTATTTCGGAAGATTTAAGAAAAAATATTTTATATAAATATTATTCTGGTATATAAACGATTTTCTTTACTATGAAAAGATTTATCATATAATTACATATATTATTTTGTATGTAGTTTTGTCTTAATATATTACTGAATTTAGAAAAATATTTTATATAAAGGTTTTATAAAATACACATAAGTTTTATAAGTTGTAATTTTCTTAATATGGTAAAAATATATATTATTAGGTTTACCTTTATCACAATTAGTAGTTTTTTTTTATTTAATTATGGAATATTTTTTGTGTTAATATATTTGGACCTTTCAGAAACTATTAGGAGTGTGAATAAGTCTTTCCCGTTTTTTATAAGAGATGGCGCCACCAATACTGTGCGAGTATTCAATGGTTACATATGTCATAATCAAAGCTTATTCATATGTCAACAATTCCATACTAACACATTAGTTAAAATTTTTTCGCATCATAAATTTTTGATATCGTGAAAATGTCGAAATTTGAACCGAGTCGACGTCATTTGCGGGAAGTTTCACTTTATTGGTTCAATTTGAAGAAATCTGTTGCCGAGACGCATCGATTGCTTCAGGAGGCTTATGGAGAAGGTTGTGTCGATGATTCAAGTGTTCGCGGATGGTTTCGACGCTTCAAAAGCGGTGATTTCGACGTGGAAGACAAGGAGCGTTCCGGGCGGCCGCAAATCTTTGAAGATCGAGAATTGGCGACTTTGCTTGATGAAGATTCTTGTCAAACGCAAGAAGAACTTGCTGAAGCATTGGGAGTTGACCGAACAACCATTTCCAAGCGTTTGAAAGCCATGGGAATGATCCAAAAGCAAGGAAATTGGGTGCCGTACGAACTAAAGCTGAGAGACGTCGAACGGCGTTTTTTCACTTGCGAACAGCTGCTTCAACGACATAAAAGAAAGGGTTTTCTGCATCGTATCGTGACTGGCGATGAAAAGTGGATACGTTACGATAATCCGAAGCGAAGAAAATCATGGGGACTACCCGGCCATGCATCATCATCGACGGCCAAGCCAAATATTCATGGCGCCAAGCTCATGCTCTGTATATGGTGGGACCAGCTAGGTGTGGTTTACTATGAGCTTCTGAAACCGAATGAAAGGATCACAGGCGAGGTCTATCGACGACAATTGATGCGTTTGAGCCGCGCACTGCGAGAAAAACGGCCACAATACTCCGACAGGCACGACAAAGTTATTTTGCAACATGACAATGCTCGCCCACATGTTGCACCGCCCGTGAAAACATACTTAGAAACGCTCAAATGGGAAGTCCTACCCCATCCGCCGTATAGTCCAGACGTTGCTCCGTCTGATTACCATCTCTTCAGATCGAAGACGCATGGCCTGGCTGACCAACACTTCCATGCCTACGAGGAATCCAAAAAATGGGTGGATGACTGGATAGAGACCAAACCGGTTGAATTGTTTCGCAACGGGATTCGTATGTTGCCAGAAAGATGGGAAAAAGTTGTAGCTAGCGATGGTCAATACTTTCAATAATTCATTTGTAACCATTTTTTCACAATAAAGGCTCAAAATTTGAAAAAAAAACGGGAAAGACTTATTCACATACCTGATAGTTTATGTAATTTTTTTATAAAATACATGAGAAGATTTATTATGCTAAGAACACAACAATCTCCTCCACTAACTATTTTACTTTCGTTAAAAATCGTTTTTTTGCTTGTCATTAACATTAAAAACTAATGTGTATCTTATGATTTAAGATTCATCTAAACTTTCTGTAGGTAATGAGCTATAGTTATTTACAACATTTTTCTTTTTTACAAATTTATAACTAAAATACATCATGGCTTCACAATCTTTCTCATCGCATAATAATTGTTTAAATATTTTAAGAATATCATTCAAACGATATCTTGTACACGAACTACATACAGAATTTATTACAAATTTGTCATTATATTATGAGTGTGAATAAGTCTTTCCCGTTTTTTGTAAGAGATGGCGCCACCACTGTGCGAGTATTCAACGGTTACATATGTCATAATCAAAGCTTATTCATATGTCAACAATTCCATACTAACACATTAGTTAAAATTTTTTCGCATCATAAATTTTTGATATCGTGAAAATGTCGAAATTTGAGCCGAGTCGACGTCATTTGCGGGAAGTTTCACTTTATTGGTTCAATTTGAAGAAATCTGCTGCCGAGACGCATCGATTGCTTCAGGAGACTTATGGAGAAGGTTGTGTCGATGATTCAAGTGTTCGCGGATGGTTTCGACGCTTCAAAAGCGGTGATTTCGACGTGGAAGACAAGGAGCGTTCCGGGCGGCCGCAAATCTTTGAAGATCGAGAATTGGCGACTTTGCTTGATGAAGATTCTTGTCAAACGCAAGAAGAACTTGCTGAAGCATTGGGAGTTGACCGAACAACCATTTCCAAGCGTTTGAAAGCCATGGGAATGATCCAGAAGCAAGGAAATTGGGTGCCGTACTAACTGAAGCTGAGAGACGTCGAACGGCGTTTTTTCACTTGCGAACAGCTGCTTCAGCGACATAAAAGAAAGGGTTTTCTGCATCGTATCGTGACTGGCGATGAAAAGTGGATACGTTACGATAATACGAAGCGAAGAAAATCATGGGGACTACCCGGCCATGCATCATCATCGACGGCCAAGCCAAATATTCATGGCGCCAAGCTCATGCTCTGTATATGGTGGGACCAGCTAGGTGTGGTTTACTATGAGCTTCTGAAACCGAATGAAAGGATCACAGGCGAGGTCTATCGACGACAATTGATGCGTTTGAGCCGCGCACTGCGAGAAAAACGGCAACAATACTCCGACAGGCACGACAAAGTTATTTTGCAACATGACAATGCTCGCCCACATGTTGCACCGCCGGTGAAAACATACTTAGAAACGCTCAAATGGGAAGTCCTACCCCACCCGCCGTATAGTCCAGACGTTGCTCCGTCTGATTACCAACTCTTCAGATCGATGACGCATGGCCTGGCTGACCAGCACTTCCGTTCCTACGAGGAAGCCAAAAAATGGGTGGATGACTGGATAGAGGCCAAACCGGTCGAATTTTTTCGCAACGGGATTCGTATGTTGCCAGAAAGATGGGAAAAAGTTGTAGCTAGCGATGGCCAATACTTTCAATAATTCATTTGTAACCATTTTTTCACAATAAAGGCTCAAAATTTGAAAAAAAACGGGAAAGACTTATTCACATACCTGATATATTATATATATTATATTTTATATGTTGTAACGAGTACCGATATATATACTGATAGTGTTCGATCACGAAGTAGTGAAGACGACAGGCTATAGTCTCTCTCTAGCTTCAGCAAATATCACGGCGTGAGGGTCTATGAAGAGTTAGTTATGACCTGACCGCTTCAAGCAAGATAGATAGACTTACTTCTTTGCTTTTATTTTCGATCTTACTTTTGTTAAATTTACAAACTGAGAATATTTACCCAGTTTTAGTGTGATTTGCGAATTTGTCTAAATTGCTGGTTAAATCAGTAATTTATCAAGTATTAATCATATCAATTGTTAGAAGAATTTGACTAGCCAAGGAGACCTATATACAGGGTGTCCATACAGTCCCGGAACACCTAAATAATTTTCCAGGTAAACTGATTTTGGACAAGGTCAAGGTCAATCTAGAGGTAACTTTTGTCTAGGAATTTAATAGTGACTTTGGATTTGACCTTGGGTTCGACGTTCCAGGTTATTTCAAGGTTAACTTTGTTTTACAAATAAAATCGAAAGAGCAGAAAATTTTACGGGCAAGCATGTGCTCAAGTCATGGGTCAAGGATGACCTTGATGGTCACACAAGGTCATTTAACCTCGAACAAGGTCTGGAAACCTCTTGGCATAGGAAATTCTCAATTTTTGTGCCACAGAAGCTATTACCTTTATCAAGGTGCATGCAATTGTGACGCTCTGCACGGCCTTGACGATACCCTTCAAGGACATTTTACTTTGAATTTTCTTATTTACTTTTAGCATTACCCAGGAATAACGTAATATCTGTTCCCTTTGGAATGCTTGATTAACGTGAGACCCCACCTCTTACGATGGGGTGCTTGATTAGCGCGAGTCCCCTTGCCTGTCACATTTGACTACAATTTTTAACTTTAACTACTCAAATTGACCTCCATTTACTTTTTGACAGTAAGCTAACCCGTGGTAAAAGGCATCAACTGCGTTTTGGATCATTTCCGTAGAAATAAGCGCTACTTCATCAATAATTCTTTGCCGTAATTCGCCTAAATTTTGAGGTTTTGTTTTGTATATCCTATCTTTTAAGTAACCCAAAAAAAATAATCAAGAGATGTTAAGTCTAGCTGGCCATTCTATAGTAGCTCTCCGCCCTATTGATTGATTGAACAAAACCTCATCTAGGAAATTACGAACGTATCGTGCATATTGGGGTCCCGCACCATCTTGTTAAAACCATGTATTCTTAAAGTTGGCCCCAGCTTTTTATCTAATTGCAGGAACTATTTGGTTTCGTAGCATATCTTCATAATTTTGTGCATTTCAGTTACCATCAATAAAAATAGGTCCTCTGATTCTGTTGTTGAGAATTCCAGCCCAAACATTTAATTTTTCTAGATATTGTGATTTGTCTTCTCTAGTCAAATGAGGATTATTATCTGACCAATATCTGCAGATATATGCCTATTTAAGGTTCCATCAAGATGAAGTCGCTTCATCTGAGAATGCTATATTATATGAAAATTCAGGATTTTCAATTATGCGCTCCATCATGTGTTCACAAAATTCAACACGACGATCGAAATCATCTTCATTCAACTTATGAACCAGATTAATTTTAAATGGATAGAATTTGGGGTTTTTAAATATGTTATGTACTGACGATTTACTAACCTCATTTTTTTTACTAACCCTAGGAATAGAATTATCTGGAGCCTCAATGATTTATAGCATAACGTTTAATGAAGTCTCTTCATTTCATGCTGAATTTGCTTTGCCTGGTCTACGTAGATCATTGATAGTACCATGATCATTAAACCTTGTAATTGTTCTTGGCATCATTGAAAATGATGTTGGAGTTCTAGCAACTCTAAAAGTTGTATTGAAAAGATTCATCACTCCCCTAACAGATCGTACCATCTTGCCTCAACCTCTCATAATAAGAAGTGATATTCGTTCTCTTTCAGTAATTCGATTCATTTTGACTAATCTAACAAATTAAACGTTACCTAAATGCCGATCACAGTGATCAAAATGTCAAGAACTAATTTTAATACGCTCAACTATAAGAACTATCCGATCCTAATTAATAAATATTTTTTTATTGGTCTTACAGTCCAATCGATTCCATCTAAAAATTAAAATTAAAATAAAAATAAAAATAAATAAAAAAATAAAATAAAAATAAAAAATAAAAATTAAATTAGAATTATAATGACAGTCAGACTGTCCTTGTTTACATTCACCCCCGTAGACTAATCTGAAAATAAAATATTAGCTGAAAAAATTCTTTGTTAGTAAAGTGCAGTCTGACTGTCCTCAACACCCTTATCTAATTGACGACCTGTCCAACATTTCGAGCTCGCTATGGCTCCTTATCAAGGATTAAACTAAACTTTATATTCTAATCTATATATACCTTATTTCATTACCAAATTGAGTAAATTAAATCTAAATTCCCCTTCTAAACAAATTTTTTAAAACCAATCAATTTAATACGGAATGATAAACACTGTCCAATTTACTAGACTCATTAAATTCACATTATTCAAATATGTTAGTTACGTAAACTATATTTATGTTCATAAATTCTCTTTTTTAAATATTTACCTGTTTGTCCAATAGTATTTATCACAATCCATGCAATTAATCTTCTAAACAACTCCTGATTTTAAGTATAAATCATCCCTATCTTTGCAATTATTAAACAATCTACTCAAATTATTGCTATTTTTAAAGAAAATTTGAATGTTATATTTCCGAAAATTTCTTTTAATTCTTTCAGATAATCCTCTATCATATGGTAAGATAATAATTTTGCCTCTGTTAATATCAGCTCTTGCATTATGTCTATTTTCGGTATTATAAATGTCAAACAATCTCTCAGCAATTAATCTATTAAGAAATTGAATTGGATAACCATTATTAATGAAAGTTTCTTTTACTATCTGTAAATTATTTTGTCTAAAATCTTTAGGTGACAATTTTATTGCTCTGTCAATGACACCGTTCAATGCTCCAATTTTGTTTCCGAATTGGTGGTGTGAATTAAAATCTAAAATAAATTAATATCTACTATCCGATCCTGTTATCACAGTGAAGAACGCAAACATAGAAGGGAGAAAAATGCCATTTTGTTGATTTTTCACGTACATAAAATATTCTAGTTAGATCTGTTTCTAGAGTCATACTGAACATACAACTATTTGATTTTTTTTTTCAGAAAAAATGTATAAAATAAATAAAAAAAATTTTTTTATGTACTTCAAGAGTATATTTATTAAGCATTTCAAATCCTACATCCATATATTCAATAGCATTCTCAGAAAAATTTCACAAGATAGCGTTTTTTCGAGGGTCTAAAGTAGAATACTGCCTTAAGTCCCAGTTCAAAATCACGTTCAAAATTATAAAGCTTCAATTTATCAATTTTAATTAAATGTTTGAAGAAAAAAAAATATATATATATATATATATATATATATATATATATTGTGACAAACTGCGTTGAAACCGCATCTCGTTTACTACATATAAAAAATCGAGAAGACACGATCGAAATTAGGCTATCCAATTATCGTAAAGCTAAAATAAAAATAAACATAATAAACATAAATATAAATATATATATATATATATATATATATATATATATATATATGTATATATATATATGTATGTATATATATGTATATATTTATATATATGTATATATATATATGTATGTATATATATGTATGTATATATATATATATATATATATATATATATATGTATATATATATATATGTATATGGAAAATATTCGGTCACCTTATGACGTTCTATATTTCAGTAAACATGGATAAAACTAAAATTAATCAATACTTATTGACCCAAGTTAGTTTGAACATTTCAAATAAATACTTAGATATAACATATGCTTATGAAAGAATATTGTAATCAGGTATTTATAATTACGTAAAGCACTGCCTAGAATATTAGATAAAAAAACTATTATAAAGATCGCAAAAAAGCTTGTTAAATGAAAGTTGTTAAATTAAAAATCGTTAAATGAAACGTAGAAGACCCATGAATAATAGTGGTTGTTGCGGTGATGGACACGTTTTCACAAGGCAGAGACCAGATCGTGTACATCCTCATCTTCGAGTTACATTTTCACTTTACATGTATATACAAACAACAATATTAAAGAAAGCCGTCAGATAATTTATACTGAAAGAAATCAAGGAATCGGTAATCTACATATGAGGGTGTCATAAATATTTACTTAAGAAAGTTAGGTATGGATATTATCCAATAATTTACCCATACCACGCTAAGTTAATCCTGTGCAAGATGTCAATAGAACTATCAAGACCATAGAGTCAATAGCAAACCAGAAAAAATCATAGAATCTTGGTACTATCGAAATATTTTCAATCTTTTCGAATTGGGCCACAACCTCAGAAAAATGCCCGCATATCGCGACACCGAAAGAAGTCCCATAATTGTCCTAGTCTATAACACCTGCAAATCAGTGAAACGGGATTAAATGTGTATCAGCGATACATAAGTGCGTAAGATAACACATCGAAGGTGAGCGGGGACTGTGATACTATAATTAGAATTGCAAAAGTACTGTATTCGAAGTGAATAACCTGGTATATCGACAAAACAACGTATTATTATTGAAAGCAAACAATTTTTTGTCATTATTAGCACCGAAATCTTTAAAATATCCCTGGAAATGTATGAAGTAGATTTGGTTGTGAATAAGAAAACCGCAACGATATACGACTTGAAAAAATTTTTCTCCTGCAATTAAAAATATATATCTTCCATAGTTACTAATCATTATGAACAGGACGAGTATAGGACAAGGAAAACGATGTGGCCAAAACCTCCCAGTCCATCTAAACGTACCACTTCGCTGACCAGAGGAAGTCCTGAATTTCGGTAAATAAATTTCTTCTTGGACCAAAAAGAGACTTACGATATGCAAGGTTAGATAGATGCTACATTCCAGAGGTACAATGTTGTCTAAACTCCCCATGAGGCGAAGACCCGAATTCCGAAAATTAAACGCATTTCAAGTACCTTCGACTAAACATACCGTATGATCGAATTTGTCCCGCACTGGTACATTTAAACTCCGCGTGCAAATGGAATTGGTAACATTTTTTTTGCTATATTCGTACAATATTTTTTGATGTTCGTGTGAAATTTTAGCGCTCTATCTTCATTAGTGTGCATTTGTCAGCTGCTTGTTTAGGATGCAAAAAGTTTGTCTGCGATATTGACTACAGAAAAAAAGTTAATCAACGAGTTTACTTGAAATTTTGTGTTTCTAATGGAATTACAGCTATGGAATCGTTGAAAATGTTGTAAAAGTGTTTTGGAGGGTCTAGTTTATCGCGAACGCAAGTATTTAAACGGCGCAAAGCATTCAGTGAAGGTCGTGAAGTCGTTGAAAATTAGCCTCATGCAAGTCGTCCATCCACCGAAAATCAAGGTGATGCTCCTCGTTTTTTTCGATTACCATGGGATTGTTCATCATGAATTTCTTCCAGTAGGTCAATGGTTAATAAGGAATACTACTTGACCGTTTTGAACCATCCACGTCAAGAAATTCGTCGTAAACGACCGGATTTATGAGCAAACAATTTATGGTTTCTTCACCGCGATAATGCGCCGGCATTATTCCATTTCAGCATGATTGCGTGTGATGTTTTCGCCAAACACGAAATGAAAGTCAAGTTGGGGCGTCATTTTAGTGAGCTCGACGTTTAAGGGTCCATGGAGACCGGCCACGTGGAGGGACAACAGAAAGATCAATGGACACTATTAACAAAAAAGAAGAATACAGAAGAGTAGAGGGGTGAATAGCCTGGATGTCCCCGTACGGTCAGTAATAATCGAGCTGATAGACTTGCCGGTGCAGCAAGCTATGACAGCAGTGCGGAGGCTGAAACCAGACGAATACGGATGGTAAGTCATGAATATAATCATGAAAAACTTGACTCCATCAATAATTTGTATAAAATGATGATGCAGTCAATGAAAAAACAAAAAATGTCAATAATACAATTAAGGAGGGGCTACCAGCTGTACAAAGTAAATTCGAGGAGCTGGTTGGCAGGAGGCGACTTAAAGCTAGTCGCCCACATACTTCTGAGGGTGCCGAGGCTAGTGATGAGAAGAGGCACCCATCTTTTTCTCCAACGGAATTACCTGACGGAAGCCATAAAGGAAGAAAAAGTGTTTGTGGGAATGAGCGATAGCCTGAGTAAGGCTGGAAGAACGTCCCTACCAGACAAGAAAAGAGGGCAGCCAAAAAAAAGAAGCAGAAAAAAATAAATAGACAAACGAAAAAGGGGCCACCCACCAAATCTGGAAATGGACCCATTAAATCGAAAGGTAAAATAGGGAGAACGGCCTGAGGCGCTGCTCCTCAACCCCGCGGAGGAGAAGACGTAGACGGAGATCCTTGGAGGGATCCGGCATAAGGTCGACCCCTCGTAGGACGGACTCACGATCAAAGACATCCGCCGAACATTAAAGGCCGACGTCCTCATCGAAGGCCTTGGCGAAGGGCACGGAGGGCTTCACTAACGCCCTGAAAGAAGTCATCGGGCAAAACGCGGCACTTAGCGTTCTGACCCCCAAGACTACCTTGGAGATAAGCACCGTGGACTGCTGCGCGACACTCGTCGAAGTGAAGACAGCTCTCCTTGGCATCTTCCAGGACTATACCGGACCCCTCGAGGTAAGATCCACGAGGGAGACCAAAGTCAGTAAACGACTAGCCCTCGTGAGCCTCTCTGAGAAGGCTGGCAAGCGGTTAGCAGAATTCGGAAAGATAGCTATCGACTGGGTCCAGGTCGAACGCTGTTACAGATGTCTCGGCTATGGATACTGCCGCTCTGGTTGCGATGGCCCAGGATGGAGCGCACCGCCTGCTTCCGGTGCGGGCAGCAGGGACACAAGGCATCCGACTCTAGAAAGCCTCCATAGTGTTTCCTCTGCCCGGGGAGCACAGACATAGCGTTCACTCTCGTTGCGGGATCTGGGGCTTGTTAGGTGTTTCGCGAAGCACTATCCAGGTCTCGCCAAAATAGTTAAAGTCCTGTAGGCGAACCGGAATAGGAGCTGGACGGCGACCTACCTAATTACGCAGATCTCTCTTGAGAAGGATGCTGACATCGTCATAGTCCACGAACAATATGGAAATGGAGATGCGGGGGTCTGGTATCCCGATGGCCTCGGTACCGCGGTAATTTGAACTTTCAACCCGCACCGCTTTCGGGTGGAGCGCCACAAATCTGGTCGCAGCTTTGCCTGGTTGAGGGCCAATAACATAAATTATGTCAGCAGCTATTTCACCCCGAACTATACTTCCGTACGACGACACTGGAGAAGTCTCACCCGGTATTTGTTCAAAAGGCAGATGAGCCGCGGAGAGCACGTGGTGACGACGAGGTTAAGAGACACTCATACCTCGGAGGCATAGTAAAGATATTCATCACGAAAATCACACTACGCGCCGCATCTCACCACCACACAGCTTAATCGGGAAGAATGCGAAACCTGTAAAAACGAAAAATGAATGAGAATACGTTAGAGATAAACAGCCACGCCATAATGGCATGAAGCGCACGGCGAAACTGCAGTAACATGGCGACCTCACGAGCAGGTCAGGCTGAGCCGTGACACGCTCGACGCTAGGCAGAGAAATGTGTACACCGTCGGTTGTACATACAGATACACTGAGCACATACAAGTTAAATTTGGCGGACAACAGAGACGACGACGACGGCATAAAACGGACACCGTACGGTACTAGACGAGTCAAATGGTGTGAATTGGAGGAAAGAGTAGCGAAGAGCGTTGATTGATCAACGAGTATGAAAACTGAAGAAGAACAGATTGATTTTAGCCGCCATAGCTGTAATATCGATTTTCGAAATTGCTTTCTTTGTTTTTCTTGGGTATTGTGCGTGAGAGTAAAAATTTTGTTTCACGGAGAAGTGCCTGGGTAAATTAGAGGAGTTTATTAAGGAGAAGATAGAGGGTGATAGAGCGAAAGAGAGAAAGCGAGGAAAGTCGTGAAGTGTTAAAGATAGAGAAATATATACGAGGGTGGATTGATAAGTTTCCGACCTGACCAAGAAAAACAACGTTTTTAAGATTTTTTTTTTATTTCTCAACATAATCTCCGCCAAGGCTAATACAATTCTCATAGCAGTGTTCTAGTCTAGTAATACCATCTCTATAGACTGATTCGTCAAGTTTCTCAAAATACCCATTTACAGCTTCGATTACTTCTTCATTGTCCGCAAATCTCTCACAGCCAAGCCATTTTTTCAGGTTAGTAGGTAGGGTGCGGCATCAATTCAAACTTCAGATTGTTGATTTTAGCCATTGCAATGATTGACGTGTGGTCTGGTGCGTTATCGTGATGGAACAAGATTTTTTCTACGCCAAATGAGGTTTTTTAATTTTCACTTCGTGGCTCAAACGTTGCAATAAGTATGCGTAGTAATGACCAGTGATAGTTTTATCCTTTTCAAGGTAATCAAGGTATATAATACCTTTTGCATCCAAAAAAACAATAGCCATAACCTTGTTCGCCGAAAAAATTGTTTTTGCCTTCTTTGGAGTTGGTTTCCCTGGTCCAATCCACTGTTTCGACTGTTGTTTGGTTTCAGGAGTGTAGTGGTGGACCCAAGATTCGTCAACGGTTACGAATCGACGCAAAAATTCGCTTGGATTATGCTTATACAATTACGCTAAATTGGCGGTAGAAACGTTCTTTCGAATCAATTTTTTATCGACTGTTAACAATCGCGGCACCCATCTTGCACAGAGCTTTTCCATATATAAATGTTGGTGCAAAATATTTTGTAGACGTTCATATGAGATCTTACAGGTCTTAGCTATCTCACACAGTTTTAATCTGCGGTCTTTCAGCACTATTAGATGGATTTTTTCGATTATACCTGGAGTTGTGATCTCAATGGGGCGTCGTGAGCGAGGCTCCTCAGAGGTGCTAACACGACCCTTTTTAAACTCGAAAACCGACTGCTTAACGGTTGAATATGATGGGGAGGATGTCCCCAGTGTTGAGTCCATCACTTTTTTAATTTCCTTCGGCGTTAAGCCCTTCAAATAAAATATTTGATGACAGCACGATTTCCAGCTTTTCCATTTTTACGAAAAACAGAGAGGCGTCTTGTTCAGCTTGCTTGCTGTCAAACCTAAACTAACATGGCGATTGGATTGAAACTATAACTACAAGCTATCTAAGAATGGTACTATATAACGCTACCTCAAGGTAGGTCTAGTGGCGCCATCTCTTGGTCAGGCCGGAAACTTATCAATCAACCTTCGTGTATATATATATATATATATATATATATATATATATATATATATAACCGACCAGCAGCAACGTCTACAGCGGTGAGTGGGCCGCGGACTTCTTAATTTTATATTTGAAAATTGTATTGCGTGCGAGGCTGGAGCTTTCGCTCCTACGCATGCGGACATTTAGTCAAACAGACAGTTTCCACGAGAACACGAGCGGGCTTCACAGGCCAGCCACGCCATGCCGGGCTTACGTTACCGAGTGAAATTGGTTGAGACGCGAGGGAGTGCGAGGTGTGAAAGGGGCGGCGGCGAAAGGGCGACAAGGCGGCCATCTTGGCGACGTTCCGATAAATGTTGTGCTGGAGATGTTAATGAAATTTCTTTCCACATTATATATGTATAAACTGACATAATTGCGAGCTGACAAGTATAGATATATGAAATTAAAAACAGTGAAAGGAAGAATATGACGAAAATACCGTACAAGGTTGGATCTTCAAGAAGTTGGAACAGAACTCCCTAATTTTAATGAAAAGAATTGTGCACCACATTCGACATTCTCAACATGGACGAGCAACAAATAGCTGACGTCATGCAGGAGCATGATTGAAGGCCGGGGCAGGACTATTCCGACGTCACGGAGATCTCAAATGCCTTGAGCTCGACAGCCATCGGGCAAGTCACTTAACTCAGACATTCGTCGGCCTATCAACAGAGCTAAACACCAAGGAAGGAGATAAAAACCCAAGAATTCGATCCCGTACGACCACAGGGACACCCCCACAACAAACAGCCGCAGGACTAGGATATTTCCACGAGCAGTGGAAACTACATATTGGTTATAGCATGGACGTAGCAGAAAGCATGGAGATAGCCGCAGCTACGGCAAAGAGCTGGTCATACGTACCAGGCATGTGGCCATACCCCCACCCGGCAATACTCCAACAGTACCCGAGAGCATACTCGGGCTTACCGAGCCTATCACCAGCAACATTGCCAGATTCCACAGAAACCCAAATGATAATCTCAAATCGATGACTTGAAAAAACTTACCTCAAAGAAACGCACACCGGACAAATGTTATGACACTGGAGTGTACAGATTACGGGAACCCCTCGAAAGACGTAGAGGAGTTCATTGAACGGCTGGAAGAGACGATGAGTAGCCTGGATATCCATGCAATAGAAATTTTAAACTTAATACCGGGAATCCTAAGTGGATCAGCACTGATATAGGCCAGGCCCCTTTACAAGAGTTGGCGCTCACTAAACGAATTTAAATCAGCCTTGCGCCGTCAATTGCGGCGAATCGATTATTCTCTACGGCTAGAGGAAGAGCTGCGCGACCGAACGTAAGGCTCGACAAAACCTATCGGTTCTTATCTGAGAGGAATGCGTATTCTAATAGATTAAATAGCACCGGCGCTAACCGAGGAACAACAGCCGATAGAATATATAGAAATCTGCACCTGTCGTATATGGATAAAATCGATGGACACGATTTTAGATCAATTGACGAACTCCAGCTGATGGGGCAGCAGATTGAGTTAAAGAAGGAACTCACGCGGCACTACCAAGAACCACCAGCTGCCGAGTGCATGGTAAGCACCACAGCTTGTTAAGCCTGGTTAGCAGGCATCGAAAAAGGTAAGCTACTAGTGACTAAGAAGACATTGCTCGAAACACCGGATCGGAACCACGAAACAACAGGAGCTCGTCCTCAAGGCGAATGCACGAAAGAAGAAATACACCACTCGATACCGCGACCCCCTGCCGTCACCTGGATATCAGTTCCCATCACCCTCATGCAATAGACGCTAATCATTCTTAGGTTCCAGATATGCACCATCCCGTTTCACCTCTCAGAGCCAGACTCGCTACTCAACCAGCAAGCGCGATTACCACGACCACGATCGACGATGTCGACAATAAACGTCCGGTCGGGACTATTAATCGCTAAGCCGCAAATAAAATGAGTACGCACGACGAAACGAACGAATGCCCAGGCCGTCAATACATCAAGACAACTGGAAAAAAAGAAATACCGCAATAGACGGCAATCACCAGTTACACGGGCCGATTATACACGTGAATATGATGATTATATTTCGCAAATCATGAAGACAGGCAGCTAGGTGAAGATATACGGACATGCTGGCCTGTAAATAGCCTGAACACTGGGCTGATAGATGTCCTGACAAAACACATCAATTCTGTTACAACTGCTACAAACAAATCGTGACGACAAAGAACTGTCCACGATGCGGTCCAAGAAATAAGCCGAGAAATGCATCAGGGGAGAGGACTTATGAGACGATCTTGATACTCCTCATGACACAGCACCACTCGGTAGAAACGGTGACAACGAGTACCGGGGCAAAGGATGTTGCGAGCATATATCAGAACCTCAGAACTCCAAACGAGGAAAATCGATTTTTCCTCAACATTGAATTAATGGGAGTATTTCCCGCACTTATTGATCCAGGACCTCGTAAATCCTACGTAGGCCAAGCTCCAGGGAAGTTGGTGAGATCAGTAATAATACCGCTGATCATCTACATGCAAATGCCGGATGGGAAAGTATGCTCAAATGACGGCCAGATCGATTTACTACTTAACATCGATGACCGACAGCTTAAATCCCAGTTCAAGGTAGCAAAAATACTTAAATACAACATCATATTAGAAATGGACATACTATCTTTAATAAAAATGAGGATTAATTTTGCGGACACGACATGGTATACGCCGAAATGTATCAGTTAGTTCGCGACGCAACAGAGCACCTGCAGTAAGTGATTACTCCAATAACTGCCGTCAAGGGGACAATATGGCTCGATAGTGCTGAACGCTGCTACTAGACCATATCATACGCCCAGCGAACGGACCGCTTCAGCTGACGCAGATGCAGCCACATCACACAGATACACAGGGACATTGCCCAATAAAGCAGCGCTTGTGTCGCATCCCTGATCGGCTGCTGAAGCAAGCTCACCAGGAGATTGACCGGCTACTATGCGAAGGCATCATTGATCGATTCTACATATGAATGTTCTCCTAGATAACGTGACGTGCGATACATGTCTAAGTTTGACTTGAGTCAGGCGTATTATCAAATACCGCTAGATGAGAGCAACAAAGATGCCACCAGCTTCGCGGTATTTCAAAATGGCCTCTTCCAATATACAAGACTGCCATAGGGACTAAAGAATGCCCCGGCCACTTTCTAGAGACGTATGGACCTCTTCTTCAGACCAGAGTGGCAACTTAAGGCGGTGTTAACGAGGCCTTAATGAGGTCGGGTTACAAATAGAGAAAAATCCGAATTCTGATGCCCGGAAGTCCAGTACGTGGGCTATATAGTAGACGAGAACGGTTTGCAGACCAACCCAGAGAAGATTCGCCAGGTGAGCGAATACCCGAAACCTTCCAATTAATTACGGGCCTATCTAGGAATGGTCAAGTCGTACGCTAGATTCATCCAAGCTCTGGCGAAAATCAAGCTGCCTCTCACCAAATTAATCAAGAAGAGCGTTAAATGGCACCGGAGTCAAGCGCAGCAGGAAGCTTTCAATAAGATGAAGGTCCTGCTGACCCAAGCACAAGTACTTGCGCGCCCCGTCCAACATAAGCCATATGTTCTGCAAATGGGTGCGAGCAATTTACACCTGAGGTGCAGTGCTCAGCCAAGAACATCAAGGCGAGGAACATCCGATCGCCTACGCGAGCAGAACGTTAACGTCGGCAGAATCGAATTATAGCGTGACCCAGGAGTGCCTAGCTGTCCTATGGGTCATGAAAAATTCCATGGGTATTTGCAGGATCTCACAGGCCGCCTAGTCAGATGGGCAACAGCACTCCAAACGTACAACATGAACATTGTCCACTGTAAAGGAGCTCTACAACATCTACCTGATAATAACATTAAAGCAATACGCAAACAACGCGATAAATATCCTGATTGGACAATGATTGACAAGAAACTGTATAGAGCCCGCCCAAACGCACTCACGGAAATAATAGGCGAGTCAAGACGACTGCAATCTAGTAGTACCACTAGCAGACCGCGAGTCCTTCGTGAGTGCCACGATAGACCAACGTCAAGATATTTCGGATAGAACACAAGTAAAGTCATAATAATAATAATAATAATAATAATAATAATAAAGTGAGCAAATGTTACTGCTGGCCTACAATGCGAAAAAGCGTACACCAGTACGTTAAACACTGTCCCGAATGCCAGATATACAAGGTATCGCAACGATGGCCCACCGGATTGATGGCACAAGGAATATAGAAGGGCCGTGAGCCAGCGTTACGGCAGACATAATGGGACCTTTGGCCATTTCTAGTAAAGAGCAGTGCAGATAATTCCTCGTATTTCAGAACCTTTTCAGAAAGTATCTGGAAATACGGCCACTTAAAAAAGCAAATGATCAAGCAATCACCAGGGTATTTGAAGAGTAGATGGGATTGCCCACAGTACATAATAACGGATAGAGGTACAGTATTCGCCAACAACTGGCTCAAGACCAAATCGGCCGATCTAGATGTCATACATCAATTAATCGCGGCCTACCATGCTCAGGCGAATCCTGCCGAACGCGTGAACCGAGTCATCAAAACGATGATAGCCATCTTCATAAAAAACGACCATAAAGATTTACATCTCTCAGATCTAGCATTTGCATTCAACACTGCTGTGTACACAAGCACACAAGCGTTGCCGACGTTTTTGATATTCGTGCGTAACCAGCGCGAAATTCCGACGTACCGATACACACAGGGAGCGACATACCAAATGTGAAGGATATCACAGACAGACTGATTAAATCGAATTAAGAGATTGCTTGTGATATACATAATGGTTAAGAAAAATCTGAGCACCCTTAGCCAAAAACAGTCTATCCAATACAACAAAGGGTGAAGGCAAGAGAGCTTCAAAGTGAACGACTGGGTGTGTAGATGCAACTACGTCTTATGATCAGGCCCAGACAAATTTTATAGCAAAGCTAGCGCCCAAGTTTGTCGCACCATGTCATATCACTAAAAAGATCTCCCCCGTAATCTTCGAAACAAGAGATCTGAACAATGCGAAGATGAATAGAATCCATATGTCGGACTTACAAATATATCACCGACCTAATGTCCCAAATTCTATTCCAGGTTCTGGCCATAATAACGACCACAATGCAAGACGTAGGAATAGGTCAAGGATTGTGCAGGTTGAAACTAACCAACCAGTCATGCCAACTAGGAGTGATAGATTTCACGAAGAGCCTAGCCTTCAAACACGGAAAAGCTTGGAGCAAACTTCCAAACGACGTGACAGCACCTAATGCGCAAGCACGTCCGGGCCGCCCGATGCAAGCCCGTACAGACCTCGTTTTAACCGAGGTGACGCAGGCTTTAAAAAAGCTCCAACAACTGGACCTCATCGAGTTAAGTCCGAACTCAAAACAGGAGATCGTAAAGTGCTTGAGAGTACAACATGTGTAGGCCAAGCGTCATTTCAACTGTCTTTGATAGACATTGAAGTATCTGTTTTAAAAGAGCCCACACACGAGATTCCCAGTCCCCCGCCCTGAACGAACAACCTGCATAGCGGCAGTGCGATAATCCCCCCATTAATCCTTATCGCTAACGATGTAAGAAGCCGCAAAGTAGTAAAGAATTTCTTCCGGAAAGCTGTAAACTGCCACGCCATTAATAGAGGAAATAGAAGAAGATCATCCGGAACGACGAAAAACTACCGCAACATCAACGATAACATCAGGTAAAGGATATGTACAAATAGCCCTTGATAGAAGGCCAAAAAGGCGCGAATGAAAAAGAGGGAAAAGAAGATCTTAGGTTGTCAAATATCTCCCTTCCGCTGTTTTGCTCTTCATTCAATGCTTTATAAAAAGTGTTACAGTGATCGGATTGACTTCAAATATGCGCCGTTTTCTTCGATAATCTGTTTCCATCTAGACGGTAACTTCATAATACCCCTCTCGTCGAAACCCCTCTCCTTATTTGCGAAGAACTCGTACAGCCACTTTTCACAAACCTCTTTTGAGTCCAACTTAACACCACCAATGGCGTTCGACGTGGACAGGAACAGGTGGTAATCACTTGGCGCTATGTCTGGGCTATATGGTGGATGCAATAAAACCTCCCATCCGAACTCTCGTAGCTTCTGACGAGTCATCAACGAAGTGTGTGGTCTGTTGTCGTCCTGGTGAAATACTACACCCTTCCTGATGGCCAATTGTGGACTCTTCTGGTCGATGACATGCTTCAAGCGGACCAGTTTTTCATAATAGATGGTAGAATTAAGCGTCTGGCCATATGGGAGCAGCTCATAGTGGATGATTCCCTTCCACTCCCACCTAAAACACAGCAAAACCTTCCTGGCCGTCAATCCCGAGTTGGGCACTGTTTGGGACGGTCCACCGGCCTTGGACCGCGACCATTTTCGCGTGATATTCTCGTATTTTATGCATTTTTGTCGCCAGTCACCATCCGCTTCAAAAATGGGTCGAGTTCGTTTCGTTTCAGCAGCACATCGCAGGCGTTGATTCGGTCCAAAAGGTTTTTTTTGCGTCAAATCATGCGGCACCCAAACATCAAGATTTTTTGTATCGAATCTTCTGCAGATGGTTTATAATGGTTTGGTATTCGTCGTCACAAATCTTCCGCTGGCTGGCTTATTCACGGTGTCGTTTTCACCGGCTCTGAATCGTCGAAACCATTCCTCTACGATTCGAAGTGATAGCGTGCGATTCCCCAAAACACCATTAATCTCACGGAACGTTTCTTTAGTGGATTTGCCATTGACGAAGAAAAACATTAACATAGCGCGAATTTCGGTGTTAGTGAACTCCATGTTTACACTTCTATAACTTTTGAACGCAATATCCAAACTAATCATGCATAGCGTCGTTTTGTACATTATGTCAGGACCTTTCAAATGGTGTATAGTATTGCAAGATACGATTTATAATTGATATTGATGTATAATATTGCAAAATACGAGCGCTTTGTACATAGCCGCGAAATTCATAAGACAAAATGGCGGAAGGGAGATATTTAACAACCTAATATTAATACAGGAGAAGAAATAAAAGAAGAAATAAGAAAGTCAGATGACAGACGAGAAAAAAAAGAGATCGACTGGTTCTACAACCCGGATGTGCAAAGGTATGATATGTCGGAAAAAAAACGACGAGTCGAATAGCGATGATTCTTGTAAGACGGGATTCATTGGAGGCATCTCGCGAGAGAATAGGGGTTCATAGAAATCCGCGAGACGCAATCCCTTATACATCTGGTAGATAGATAAGGTAAGATAGATAAGATAGATAAGATAAAATAGATACCATTCCAGCCTTCCGCGAATATCCGCCGGAAATCCAACTTCAACAGACAGCCCGCAAAGGAGACAGTTTCCCCAATAATGTATGTAAAAAGGCCAGCGGAAAAGAAGAGTCTCCTCATACTCCGACACACCAAGAAAAAGCCTTAGCCACCCACAAAGATCCCTTGTTAAAGAGATTTGACACCCTTTATGAGAAGCCACCGAAGATGGATTTAAGGCTGACCCCATAGCAAGTATCGACGAGCAATCCAACGGGCCACAGGCGACAACCCAAACCGCCAGCTCTGAAAGAGCAGTTCCAGCCCTGATGGCTTTAACAGTCACGTCGCTCCCTCATTTTATTCCCCCAGTACGCCCATATCCATCACCACCAGCACGACCAGTAGCATGGTTTGGTAGTGTGCCGAAAAAGAGTAGAGCAACACCATTAGTTGGCTGCTAGAACAGTGGAGCGGAGGGACATTGATTTGCCGCATGCCCGCACTGGGGAAACAGACGCTTCTGTTTCAGAGGAGGCAAGGCAAGTTGCAACATACACACGCGTATGGCTTGCTTGGAGCGATCAGTCCCTGCCGTATCGGCTTGGACAACCGCGGGGCTTCTCTTCCCCACGTCGATTTTGGGAGGGGAAGTCTCTAACTGATGATTTGGCGGTCAAGCGTTACGGGTACGTGCAAAATCGTGGGTATTCGCATTCGATCGCGAATATCGCACTCGCGAATCGCGAGAATGCGCGCTACGCGAACAAATGAAAGGATGAATTGAAAAGGAACGAGCGCATTCCATCTTCTCGTCCCGGCCGTCAAAGAGAATAGACGCTTCTGTTCTTAGCTGTCGAGCAGATATCGTAAGATATCCTGACCTTCGGCATCTCCCTCAGCTACGAGCTTCACCCCCAGATATTGAGCGGATATTGACCATCGTCAAGGCTAGACGCCTCGCGTCCTAGCCACTAGCGACTCGTCTACGAGACGCACTCGCGTCCCGCGTATCAAAGACGCCGAGTCGCGACTAGGACGCCGCTCACGCGCCATCGAGAGAGGATATCTCCAACGTACAGCACCAACCGACAAGCAGCATCTTATTTCTAAATACTAATTGTAACTCTCTCCCGAAAGCAAGAGAGAATTAGGTTAGCGTAAGGCCCCCGCCGTCCCTGTGTATCGCGCACATCGCGTCCTGAGTGCCATGTCCCCCTCATATCGTTCCCGATGAACGATCGCGAGTTGTTATATGCTGTTTCTCCGTTTCTTGCGTCACGGAACCTGCTAGGAGTGATTAGTCCGTGAGGTACAGCACTTGGTTACAGTGGATAAGCATTAGTATTTCAATAAATGTTATATTAAATATAACCGAACAACCTATTATTCATTCACTACCGCGCCCCCTTGACCGTTTCCTCATTCCCCATTTCAGCAGCCGGCGAGTCCAGCGTGTGCGTCGTGGTGAACATGTACACACAGACACACACATTCCTACATACATAGTTATAAGCTAAGAGTAGCTGCATTTATACGGTTACAATATACATATAATTGTATAGAATTAGATAATAAATTAATTATATATAAGCTGCCATATAAAAGGAAGAATAATAATAAAACAAAAAAAACAAATTAATAAATACTCATTATGTAATTGAATATTTATAATAAAATTAATCATAAAATAATTGGGACAACATATTTCTCTAAACAAGAAAAGGAAATGATCATCGAAAAATTCAAATTCCTATTTCATGAAAATAATTTTAATAGGATCGTTCACTCATATCTAAAATATGAATAAAAATATGAATAAAGTAACCTCACCATAACAAAATTATCAATGAATAATTCTTACTAAAACTACGCAACAAAGCCTGTGAGCTATAAACGGTAGTTTCGCTTAGTAAGCTTAGTCAACTTGTCCAAGTCAACAGTTCGATATTCTCACAAGCAAGTAAAGTAAGTGAATTGAGCAGCAGTCTAGAAGCACTTTGAAAAATCTCCCCCAGGAGGTACGCCTTAATTATAGGTCTCAGTGTCCAACCTTGACTGTGGGTAGAAAACTAAGGCATAAAAGGCCAGTCCTTATCCGTAGTACTGGAACTTATAGTGACATTTCGTTGTCTGTTTCCATAAGGCAAATCTGAATGCCAGTTTCCAGGCATATAAGACTTGAAACTTTCTACAATAATATAAGCGGCCCGAACATACACGTATTAAACTATAATTCGGTGGAAGCACATCTAATACTACAACTGATACGCAGGGTTACGAGTATCGCGTCAAAATGAGACTTTATTTTTTAATTCCAAAAACTCTTTTATTTTGAAAGATCACGGAAACAGAATAGTAGGTAATAAAATTTTACCGGTTTATTATAAGATAGAAGCTGAAAGCTATAAAGTCACTCTTGATTTATTGGATGTGATGGAGCCAACAATATTAGAACCACTGTAAAAGCCAACAGGGAAATATACAAATCCTGAAAACTTAGTAACGAATGGAATATATCCACCTAAGGAGTTGGAACAATTAAAAAAATAGAATCATGTTCCCCGTCGAAAAAGCAGCACTGCTTCAAGAAGTGGCTAGAGAAATACACAGCCAACCGATTGCACGGAACGCAGAAATGATATCGCGATTATTGAACGATAACACCATCGAATCTATATTAGATTTTGCTTGGAATAGAATGTAGAAAAAATTCTTGACGTTTGATACCGCGAGTGCAGGTATAGGCTATTATAATAATAATACAAGGGTGGTCCCAGGAGTACTTGGCCTGACCTATAGGTGGGGGTGGTTATTCAAAAAATACCACTGTATTAGAAAGTACACAATCTATAAAGCATATGTCTCAAGTTTGAAGACGCCATGATGTTTAGTATTTGTTTGACAGCCATCAATAGTGAACGTTGTCAGTGAATTTGTAAACATGGAAAAAATTCATCATCTTTATGTGATACAATACTTTTATTTGAAAGGCCTCAGTCCAACCAATATAAAAACTGAACTAGACTCTATTCTGAGTGAGACTGCTCCTTCGTTTGCAACAGTAAAATATTGGGTAGCAGAGTCTAAACGAGGCCGTACGAGCTGTCAAGACGACCATCGCAGTGGTCGACCAAATGAGGTGACGACTCCAGAAATGTTGAAAAAAATCTACAAAGCGGTACTGGACGATCGTCGACTGAAAGTGCGCGAGGTAGCAGATATGGTAGGCATTTCAAAAAGTGCAGTACATCGCATGTCAACCGAAAATTTGGAGACGACAAAGTTGTGCGCAAGATGGGTGCCGCGTTTGCTCATAATGGAAAAATAACAGCGTCATGAAGATGTCGCCAAAATTAATGAATTAAAGTTTGAATTGCTGACTCATGCACCCAATGTGCCGGATTTAGCTCTCTTGGATTATTTTCTGTTCCGAGACTTGAAAAAATGGCTGGCTTGTCAAAGATTTTCCAACAATGAAGAGGTAATGTCGGCAGTTAATGGCTATTTTATTTTTTGGGCCAGGTATGTGATGATCATAAAATTAAAATCATATAAATTTAGATGTATGTATATATATATATATATATATATATATATATATATATATATATATATACTTATATAGAGAATACTGGGTCGCCTTGTGACGATCTATATTTTACTAAACTTATTTACTTACTAAAATTATTAAAGGTATTAATCATACATTATATATCGAATAAATCTTACCGAATAAGATATTATAAATTAATTAATATAATTCTTAAAGATACAACCATATATTTTATATTCAATAAATCTTACCGTAAATATTATTATAAGTAGATTAATACTATTCTTAAAGGAAACATCCTACATAAGTCTAATTACTAACTAACTTCAAGTTATAAAATTATTGTCTAAACTTATTCAATTAAAATTAAAAATTGTACTTATGTAGACTCTTCTGAATTAAATTAATAGGACACTAAAAGTGAATTTAAATTTCTTGTAGTGGGAGCGGTCAGGTTGTCCTTTACTAATATAGAATATTGTTTTTATTATTTTTAGTTTATTTCTTATTTTATTTTATTATTAATTTTATTTTTATTTTGATTTTAAATTTTTAATTTTTAATATAATTTATTGTAGTAATCAGTTCTCTTTCAAATTCTTCGGGGGTGAATATAAACAAAGACAATCCGACTGTCATTATTTTAGCTAATATATTATATTATGAAAATTGTAAGACCGATAACAATATTTATTAATTTAAACTTATTGAATGTATTAAAATTCAAAATTGTACTTATATGGACTGTTCTGAATTAAATTAATAAATGTTTTTATCAGTCTTATAGTCTACATAATATCATATATTAGCTAAAAGTTTTAGTCGTAGGTCCTAAGGATGAAGCGTAGAGGTTCGAAACGTCGGAGGAGAAGGTGATCCTACCTTTAAGGTAGTGGGGGCAGTCAGGTTGTCCTTTACTAATATAAAATAAGTACTTTTATTATTTTTTATTTTTTATTTTACTTATTATTGTATTTTCATTTTTATTTTTATTTTATTATTAATTTCATTTTATTTTTATTTTTAATTTTCTGATATAATTTATTGTAGTAATAAACGTATAGAATTGTAAATATAAAAGAGAAGGAGAGAGAAAACAGGAGACGAGCACTTGGCAACGTCACCCTTACTATCATTATATATATATATATATATATATATATATATATATATATATATATATATATAGTTCTAAGAAAGTCGAGATTCGTAGATATTATTAGGGTAATCCGTGAGAATAAATACGTTTATATATTTGTATATAGAAACTGTCTGCGTCTCGCCTAATGACTAACCTCATTGCCAAATGCCTGCGCGACGCACGCCTTCCCGTAATAAAAAGTCGTACCAGATGTGGCCGTAACAATGCAGCCTAGCCGCAGGCCCGCTGCAATCCGGCGCGAGCCGAAGTATCCTGTCTCCTGCCGCACCAATTGTATTTTTCCGTCCCCCTTGAAAATTCGGAACGAAGCGGAGGCGCGCTAATGCGCTATTTACGATCCTCCTCTTTTTTATATACGAAGTACGAAACCCGAGAAGCCATCTAATATTTTAGTTTCGAGTAGAATATAAAGATTCTCAAAACAAACAACGTAGCGAAATCATATTATTTCTGAAAATGAACTTCGATTTTCTAAATTATTAATGTAATGAAAAATGTACAAATGTTCGTATTATTAAGCGCGGTTGATTATTATAATATTATTATTACTAACGTCTAAGTTTATACATCACTTAACTTATTGTTGTTATTAATGTTGTTCTTATTTGATAATATTGCTAAAATTATCAATATTGTTATTATTATTATTACTATTCTAATCGCTAATATTGCTATTCTTCCCATCTTCGTCTGTACTTTGAAAAAGATCGGCTATTTCACCATCCCTCAGCTGATCGGATGATGGGCTTAAAAGAGTACCTCCTCCTACCAATGAATGGAAGGGTGACAAGATAGTAAGATAGCTGCTATTTTATGATTGAGCAGATATCCCCTAAAAAGGATATTCTAGAGTAAATGAGTTAACGCACGGAGCAATGATGTGCTGGAAGACCCGAAAGGGTAACTGAATAGGGACTTCCATGCCGAACATGATCGAAGCTGCAGGTCCTATAAACAGACCTTCGTCAGTAATACAGAGATGAAGGAAGGCACACTCGCTCAGAGACTCTATAAACGGGTATCTCCTGAGGAGTGAAAACACACGCGGAGCGTAAGCGAACGATCCTGTGAAAGGGATCTTAGCAGAGTGATTATAGATGCATGAGTGAGCTTCAAGCATTGGAGCTTCACTAGAATATTTGAGGGCAAATATATGAATCTACATGAATGAAGGTTAGAATGAGCTATTCTTGAACAAATGACAGACCGCCGTGTTTGCCGTGCGGTGCGACCCGTAAGCTGCCAAAAGGAGATCCTGGGTGTCGAGTTTTACGCCTGGTTGCGTGCTGGGTGACCCGAAACATCTTTGGCTCCCACTGACGGTAAGACGGGAGGCTAGATCCTAGCCAGATCTAGTCAATCGGCTTTGGCGAGTGCGTTCGGAGCCTGATTTCCTACGATGTTTCTTCATAGAGTGAAACACTTTGTTGTTGGGGTGCGAAGCTCGAGAGGACGCAGGTCGAATAGCGCACCAGAACGCGCTATACTCCTGCACAATGGTCCGAGATGGGTCAGCCCTTACAGACATGTGTTGGGGGGCTGCCTCATCGAGCTTAACGTTGAAGGGTCCAGGAGGCCGACCATCTGCAGAAATGAAGTAACAAAAATAGATCTATCGATTGCCTAAAGCAACAAGGAAGTCACCTTGGGGTGGGGGAGGGAGAGCCGGCTGAGGCCGGGATTAAGTCTGTTGAGCAGACGAGTGAACTGGAGATTATTCTCCAACTTGCTCGGCTGCTCAAAGACATGATAAAAGCAATGAAGAGCAAACCTAATATAAAAAAAAGATATTAAGGATAGCCTCCGAAAAGCTGAGGAGCTCGTAGATGCTCTTCAGCACAAAATACAAGGGAAGAGGGTACCGGAGAGCCTCTTCCCAACAACTAGGCACAAGATAGAAGAAACAACCCCGAAGAGACCGGCATCAAGTCCCCCGGATAACTCTCTTACCAAGGAGAAAAAAAAGAAGGGAGAGCAGGAGGATAAAGAAGAGGGTTGGAATAGAGTAAAAATAAAAAAGAAGAAGAAGCACGGTGAACAGAATACTGAGGAACAATCTCAGCATCTGAAGAAAAAAATAACAGTAATAAAAAGAAGGCCAAAGCTCGATGCGATCGCGATCAAACCGGCGTAGGGGAAATCCTACGCTGAGGTGATGAGGTCCATCAGAGCGGTCAAACCAGAGGACTTGGGCGCGGATGTGAGGACCGTCCGGAAAACCAAATCGGGTGAGGTGCTGATTGAACTCAGACATACCAAACCCGAAGGTCGGAAGGCACTTGCTGAAGTGCTCAAAGAAGCGACAGGCCAGAACGGCTGTGTCAGGGAGCTGATCCCTAGAGGAAGTCTAGAAGTTAGAGACCTGGACTGTTGCGTGACGGAGGATGAGGTGTGTGAAGCCCTCAAAAGCAAACTGCCAGATTATCGTGGCGAGCTGCAGGTCAGAGTGACCAAAACCAACACCGCGGAACAGCGTGCTGCTATCATAGTGTTGGAGGAGGTTGCTACCGCGCAGCTACTGAAGATCAGGTTTTTGCGAGTGGCCTAGTGAATTGTCGTGTACGCCGCCGCGAAATAATGACGAGGTGCTACAGGTGCCTAGGCTATGGCCACCGGAGCCATAGCTGTAAAGGCCCTGACCGTAGCGCCTGTTGATATCGTTGCAGACAGAGAGAGCACAAGGTTGCGTGTTGCATCGCAGAACCTGAATGTTTTCTCTGTAAAGGTGAAGCGAAATCAGAGGGACGCCGGCACATTGCCGGTTCCGGCACCTATCCGACTTTTCGCGAGACTCTCTAAAATGGCTAAATGGTCGTAATTCTGCAAGGGAATATTAATCGCAGCAGGACAGTTGATCACCTCCTTCTTCGGCTTTGCCCCGATACTAATGCTGATATATTAATTATAATCGAACAGTATCGGAACAGAGAAGGAGTAAGTTGGTTCACCGATAACTTTGGAACTAGCGGCATTGAATCGCATTCTGGTTTACCACGTGGCACCAACGCTCATTGCACGTCACTGTATCATGTAATACCACAATTTTCCTTTGAGTATGCCCGAGAATTCACGACTCCCGGAAAACTCAGTACTAACCGTAGTCCGCTAAAGTACCACGCTTTAGACGCTACCTGCCATTACGCTGTCGGTTCAACAGACCAGAGGTCTTGGCTGCATTTCTAATATACCAAATTCTCCCAACAAATAGAAACTCATTCTAGCGTCCGAGCTAGGGACTGCATATTTCCTAATTTTCCTTGTATCTTTATTTCAACTACATCGCTCGTAGCAGCCAAAAATCTGTGTTTAAATATTATACTTTTTTGAAATCATAACAAAACACAAAAGTGAGTATTCCTTTTTTCCTATTCCTTACTCAACCGTAAAGCGACTTGCGGATTTGACAATATACTGATTAAACGCCGCCGAGACTCGATTAAATAATTCCTCACCAATACGCGACCTACGTTGTATCAAGGGACTTAGTTCGAAAACGAGTTGGGAAATTCAAAAAAATTATACGAAGTAGTTGCAGCATTACAAATAAACTCGTATTAGATACTAATACAAAAGTTTAAGTAATCACTCGTCTTTTTATTTACAATATATAGTTTGTGAAGATAGATCGTGATCGCCGCGACCATCCTTGCTGTAACCATGCTCTTTTGCGTAGACAAAGACAAAAAAGAGCACGCGAATTTATATAAGATCATTAGCAATTTGCGTGAATCCGCCGGTAATCCGTCACAATCTATATATATTGTAAGGAGTACCACGTTATAACTAGTGGTGTTGTTCGCGAAGTAAAGAGAGGCAGACAGACGACAGATTATAGTCACACTCTCTTTCTTCGACGAATATCGGGGAGTGGGGGCATTCGAACAGTTAGTTTTTGTTGGACTGATCGAACAGAAATAGATTGACCTTCCGCAGTTATTTAGTTAGCTATTGTATAATTTTTCAATAAAAATTTTATGGAGTTTTTTATTGTTATATAATAGTATTCATTGTTGTGTTTAATGGTCTCTTGAAACAGTCTGGAATATTATACGATGTTCTGTGTGAAGGATAATATTTTCAAACATACGATGAATCGGGACAGCATTGAAGATATCGGAAATAAAATAATTATTCTTATTTTTTTGCGAATCAAATAAATTATAACGTTGGCATATATTTATATTGCTTGTGTGCGTCGATGTTGGTTCGAGTGGGAACCACACGTATACAAGCTAAACTATACTAATTAGTTCGTACGCATTGACACTACTATGCATATTGTTCATGCGCACAAGCAGTCTGAAGCGGAGTGTCGCGAGACAATTATTACACCGTTTATAACAGCCACATACCGGGTGACCAAATAGTCCTGAATATTACTTCATGGCAAATTAATATATTTTTATTCATATTGAAACTTCGCTTTAGACAATTAAATAATAGATAGTGGGTGCACACTGTAAGATAATAATAATATTTTTAATATTTATATATTTAATTATTTTAGTTAAATAAATAATTAAATCTTGCTTTTATTTTTTACAAAGTTTCTTTTTGTTATTTAATTGAATACTAAAAATCCTTCATAAAATTTTCCTTTATTTATTTATTTTTTTGAACTAAATAATATATTTTGAAGTGATTATTTCGGATTCTGCCGCCTCTGCGGTACTTTTGGTCAGAATAAAAAATCTATTTATTTAACCTTATTAATTTAATAATTAATGTAAATAAATTATTCGGTTTCAAATACATACCAAGAGTAAACTGAAGACCGAGCAGTAAGAAAAGTTTCTGATTCTACGTTAAATAGTATTTTTACTAAATTTTTTTTTCAACATTGTATTCCTTCTTTCAAACAGAACAGTGAAACTCTCACATTTGTCACTAATATTAGTCTAATCATTTTACTGAGTTGACTTTCAAAGTTCATTGACACAATTATTCATACAAAATGATGGAATAGCGAGGCTGAAATAATTTGCTGAATTTGTTGCAGACAGTCTATCGGTGCTTATTATTACTGAAATTGACTGGCAGCAAGCAGTTTGTAGTAAGCTACGAGGAAAGTCTCATGGTTATACAATAATCTTGCAGTACCATCTTAATGTCGACAAGATTACATGCACTATCTCAACTAAAGATATTAATGATATCAAAAATAACAATACTCTACGTCGACTTGGAAACGGCAAACTGATTATTACCTAACCAAGAGAGGTTTTATCCTGTTCCTTAATATTTACTAGTACTATACACTTGATATTGATCAAATGAAAAAATTTTTAAAATAGTAAGTAATTAATAGTTAGTCAAAAAAATTGCAAATATTTAATTATACATATATATATATATATATATATATATATATATATATATATATATATAAGGACACACCCAAACATAAACTTTTTGTATAAAGAAAACTCTTACTTACGTATTTCATTAAAATAAAAAGGAAATTCCCCTGGTATTGAACAATTTAATCTTGCCTTAAGGTACGTTGCCCAATTTTGGGAAAGAATATTTTTGCCGCCGGTATCTCTTTTGCAGACTCGAGCTACTCGTGAGTACACACTTTTTCCACAATTTATATATTCGACTGCCGTTTCGCGGAAGAAAAAGAAAACATACTCGCCAACGTCAAATGAACCCACAAAGTTTGGTTCTGAAAAAGATAAAATATAAGATAAAAGATAAAAATTAAATATATTTAATGAATGTTTTTAACATAAAGTTTTTATTAGTTTCTATAATCTATTATTGATTTGATTCACATTAACAAATACTCGTCTTCAAATCTCGCATTAACTGCCAATGATTCTTGAAGATTCATTAAAATAAATTATAAAATTTGCTCAGAAAATTCTATATTCTATCTTCTCTATAACAATTAGGCCTATTACAATAACAAAATAAAAAAGTGAATTCAAGAGAACAGTGATTTCAAGAGGATTCGATCCATGAGAAGAGACCAGACTCTGGATTGGCAGAGGTACTTAAAGTTCTACCTAGAATGGAGTGAAAAGTCAGGCAGGTTGGCAGTTCTGGTAGATCATCTACGTCCCAGCATGATCCAGGGCCGAAAGGAGCAGAAGGACGAAGAATCATCAACCATGGAGTCGAAATCGAATACCACTTAAGAAAAAAACTACGAGAAATACATCCGGAGAAAAATAAGAAGGCTCCAGAGGGCCGTCTGTTAGATAAATAGTCCAATAAAAGAATCCAAATAGTCCTATAAAATGTTATGAGTTTGGTGAGTTGGATTTTTTGTTGAAATGTTCGAGATGGATTTTGGTCCCGAAATGTTCAAGAAATGGGTAGGGAGACGACGAATAGAGGTTTTGTCAACATTGCATCCAACGTGACCCCGGACAAAATAGTTCGAAGTCCTTGATTCTCGAAACCGCGATCGTCCTCAGCTGGTGAGATTGAATCTAGCCCTGATTCTGTCAAAAAGACACGAACGTCCTAAGGATGTGACAGTGGTAAACTCAACCTCGTCCAATAGCTCCATCTCTTTCTGTAATGATAACTTAAATGGCTAAACTTTACAATGCATACATTCCACTCATGAATTAGAAATACCAGTATCAGGGTATCAGCATGACGGTTCATGCAGAAAAATTATTGTATTATAAAAATTATAATTATTATATGCGTGCACGTAAACTAGATAAAAATGGAATATACTTACTATCTAACCACTTAGAATCATATTTAAGAGTTCTCTTGAAACTAAAAGCTTTCCGGCGACTAGTGAAATTATATAAATCCGTACGAAAAATAACCGTGTCGGCTTTCGTAAACTCAGCGTTTGTACCAGAATAGAGAGCCGGTAAGTCACCAGGATTGCCTTTTTCTACCCATATAGCCGTTGAATTATCAGTAGGATCGTAAGGACATTTAGCAATACCCATGCCTATTCCTGGTACAAATTCATGCCGTGATAAATGTGACAGATTGCTCTGAAAAATAATTTTTAGTCAGAACAGGTTAGAATAGATAATAATAAATGATCCTCTCTTTCACACACACACACACACACACACACACACACGCGCGCGCGCGCGCGCGCACTGTCGATATATGCGCGAGAATAGGTTGATACGTTGGTAATTATTACAGTCTATCATAGCTTTTACAGCAAAAATATAATAAATTTTATAATTTTTACCTTTAAAATGAAAGAATGTTAAAACTAATTAGATCGAGAATTCAGAATATCTATATTTAATGATTCATGAGTTTAGACAAAGACAGTTTAAAGCAGTGAGGACAGATACACATTTTTACACAATAAGAACAAAAATTGATGGTATTCACTTTTATGATAGTCTATATCCGATAAATTTACGGCAGGTGTCTTTTTAATAAATCGTTGAATAATAACAGTTTAATTTTCGGCTTTTACGCAGGTAATTTAGCTCTCTAATGTCTGACCTATGATTGGGGAGTACCGATCGCATACAGTTACAGATTTAGAAATTCTCCTAATACGGATCTACTAATAGTCTAGATGCTTTAAACACGTTCGTATTTTCGTTCACTCGAGAAATTGTTACTATCATAAAATGGATTTTAGGTAAAAGTTTACTTTATGTCTAGCACTATTTAGTGTCTACATAGTCAAACTCTATGTAGAAACAGTGAACACAGTTTTTTAATCGAGTGAATGATATCTATCCTGAACCTGTGCTTCCAGTTTCTTCTACGACTCAATGCATCACAGCATAGTTGCAATCAAAGCTGTAAAATTTTGAATTTTCAACAATCCGAATAAAGGTTAATTTTTAAGGCTGACTACGTAATTCGTGTAAAGTGCTATTTTTAAATAGTAAATGGATTGAATTGAGAGAGTATGTAAAACTATCTTCGTTAAAACAATAATAGGTCATAAATATTCTTATCTTCTGATCATAGGGTCGACCAGATTTTTGAGACCATGCATTTATCTGGCGAATCCGATGAGCCATTCATTGTCCGCAAGAACCACAGTTATCATCGCAGCTCAAATTTATTTTGTGGCCCCTTTCTATGGAGAATGCCGTTCTTCTGATTAATCAGCTTCTTCTGGTCTGGTTCGAGATGATTCTACTCTGATCGAAGCTCCCAATGCATGATGTTCTTTACGATGAATTGGAATCACTAGTTTTCTATAATTTTCTATAATATGTTGGAGTTCGATTAGACCAAATGTTGAAACCTTTCACTATTTCACTAGTTTTTTAGGTCGCATTGCATCTGAGTATCTATTTCGATGTAGCGAGACTATATATAGTAATGTCAACGAATTCTTTAATAACTAGAAGCTCATTAAATTCTCACCAGTGATGTGAATGCATCTGCTAAAGGCTATGATTATTCGCTATTACCTTAAATTAATATCCAACTAGTTACTCCCTATATTTTTCTATCGTCTAACCAATGGCGGAACTTTCGATCTCAATAACAGACTAATTGCATTTCCATCCGAGTAGGAATCCACTGGCATATACGATTGCGCATTATTTATCCTGTTGATACTGCGTAATCAAAGTTTCTGATCTATATGAACTTGAATCATAATGTAGAATGGCAGCTCCTTTAAATCCAAGTATGTATTCTTCATATATGTGTTTAGGAAAACATTCAGCATTTTCAGTGCTCGATTTTATTGGGCGCCCAATTGATGAGTGTCGTCCTGTAGTAAGAAGACAGTAAAACTCAGTACCTAAGTTCTGCCCAGATATTTCTTCAATTCGTTTAGCTTGTTCGTAAGATATATAGATTAATCGATGCCATAATTTCCTTATTGGTTCGCAAGCGTGTTTCATTAATAATATATAGTTGAAATATGAGATCCTAAAAGATATTAGAAGACCGACTTTTGTCACTTAAGAAAGTAAAAATGAGACTTAGTGTTTTGATAACGTTGATGATTTTTCGTAAATACATTAGGTGATCCATTAAAAACTTTAAGACAATGAATATAACAATGAATAGCTTATCTAGATGCACAAATTTGTAAGATAGCATTTGTAATCGATGGTCCTATCGATGGGCACCAACAAGAGTACAATCAACTCATTTATTATATTGTTATATTTTAGTATAAAATATTAAATTTTTATTTTCTATATTTTAGATTTTGAAAGAGTAATAGAAATAAATGAAGTACTATTCCTGGCATTATCCTATTACACATATGGATATCTAAATTAGTAACTATAGTTAGCGGCTACGATTTAGAATCCTCTTTATCAGAATGAAGGATAATATTAGGAGGTGAACTTAGTTTCCGACCTTCACGGTCAGATGGCGATATATGTAATACGAAAGTTGACATGTGTCGGATGTAGTACTTATTTTTCAGCTTTAGCATTTATGAATAAACTTCAGTTAACAGGCGTATCATTTGTGTAAACATTATAATTTTTTGATCGTTGAAAAATAAATCATGATAAACTGTTTCTTCGACATATCCTTTTGTACTATTTTGATCTGAAAAAAATCTAGCAGAAAGTTATCGATTGCTTCAAGAATGTTATGGCCAACAATCTCGATAGCTTGCAACATGTAAAGAGTGGTTTCAGCGGTTTAAAAGTGGAGATACTGATCTTAATGACAATGAACGTTCTGGATAATCGAAAAGGATTGAATATAATGAATTAAATTACTAAATATTTGCATCGGTCTTACAATCTTTATAGTATAATATATGAACTAAAATAATAACAGTCAGACTGTCGTTATATTCACACTCGAAGAATTTGAAATAATGGTAGCGATTCGAAACGTCGGACACCAAAGGTGAATCTAAATTTATGATTAGGGGGATTTAAGGGGTAGTCAGGGTGTCCTTTACTTATAGAATATTGTTTTTATTATTTTCATGATCTTTATTATTTTATTTCTCATTTCATTTTAATATTAATTTTATTTTTATTTTGATTTTTAATTTTTAACATATTTATTGTAGTAATCCTATTCCAGATTCTTCGGGGGTGAATATAAACAAGGACAATCTGACTGACATCATTTTAGTTAATACATTATTTTATAAAGACTGTAAGACCGATGAAAATATTTATTAATTTAATTCAGAACAGCCGACATAAGTACAATTTTTAATTTTAAGATAATCAATTGCAAGCATTATTGGATGAAAATTCAGCTGAAACGCAGAGAAAACAGCTAATAATTTAGGAATCAGTGACACAGGAATTAGCAAACGTTTTTATGCGATGGAAAAGATTCATAAAGAAGGAAAATGGATGCCACACGATTTGACCGAAAGTGCCATTATGAATCCATACAACATCGCACTGTCTTTGCTTGCGACGAAAAAAAAGAAGAGTTTTCTGTGGCGTATTGTGACTGGTGATGAAAAGTAGATCTACTCTGACAATCCTAGGCGCACAATATTGATGGGTGGATCCAGACGAATCGTCCAAATCGACACCAAAACGGAACATCCACGGCCAAAAGTTATTGCTGGGCCTTTGGTGGAACCAACAAGGTGTGCTGTACTACGAGCTTCTAAAACCGAATGAACCCATCACTGCGAAGGAATGCAAACGCCAACTGAATGATTTGCAACAGAAGTTGATCGAACATATATCAGTCATCGCGAGCAATACGCCCAGAGTCTTTCTCTTGTATGACAACATTCAGCCACATTTTTCGAAGGCCGTCAAAAAAACCCTGTTGGAGCTCGAATGGGAAGTGTTGCCACACGCAGCGTAGTCGCCGTTGATACGCACCTCCAGCATGTTCAAGAAGTGTGAGAATTTGTGGATGATCGTATCGCTTGGAAACCGCCATCGTTCTTTAACTACAGTATCGCCATATTTCCAGAAGGATGAGAAAAAGTAGTAGAAAATGGCGGAAAATATTTTAGTTAATCTAACATTTATCCATTTTCCACCATAAATGTCCTTTTGCCGTTAACAAAGGTCGGAAACTAAGTTCGCCTTCTAATATATAACGTTTCATAAAATCATTTGTATAAAGATGTATAAAGAACAAATATAAAATACAATTGAATGTGCGATTTGCGGCCTTCAAATCTTCCCATTGCCAGGCGATGTTCGACAGTACGTTGGAGACTATTTCTAAAATCTGAAAGTTGAGTACGCAATTATTTCCAATCAGCTTCTGATGAATCAATATTTAATAACATTAACATTGATGCAAATCACCTAAAAATATAATAACGAAGTTCAAGAAACTGACTCCTGCAGTCCTCAATTTTATTGATAGGCAAATTTTGAAATCAAATGGACATATAAACATATGTTTCTTTTCCAACTTTTCAAACGTCTTATATATGCTCCTTCTCAAGGTATAAATCGGTAATTATTGTACACCTAATTAAGCGCGAAAGTTATGTCAAGGGAAAAACATCGAGAAAAATTTGAAAGTATAAAATTAAACCAAATATATATTTTTAAAAGGGAATAAATAGAATGAAAATACTTACATAAATTACCCAATCTTTTGGCGAATGAGCGTTCGTACCACAAAGATATAGACGGTTTCCATCCTCCATAGGCTGTATTACTCGAATGTGATTTCTGCAGTCAAAGTACTAAAAATTATAAATAAAATACCTTGATAATTAATGATATAAAGTCAGTTATGTAATAATTATTTAAAATCGAAACGATTTTCGTAATTGAATCGAATGTACGGCAATCAACGGATCAGGTGATTGCTAAAGGAAATAATCAGTTTATAACCGTAATCATTGGCTGTTACATGTTGAGTCTCGGTGGCTGGAACTCAATTATTAACATAAATAAATTTTTCGACTTTTTGCACGCAGTGGCAGCATGGTCGTCAAAATGCTCAATGATGGAAATCGAACACACACACACACACACACACACACACACACATATTCTGACGAGGATCGCAAGCACCGCTTACGTTTGCTATCCCATGTCCCTATGCTCTCTCTCCCGTCGTAGCCTGTGTTAATATGTGTGTATACTATCTGTTTTTCATATGTAAATAGTTAGCATGTAGTTTGTAACAGGCCGAGGCACTGATACACTGGCGAGTGGGTAAATGAGAGAGCAAAAGAGCGGGCAGTGGGGAGAAATCATCACGCGCGAAGTTTTTGGAGTAGAGATAGGTCTGCCGTGCTATACGCAAGTAAATTTTGGAGCGAGAGACGACCTTCATAGAGTTCCACTGTCACCTCAATTTGAGAGGATCCTTTTCGGGCTTTCTTTTGTGCTACTCGCGCTCCTTTCCGCTCTCCAAACTGAGGTTCGCGAAGTTCGTCCTGCGAACATAGTTGCAGGGCTCGAGTTATTAGTTAATAACTCGAACGTAGTTACGAGTCCACCCCTGCCTGTGCGGAGTGACCACCTCATCCCGGGACTACCGACGAGCGGAAACACCGCCCCAGGGCTTTGCGTCGCCGCCTACTGTCACTAGCAGACGATAACGACGACTTCGGCGCCCCGATTGTAAGTGGCAGCCTGCTATTCTCTATTTCTCTCTCTCTCTCTCTCTCTCTCTTTCCTGACTCTGCGCACGCCATCGCATCGACGGCCCTCGATCTGCGCACCGCGCTTTGCGATTCCGTAGATCTGTCAGCGCTCAAAGAGTCTCGACATTGAAGAGCTATTTTTATTTTGCTCGTTTCTCTTTTCATTCGTTTTCTTGACCTGACGCGTCCCCTTGCATGCGACGTTTCGCCTTTCGCGGGCCACCCCTCTCCCTCGCCGAGTCGATCGGGGCTAAGCCCAGCCAGGCACATCTTTTACAACAACGATATATATATATATATATATATATATATATATATATATTGTAATCGGCTACGTGTCCGTCGCGAACACGAGGACGGCGGGTATAGCCATCAGAGAAATATGCTCGGCTTTTGCCCGAGCACCGAACAAATTCGAAAAGGGAGAAGGGCCATCCGCGAAAGGTGAAATATCACCTGCATGACCAGTAGGAACGAGGAAGATGAAAAAAACGAGTGAAAATACCAAGAAGCGTCTAATTTAGTAAGACCCGTGACCACAACGATACGCGAAATCACGTCGTCCTCGTTTGATGGCGACCTAGACGGTGGCAATTGCAGATGCTCGTGGTGGAGCAGCCGGTCTGCAGGATCACAGTGACTGTCCATATGTTCGCGGTGATCCCCATTACGGGAAGGCGTTCGGTCAATAGCTTCGGTCAATAGAATCAATAGCGAAAAGTCGGAAATCTATGGTACACGAGTCGTACAGCTCGGAACAAAATCAAACGCAACGATTCTACTCTCTCCATGGCACATTCGCGACCGCCCGAGCCCGCGGTTCCCCTCTCCAGGTCCCTCTCTTACTAACCTCTTCGCTAGTTAGTCCATCCGCTAGCCTATAACATAACTACACATAAATCAGATATACATAATTATACACGTAAGGGGACTTACACATGTATACAGGCTATTTCTGGAGAGAGAGCCTATGGTCGTATGAGGGTGGTTTGATAAGTCGGTGACTTCTCGAAAAGTGGTGCTGTTATCGTAAATATTTTACTACTCTAAGAGACTATCATCTCAAACAAGTTGACCGCGTCGTTTTCTCAGCGGGTATATCGCTTCGCACGTTCGTAGCGAGGTTACAATGAAGCGCATCATCCGGGTGCCGTTCGTTCATCTGTGGTGTTACAACGCTATTACGTTCGCTTGCCTCGACAGTACAATTATACCCATCATTCTCTTCACCCGAAAACTCTTCCGTGCTGGAGCCGTCGATGACTTCACTGTTTTTGCCTTAATTACAGGGCTTTAAATCGGTGGCGTGGTGTTTATCCCGTACGCCATTATATACGCGATCCTTTATCTCGTGTTGAATCGTTTGCGCATTTGCCTTCCCTATGGGAATACATTCTACTCAAGAATAAACAAATCCATGAAAACAAGTAAATACTCGTATCCTCGGGTAGATAGTGGAAATCGATCTATTATGTCTGCAGCTACTGCAGCCCAAGACCAATTAAAATTGATGCAATATTATCCTAATCAAATCGCAAAATCATCGCGATTCACGAGGACGTCAAGAAACCGTGCATCTGCGAGTCACTTGTCTGCCTATTAATAGTTAGGCCAGCATTGCAAATTCGAATGTACCGAATGTGCTCGAGCCTCCTGAGGTGCTCGTGAAAGCTCTTCGTAGCAATGATCATATCGTCAAAGGTAGGCGAAGGCTACCGGCTATATTTCCGGACCGCTTAGCTTATGTACTTAGCTGCTTAAAGGTTGCAGACTCGCCGGCGATAACATACGGCATACAGGTCGAATCAAACAACCGCATGCCTGGAACAGTAAAAACAGAGAGGTGTCGTGATTCCGCCCGAAGAGGGACCTGGTGATAGACGCTGCTGAGGTCCAGTGTGAAAATATATCAAGCATTTCTCAATTTTCGTAAAATTATATCCATTAATCCATTTTAGACGCCGTCTAAAAGCTTCGTCATAGTGGCGTGAGTGACGCTCATCAGTGAGTGGCGTCAGCCATGTACAGTTTTGTTTAAAAAAAGTAAATGAATAAAGTAAAAGACTAGCAAAATAAACTGTGTAAAACAAAAATTGATATAAAATTTTATTTCTCGAATAAGAAAACAATTTCTTAGACGGAACATTAAAATGTTTTATTTATACAAGACACATTTTCGATTTGTGTGAAAAGAGCCTGGTGGCGGGATGAGTAACCAGGTGCTAAGGCGGCATAAGCCGAATCACGAAAAACACATATCAAAGTTGCATTAATAATAAAATTCGCTGATCAATATAGAAACCTGAAAATTACCGTTCTCAAATAGAAAATAAAAAGAAATTATTTTTTTATTCCAAAAAAAATAAAGCACAGTATATTTTTCCTGTCCTAGTATTTGTAAAATTAAAATATCATTAAAATGGAAATCCTATAGTAAGCTGGATATATAAAGTATCGAGAGAACAAATGGAAAGTGAACTTGCGAAAAATAAATTACCTAGGAAATGTACAAAAAAGTATTTGCGACAGTGTATAACTTTACATGTACAGGCTCAGCCGGAGCTATGTAGCGATAAACCGGAAGACGAAAACGACCTCAATGAAGACCTAAAGCGCACACAAGATTTATAAGAAATACGCCTGGAAACTGACACCGAATATTCGTGCGGTAAATAGCGCCGAATCGATAACGTAGCGGAAATAGCACGCGTTTAGAAATAAGATATCCAGCTAACTTTTATTAAAACTTTTCACTAATTTTTATGTCAATTATTTTTCTGAACAAAGTACAATATAAAGATCACTAATTCTACGAATTGTACATATTAAATTAAGATTAGAATATACGTACGCTTAAATAAATATATAATGGAGCATTGATGCGTATTATGTGTGCGTATATATATATATATATATATATATATATATATATAAAATATATGAGGAAATATATAATGCACGTGTACATGCATGTATGTAAACAACGTATACACAGAACGGCATAAGATAAAATACAAATGGTACATACAGGTGTATATATATATACATATATATATATATATATTGTGACGTGGAACGCAAGCACTGCGTGCGCCTGCCTTCCCCGTCCCGTTGCTCTCTCTCTAGCCGTAGCATGTACATATTTATCTGTATATTAATATGTAGAAATGTTTATATGTTGCAGGCCGACGCACAACCACCGACGGAGAGGTAAGTGAGAGAGAGAGCGGGGAGTGGGGAGAGACAGCCACGCGCGCGAATTAGACAGAAAGAAAGAGAGCCGCGAGGAGAAAACAACGCGTACCGGCCTTCTACACACGTCGTCCGTGTCCCTTTTTTCCCGGTTGCTAACGCCGTGCCGCGACGAATCGTGTGTGGGAACCAACCTTGTGTTCCAAGGTTCCCCCCCCCCGCCTCGTACCTCGTCCTCGGGGAGAGTGCCCGGTTCAACGCGCTTGTGGTGCCACAGTGGTGCGAGGGTGTGCAGTGCCCCCGCCCCGAATACGAGCTCGAGCGGACGAATTGTCGTCCGCCCCATCTACGCGGAATAACCGCCCCATCCCGGGGCTCCCGGAGGTCCACGTCACCGCCGCCCCCCGGCAAAGGAAGGCGCTATTGCGCTTCGAGAACGCGCTACGAGACCTGCGGGTTCCGGCTCTCTGTAAGTGGCAGCTCCTTTTCTCTCTCTCTCTCTCTCTCTTCCCGAGCGCCCCGCGCGCCGTCGCCTCGGCGACCCTCGGCCTGCGTCCCGCACGCCTCGTATATAGGCGCTGCATTGTATGTGTATATTTGGCGCCGCGGCATTAAATCGTATTTAAATTTTAATTATCTGTATTATTTTTTTTCATTATCATCAAGTGTGCTCTATTAGCCATCCTATTCCACGCGCAGTCCTGAACGCGATATTTCGCCCTTCGCGGACCGCCCCTCTCCCTCGCCGGAATCCTTCGGGCCTAAGCCCAGCCGGGCACAGATTTGCAACGGCCGTGCCCGCCGTCCTCGTGCTCGAGGCGGACACGCGCACCGTTACATGGCGCCCAACGCGGGATCGCACTTTATATAAGAATATTTTATATATCTTTATATATATCATTACATCTATACATTTTATAATATATATGTAATAATATATTATATTACAGTGCCCCGGCGAATATTCGCAAGTGACGCGGATGCGCGAAAATAATTTAATAATTTTATTATATTGAAAATTATAATATTACAGAGTGCGAACGCACAGCACATCGCGAGTGTTTACGTTGCGAGCTCGTAGATGTAAACACTCTCGAAGTCGGCCAAGGCCAACGGCAATTCGGCGAAAGCGGCTGAAAAGCAGCACAAATGAAATATAATGCCGAATACGGTAATATAATATTTGTGCAGTTTTGATATATATATATTAATTGGATGTAACTTTAAAATTTAGCTTAAATTAAATATGTGAATTCCATCTAAGCTAAACTAAAATTAATCAATAATTAATTTTTAAGATAGCGTAATATGAAAATATAACTGATATAAATAGATTTACATTCGCCATTATAATATAATAATAAATTTTCGCCGTTACAGGCATAAGGAACATTTAGTGTAAATTAAATATAATTAAAAGTTCTCTTCATTACACATAGTCGACTATAAATAGCGAAGTCAGCGATCTGTGTATACTCACATACACACACCACCGCGACTCTACGCTGTACATAAGTGTACATGCGACTAACGCAAATTTTTCTTTGCTCTCAATTTAATTTGATCAAAATTGATTGTTCCCTTTACGCTTTTCGCTTTCTGATCTTCATTTTGATATTGTAATATCTCTAATATTTTTGCAGTATAATTTTTTTTTGTTTTTCCCTTCTTTCAAAAATACAAAAACAAAATTTATTCTTTTAAAGATGCAAAATAGAATTTTTTTTAAAAAAATCGGAAAATATTTAAAAATTTCTTTTTTTGAAAACTAAAATTAAAATTTTTTATTTCTTTTTGAAAACTAAAAATTAAAATTTTTTTTCCTTTTTTTTTTGAAAACTAAAAATTAAAAATTTTTTTTTTTTTTTTTGTTTTGTGAAAACTAAAAATTTAAAATTTTTGTTTTTTTTTCGAAAACTAAAAATTAAAGTTTTTTTTGAAAACTGTAAAATAAAATTTTTTTATAGAAGTTATAAAAGAACTAAAAATAAAGTATATTTTTATTTTTTTTTTGTTTTTTTTGTGTTTTCTTTTTTTCTTTGTATTTTTGTATTTTTTTTACATTGCTTAAAAAAAAAAAAATACAAAAAGGAAAAACTATTACAATTTCAAAATAAATCTTTTTTGGAAAATCGAGAATCCGAAAGCCGAAATAAGAATTCTGGAAAAATTTTTGGTAAATTTTTTGATAATTTTTGAAAATTGTTGAATTCTTTTTCTCTTATATTTTCTGGTTTTTTTTTGCGTCAGTCGCCCCTAATTTTTGCGTTTTCGCCCTCGCACTCCACTATCTCTTGAGATTGCCGGCTTTTAATTATTTGCTTTTAATTATTTAATCGAAAACTTTGGCTATAACGCTCTATTTTTCTCACGTTGTATTTTTTTTTCTTTTTCCGTTTGTTCGTTTGTCTTCTTCTAATTTTCAACGAAAAGAAATAAAAGATGGCAAATCCGCCAAACGAATTTAACGACTGGCTTCAAAGCCTATGTGAGGAAGAAACAAACCTAATTACAGCGGAACTAGAATTAAAAAATGAGGGTTCCCCATTTCAAAGGGCTGCTAGGCTATACCATAGACTAGCAGGAAATTATAGCCCAGGAGATTTTGTGGAATGCGAGAGTGACAGTGATAGTATAAAAACACGCACGCGAAGAGATAAAAATCTGTTAAAGATAATCGTCACCTCGACAATGCGCGACGCAACAAAAACTTATATTTTGGATCGAATGGAAGCGACGTACGCCGAACAAGCGGACGAATCAGCTGACATACAGCAGGCTCGGGAAATTTACCCGAGCACTGATCAAAGAAATATAACAACAGTTGTCGATCACCAAATACAAAATCTGATCGACTTCAATTTGGCCGAGATGAACAGGCATGAACCGCTCGCATGGAGCACTGCCAACGAATCGCCGATTCAGGCAGCCACCACGAGCGTAATTACGCCTCTCGACTCGGGTGTCACGAATGACACCACACGTCGAACCCAAGTCGCATCTCAGGCGACAAATACAACAGTCGAGCCTCAACCGACTGACCTCGAAAACAATGTAAACCTTCGTCAGGGATTACATGGCCTGCAAAATATGCTGCAAACTTGGATGCAACACCAAAACTGCACTGTCAAGATTTGCAGCAGAGGCAAAGTGAGATGCACGCTACGCTAGCCAGCATCCAGCAGCAGCTGCAGAAATCGGCGCGACGCGACCGTGTCACTTTCCAAGACACGTACGATCTGCAATACGTGGAAAGTGACAAAAACCTCAACAATAATAGGTTTGTAGGGTCGACCGGCGAGCCTACGTTTTCGGCTCCTTGCCACCCTCGGTACCGAGGGCCTGGAAGGGGGGGACATCACATGGATCGAGATGTGATGAGCTCGCCCGCGAATACAACGCGATCAACGCTGTCAAGCACCTTGGCCCAGCGCACGGATATTGGTAAGACCGTGCGCCAATGGAAAATTAGATTCAATGGTGCCAAGGGGAAAAGTGTAGAAGAATTTCTGCAAAGGATCGCATAATGTCGCAGGTTGACACCACTCACGGACGAGGACATGCTCAATGTCATGACGGAGCTCCTCGACGGTGTCGCCCTGCATTGGTACCGTCGATCTCGGAAAGACTGGACCACGTGGCAAGAGTTCTGCCACGCAGCCCGGAGCTGCTACGGCGTCGATCGACGCTTCCAAGCTGAGCTAAACAGCGAAGCGCAGCGAAGTACGCAGGCGAAGCGCGAGCCAACACGTGACTACGTGTTTTGTTTGTTAACGATTCTCAATCTGTTCGAAGAACCATGGTCGGACGACAAACAACTCGCCCTGATCAACCGTAATCTACTCCCGGAGATACAGAAGTTAGTTCCGCGGGAGAAGATTACGAGCGTCAATCGGCTAATCGAGCTTGCTCGAGAGGCCGAATGCGTCCTCGATACGGAGCATTATAAGCCACCGCCATCACCTGAGGACTGCATAATGCCCGAAGTGGCCTTCCATGCGGCCGACACGTCTCGAACGCGCCCGAAACCAAGAATCGCGGCCGTGGACGTGAAGCCGCCCAACTTCAAAGCTCTGGTGCGAGAAGTTTTGCAAGAGGCTGGCTTTAGAGCCACCTCACCTGATTTAGAGGCGCCAGGCGTCGCAGCCCTTATCCCGAAGAGGAGCGGTCGCGATTCACGCCCGAGGTCGCTGCGTACAGGAAAAACCAGAACGTCGACCTCACCTAAGTCGGAGGGGAAGCCCTCCTTCAAAGGAAAGCTGGTGCACGAGCCCCTCAGTGACAAGAACAAAGGTCGGACAGCAGGTCCTGATGATCCGCGGTTCTTGTGCTGGGGCTGTAGTTGGCCTGGCCACACCTTGCGCAGCTGTCCCGAGTGTTCGGGAAATGCGAAAAAGGGCGAGTAATTGAGGTCCAACTCGCCCCTACGCTCCGTGAGACCTCTGAAGATCAGCATGCAGCTGCGAGGACACAGGGTAATGATGATTGCCCCCTCCTGTCTGTAAAGGAGGAGCATCACGACCGTGACTCCGCTGACTCAGCCACAAGTGTCGACCCCGATCGGTATTCACGATGGTGGGTACAGGTAGGCATAGGCGAGTTTCGCATTCATGCACTGCTTGATGCAGGGGCTGCTCGCACAGCTCTCGGAGCAATCGGCCTGCAGATTGCATCTGCCCTCGGTCGTCTAGTTCGACCCTTTCCTGGATCTGGCGCTCGACTCGCCACGGGAAAAATTGAGCCGATAATAGACCAGGTGGCCCTTCCGTTTGCCATAGCAGACGTAGAAATGGAGCTAGACGTCATCATAATTCCAGACTTGGAAAATGACTGTCTGCTCGGTGCAGACTTCTACCGCGCCTTCAATGCGGTCATCCACCCGCGCGACAACACCATGTCGATCGAGGGTGCTGCGGATTTCGTTCCGTTACAACTCTGCACCGTCTCAGTTACCTCCGCGTATTCGCTTGCCTCTATAGGCTTGGCCGATATTGACGATAGTCAACGCCGAGCTCTCGAGGAACTCCTCGACCGGATGCTGCCTCCGGCTGATCAGCCTCTGGGCTGCACGCATCTGATCGACCACGTGATCGATGTTGGCGATGCTAAGCCGATTAAGCAGCGTTATTATCCGGTCTCTCAGAAGATAGAGCTGGAAATGCATGCGCAAGTTCGCAAGATGCTTGATCAGGGCGTAATTCGCAGATCAACCAGCGAATGGTCTAGCCCCGTCGTGATGGTTCGCAAGAGCGATGGGAGCTACCGATTCTGTGTGGACTATCGTAAATTGAATTCCGTGTCCAAGGTCAGCGCGTACCCGCTTCCTTACATGGACGTAATCTTACGGAAACTGAGAAATGCGCGATACATCTCCACACTGAACCTCAGCAGCGTATACCATCAGGTCCCTCTTCGTGAGGAATCGCGACAGCTCTCTGCCTTCACGGTTCCAGGCATGGGGTTATTCGAATGGACCCGTATGCCATATGGTGTCGCCGGTGGCCCTGCCACCTTCCAGCAGTTAAGCGACAAGCTGATCGGCCCTGAAATGGAGTCGGTGGCCTTCGCCTACCTCGATGATGTGATCATCGCTACGGAGAGCTTTGACGAGCACCTCAGGTGGCTCGAACATATCCTGCGACGGATTTCCGATGCCGGCTTGACCATCAATCGGCAGAAGAGTAAATTCGGACTCGCAGAGGTATGGTTCCTCGGCGTCCTCGTGGATCGTGACGGTTTTCGACCCGATCCGGATAAGATTGCACCAATCTTGACTTACGCCGCACCAAAGAACCAGAAGCAGCTCCGTAGATTTTTAGGCCTTGCGTCCTGGTATCGCAAGTTCTTAGAGAACTTCGCAACGCTTGCTGAGCCTCTCACCCGATTAACCAAGAAGAACATCAAGTACCATTGGGGAGAAGAGCAACAGCAAGCCTTCGAACAAATCCGGGCGCTCGTCGCATCTGCACCCGTCCTTTCTCGACCGTCGTTTGGAGAAACGTTCGTCATCCAAACGGACACCAGCGACTCGGGACTAGGCGCCGTGCTCACGCAAGCTGTTGATGGCGAGGAGCGCGTGCTCTCCTACGCTAGTCGCACGATGACGGCGGCTGAGCGTAACTATTCGGTCACCGAACGTGAGTGCCTCGCCGTGCTATGGGCTGTGCGTAAATTCCGCCCGTACGTCGAGGGCTATCGCTTCCAGGTGATAACCGATCACAGCAGCCTTCGTTGGCTGCACTCATTGCGCAACCCCACGGGCAGACTCGCCCGTTGGACCTTGAAATTGCAGGGATACGACTACGAAGTCATCCATCGGAAAGGTACCTTGAATTGCGTACCAGACGCCCTCTCTCGTTTGTACAAAGACGAGCCGACCTGCGAAGTCGCCTCCCTCGGCGTCACCGATGTGCAAGACCCCTGGTATTTGCGCCTTCGTAAGATAGTGGTGAGCGATCCGACCAACCTCCCATGGTGGAAAGTCGTTGGGCAGCGACTATACTGCTACCGTCCCGATCCGGCCGTCGAAGATTTAGTAGACGACCAGGATGCGTGGAAGTTAGTCGTACCTAAAGAAGATCGTCGTACCGTTCTTCATGAATGTCATGAGGAGCCCACAGCTGGTCATTTCGGACGCCATAAAACATATGACCGAATTGCACGATCATACTATTGGCCATCAATGCACAAAGATGTGACACAATTTGTCCGTGACTGCACCGTGTGCCAACAATGTAAGGTACAGCAGACTGCACCAGCTGGCCTGATGGGCCATCGAACGGTCACCCGCCCTTGGGAAATAGTAGCTGGAGATGTGATGGGTCCATTTCCGCGATCTACCCGGGGATACGAGTATTTGCTCGTCTTCATGGATCTATTCACTCGCTGGGTAGAATGTATTCCCATCAGAAAGACGAATGCGCAAACGATTCGCCGCGAGTTGAAAGATCGCATATTTTTACGCTTTGGTACGCCCGAAGTATTCCTATCGGACAATGGCGCCGAATTTCGTAATAAAATCATTGAGAAACTCCTTGTGGAGCGTGGGGTGGAGCATTCCACGATACCTCCTTATCACGCTCAAGCCAATCCTTCCGGCGAAGAGCGTGACTGCGATGCGTCGAATTGTAATGTCGAGGCGAGCGAGCGAATCCGCATTGTAACACCACTGGTGAGCGTACGGCGCCCCGACGACGCGCCTCATTGTAATTCCGATACAAGCATGCGAAGCGATACCCCCGCGGGCAATGCCACGCGATCTAAGACCGACATCGCACCACGTAGATTAGGGAGGCCGCGTAGGACGCGAATCGTAACCCGTCGAAGAACCCAAGCGCGAGCCCCTGCGGAGCCCGATAACAGCGGAGCCGCCTGCCATAACGACGTGCACCTGGTGAGGCGAAAAGTAGGTCGCCCCAGGAAGAGCGGACGCTCAACCCCGCCGCGGGACCAATCTCCCCGCCTCACTCGGGCCCAAGCCTGCGCCCGTCAACGGGCCGACTAATTTCGATTATTGACTGGCGCCGTTATTGACGGAGGAACACCGGCGATTGTTACCTCCAAAAACAACTGCGTCTAGGGAAGAGAGTTCTTTACCCGTCCTTCCTCATCCCAGTGATCCTCAGCGGTAGACCGCAGCCACCCCGTTCCTCATCCTGACACGATGGTCGATCTGAGAGAGAGATGTTGGGTCGAGCTGTCACGCTTCGGCTACCAGCGTCTGGAGGGGGGGCGTGTGACGAGGAACGCAAGCACTGCGTGCGCCTGCCTTCCCCGTCCCGTTGCTCTCTCTCTCTAGCCGTAGCATGTACATATTTATCTGTATATTTATATGTAGAAATGTTTATATGTTGCAGGCTGACGCACAACCACCGACGGAGAGGTAAGTGAGAGAGAGAGAGAGCGGGGAGTGGGGAGAGACAGCCACGCGCGCGAATTAGACAGAAAGAAAGAGAGCCGCGAGGAGAAAACAACGCGTACCGGCCTTCTACACACGTCGTCCGTGTCCCTTTTTTCCCGGTTGCTAACGCCGCGCCGCGACGAATCGTGTGTGGGAACCAACCTTGTGTTCCAAGGTTCCCCCCCCGCCTCGTACCTCGTCCTCGGGGAGAGTGCCCGGTTCAACGCGCTTGTGGTGCCACAGTGGTGCGAGGGTGTGCAGTGCCCCCGCCCCGAATACGAGCTCGAGCGGACGAATTGTCGTCCGCCCCATCTACGCGGAATAACCGCCCCATCCCGGGGCTCCCGGAGGTCCACGTCACCGCCGCCCCCCGGCAAAGGAAGGCGCTATTGCGCTTCGAGAACGCGCTACGAGACCTGCGGGTTCCGGCTCTCTGTAAGTGGCAGCTCCTTTTCTCTCTCTCTCTCTCTCTCTTCCCGAGCGCCCCGCGCGCCGTCGCCTCGGCGACCCTCGGCCTGCGTCCCGCACGCCTCGTATATAGGCGCTGCATTGTATGTGTATATTTGGCGCCGCGGCATTAAATCGTATTTAAATTTTAATTATCTGTATTATTTTTTTTCATTATCATCAAGTGTGCTCTATTAGCCATCCTATTCCACGCGCAGTCCTGAACGCGATATTTCGCCCTTCGCGGACCGCCCCTCTCCCTCGCCGGAATCCTTCGGGGCTAAGCCCAGCCGGGCACAGATTTGCAACGGCCGTGCCCGCCGTCCTCGTGCTCGAGGCGGACACGCGCACCGTTACAATATATATATATATATATATATATATATATATATATATATATACATATATATATACATATATATATATATATACATATATATATAACAATTGAATTGTACTTTTGTCGACTGCCCATATACAAATTAATAAATATTTTTTTATTGGTCTTACAGTCCAATCAATTTAATCGAAAAATAAAATAAAAATAAAAATAAAAATAAAAAATAAAAATAAAAAATAAAAAACAAATAAAAAAAAAATTTACATTCACCCCCGTAAACAAGGACAGTCTGACTGTCATTATAATTTTAATTTAATTTTTAATTTAATTTTTATTTTATTTTTATTTTTTTTTTATTTATTTTTTATTTTTTATTTTTATTTTTATTTTATTTTTGGATTGAATTGATTGGACTGTAAGACCAATAAAAAAATATTTATTAATTTATATATATATATATATATATATATATATATATATTGTAGGTATAAATATTATAACAATAACTTGACATTTATAATTGTAAACATTTATTGAATTTCACGAGCGAAGATCAAATAATTTTACGAGCGAAAAAAGTACACAATAGGAATATTTAAGCGAATATCATATATATATATATATATATATATATATATATAAGACGATAAGAAGATATCGAGGGGCACAGGTAGACACTGACTAGGCTGTCGCGCAGTAGAGAATTGTGACCATAGAACTACTCTGAAAATTTAGCAACAAATTAGGTGCATTTCTCTGCACCCAATTAGAGTCTCCATATGGACGCAGTTGCGGCTCGGGGAACTGCTTACCTCGAGCTTTCATAAGCGTGTGCGCGGTGGCGAACTTCAGTTCCATGGTATCATCCACTTAGAACACACGCGCCTCCACTATAAAGGCGTCAGTGTATTCACAAAAATTAAACAGAAGCATACACAGCATCGAGCCTGCGAGAAACCAACACACACTCTCTCTCTCTCTCCCTCTCTCTCTCTCTCTCTCTCTCTCTCTCTCTCTCTGGACAAAAGTAGTAGGGGTTGTTAAAAAAAAGGAATGTGTCCGGGGTCCCCTTGGATACGTGTTAGCAAAACGCGATAAAGGTTGAAAGCGGTCGGTGCGAGCACGGGGCTCGAGCAGTTGGGAGCAGGCGCGAGATGGTTCCGTGGTATTCCTATCTGGAAAAGAGCTCCACCACACAGAAGGAGGCACAACATAGACATCACATAAGTGGAGCCTCAGCCAGAAATACGGACAAGCAGATTGATCATGCTACTGCAGACCATGAGAAAAATTAAACTTGCATGTGAACCAAAAACTCTTTCTCTGACAGGGAGACAAGGCAGACTATTTCGCGAAGGCACAGGTTTAACTGTTTACGGTTGCGTTGGGTTAGCCCCTACCTCCTCTCTAACCACGACTCATTACCTCTTCGTTTCTAACTGCCATTGGCCTGTAGCGTCCGTTTCCAGTATTACGGAAACTCCCTAAAGTTTTGAATTAAGTAAACTCCTGTATCGAAATGGCAACAATGTGAATTGCCATTAGTCACGAGCCATGCCATCTGAAGCGGCCAGGGCCGGTGTCGGAAGGGGTGAACGAAGTTGAAGAACGTTTGAAGAAGCTCTTCCTCTTCTTGCGACGACCAAGAAATGAGACGGCCGTGCCCAAGAAACCCCATACTTTTGGAACCCCGGAGAAACACGGCCGAGAGTAAAACGCCGTGTACTGGTCGATCATTGAGATTAGCTCTCGTAATAAACGGAGGAGAGCTAGGTCCTTGAGTACGTTCGAGATTAGGGTCGTCGTGAATTCGAATAGCCCAGTCAAATGGTGAAATAGCGCCGGGAAACGTCTCGAAGTGAGGGTGAATGGATAGTGTGGTATGTCCCCTCTTTTCCATCTTATCGTAATCCCGCATTACTTGTTGTTCGCTTCATCGCGCCGAAGACAGTATGGGGAGTTCGTAGGAATTCGCATTCCCGAGAAACCGGGCGCGCGACGAATTGATAGCAGATCGAGCATGAGTAAAGTCTTCTGGATCCGTGTCGGGATAACCACCCGACAGGCGCTCAACCGTCTTATTACTTTTATAACATTGTTTTGTTTATAATTCTTATTCGACTAATAAATTGTAGCGATGCATTTTTATGCTCAACACCAGCGTACTCCTATAAATGGAATCCCATTTCCCATTAAGTTTCAGGCACCAAAGAGATCTAAAGGTAAGGTTAATGTAATAACCGGGATGCCGTTATAATATATACATACATATATATATATATATATATATATATATATACACCAAATATATGGATATGGAGTGAACATTTTTTTGTGAAAATAAAGCAATTATTCTAATAGAAATGTGAAAAACAATTTTATTTAAAATTTTGCTACCACAGCAATAGAATTATTTGTCTTTTAAAGCAAACCATTCAGGCATTCAATTTTCAACTTCCTCGTAGGAATCGAAGTACTGCTCAGCCATTGCGCGTATCATCGAAGAAAATATATGGTCAAAATTAAAAATTGTACTTATGTCAACTGTTCTGAATTAAATTAATAAATATTTTTATCGGTTTTAGAGTCCTTATAATATCATATATTAGCTAAAATAACACTAGAGAACGTAATATGGAAAATAGGAATGATAATAATAATAAAATCGTGGTATTACCATATGTAAGAAGATTATCCGAATTGAAAGTGCATTTAAAAAACATAAGATTCAAGTTTACTTTAGAAACAATAATAATTATATAAATATTAAAATAGACACATGGTTAGTTTCACAAAATTATTTTATTCAATCAACAGCTGTTTCGGCGGTTAAGCCATTTTCAAGATCTTATACAGATGTGAAATTGTAATACAAAAGAAGTTTATATATAAAGAGAATAATGGTAATATTATTCGGTAAAGTGGGGGTAACTGTAAGAGGGGAAAATTACATATTAGGATAACCGTAAATCGGATTCTAAGGTAATTAAAGGTAATTAAAATTTTGAGGCAAGGTTTAGTAAAGGAGAAATAACAAAATTCGTCATATCATTAGTGACATTTTTGTTATTATTTAAAGCTTTTTTAATTTCCATAATTTCTAAACTATCTATTGTAAGTTTAAAAGTTTGTAATTACCTAAAACAATTAGATATCCATACAATTAATTTAAATAAAAATAATCTTAAAAGATTATTATTCAACAATAAAGAAAAAACAGAAACTTCCAAAAAAAGTGGTGTCTATGAAATTTCTTGTTTAGACTGTGATGTAATTTATATCGGTCAAACAGGCCGTTCAATAAAAACTAGAATTAAAGAACACATAAATTCGATAACGTTTAATAAAAATACTACAGGTATTTCTGAACATTGTGTTAATAATTGTCATGAATTAGATATTAATAATTGCAAATTATTAAGCAATATTAACAAAAGTAAAAGATTAGATAGTTTAGAAATTCTGAAAATTAAAAAAGCTTTAAATAATAACGAAAATGTCACTAATGATATGACGAATTTTGTTATTACTCCTTTACTAAACCTTGCCTAAACTTTTAATTACCTTTAATTACCTTATAATCCGATTTACCGTTATCCTAATATGTAATTTTCCCTTCTTACAGTTACCCCCACTTTACCGAATAATATTACTGTTATTCTCTTTATATATAAACTTCTTTTGTATTACAATTTCACATCTATATAAGATCTTGAAAATGGTTTAACCGCCGAAACAGCTGTCGATTGAACAAAATAATTTTGTGAAACTAACCAAGTGTCTATTTTAATAATTATATAATATGCAAACATGTTTTACCAAGTGTTTAGCGAAAATTCTGTTAATGGTACAATAATAATAGTGGACAAACGGGAAGGGACCTAAAACAAAGAATATATGAACATCAATATAGCTTACGAAACGTGAATGGTACATCCGGGCTAAAAGAACATAGTTTAAACTTGTTACATTCTTCCGACTTTGAAAATGTAAATACTTTGGAAGATGGTATTAAGAATCAATATAAAAGAAAAACTCTTGAAAATATTAATATTTTGAAAATCTCAATAATGTAAATTTAATGTTAGAATCAAGTAAATTGGACAACACTTATCATTCCTTATTAATATGAAATTTGTATTTCGTATTTAAGTTTAAAAAAAGGTGGTCGTATAAATGTTATACTAATGAATTTAGAGTAGGGATGGGCTATATACAGTAGCATGTTGGGTTTTTCAATTTAGTTCAGTTCCTCAGGATGAACCGTAGCGATTCGAAACGTCGGACAAGAAGGTGATCCTAAATTTAAGCTGGTGGGGGCCGTCAGGTTGTCCTTTACTAACATAGAATAAGTACTTTTATTATTTTTTATTTTAATTTTACTTATTACTATATTTTTATTTTTATTTTTATTTTTTATTATTGATGTTATTTTATTATCATTTTTAATTTTCTGATATAATTTATTACAGTAATAAGTTTTATTTCAGATTTTATGGAGGTGATCATAAACGAGGACAATCTGACTGTCATTATTTTAGCTTATATATGATATTACGAAAACTGTAAGACCGATAAAAATATTTATTAATTTAAAACATATGGTCGTCGGAAGGAGCCAAGTCGGATAAAATGATCTTATAAGGTTTATGCAATACTTTCATAATTGTTTTATATGATTTTATACGTAACTCGAGCTCAAACCATCCGATTTTTACCATTCAAAGTTCCTTCTATCAGTATTTTTGCCACTTTTGAATGTGATTATCAAATCTCTATTATCCAATCTTTCTAAAATTTCGAAAATTCAGTTGGACAGTTTGTCCGCGCCTGCGAAACATCCGCCTTTTTTTCATTATTTCCAATGCAGTGGCGTGTGCTGTTATGAAAAAGGGTAGCTAGACAAAAAATATGGTTAGGGACCGTTGTAGACGAAGAAACCTAATCTATATTTTAGACGCGTGAACCTCGGTCCGTCAATCCGTCCATATATCCAAGAAGTTACGCGAGCATTAACAATTGACAGGAAAAATAACAAATACTAGTCTTTGCCGACTTCGCATCGTTCCCTTCGTTTGACCTCCTTTTTCTCGCTCGCAGGCGATGGCCCACTTCTTTGAGCCCTGATTGGCTCACAGACATGAGCCCGTACTGTAAAAACTATTAAAAACGGACTTACAGAAATATTATCAGGTATGTGAAAAAGTCTTTCTCGTTTTTTTTCAAATTTTGAGCCTTTATTGTGAAAAAATGGTTACAAATGAATTATTGAAAGAATTGGCCATCGCTAGCTACAACTTTTTCCCATCTTTCTGGCAACATACGAATCCCGTTGCGAAAAAATTCGACCGGTTTGGCCTCTATCCAGTCATCCACCCATTTTTTGGCTTCCTCGTAGGAATGGAAGTGCTTGTCAGCCAGGCCATGCGTCATCGATCTGAAGAGATGGTAATCAGACGGAGCAACGTCTAGACTATACGGCGGGTAGGGTAGGACTTCCCATTTGAGCGTTTCTAAGTATGTTTTCACCGGCGGTGCAACATGTGGGCGAGCATTGTCAAGTTGCAAAATAACTTTGTCGTGCCTGTCGGAGTATTGTGGCCGTTTTTCTCGCAGTGCGCGGCTCAAACGCATCAATTGTCGTCCATAGACCTCGCCTGTGATCCTTCCATTCGGTTTCAGAAGCTCATAGTAAACCACACCTAGCCGGTCCCACCATATACAGAGCATGAGCTTGGCGCTATGAATATTTGGCTTGGCCGTCGATGATGATGCATGGCCGGGTAGTCCCCATGATTTTCTTCGCTTCGGATTATCGTAACGTATCCACTTTTCATCGCCAGTCACGATACGATGCAGAAAACCCTTTCTTTTATGTCGCTGAAGCAGCTGTTCGCAAGTGAAAAAACGCCGTTCGACGTCTCTCAGCTTCAGTTCGTACGGCACCCAATTTCCTTGCTTTTGGATCATTCCCATGGCTTTCAAACGCTTGGAAATGGTTGTTCGGTCAACTCCCAATGCTTCAGCAAGTTCTTCTTGCGTTTGACAAGAATCTTCATCAAGCAAAGTCGCCAATTCTCGATCTTCAAAGATTTGCGGCCGCCCGGAACGCTCCTTGTCTTCCACGTCGAAATCACCGCTTTTGAAGCGTCGAAACCATCCGCGAACACTTGAATCATCGACACAACCTTCTCCATAAGCCTCCTGAAGCAATCGATGCGTCTCGGCAGCAGATTTCTTCAAATTGAACCAATAAAGTGAAACTTCCCGCAAATGACGTCGACTGGGCTCAAATTTCGACATTTTCACGATATCAAAAATTTATGATGCGAAAAAATTTTAACTAATGTGTTAGTATGGAATTGTTGACATATGAATAAGCTTTGATTATGACATATGTAACCATTGAATACTCGCACAGTATTGGTGGCGCCATCTCTTACAAAAAACGGGAAACACTTATTCACACTCCTAATAAGATTTACACATCCTTTTTCCTTAGCGATACCATGCCGCTAATATGGGCAGTTATATCTGGGACACCGTGGATATATATACATATATATATATATATATATTGAAGAAAGCTTCTCCCCGAGTGGCCAATCCCAGCGAATCCGCCGCCACAAAGGCTCCAGGACACCCACGAAAGAAACTCACGTTAAAATACACAGGCGCCAGACGCTATGCGTCGAGGTCTATACCCCTTTCCGGTATGGTCTCGCCGTGACCTGAAGGAGAGGGGGTGGTTTGGAAGCCCACTCTCGAGCGACTCCAATTCCTCAATTCCCACTATGCTTAGATTATACTTATTTATAGACATCCAGACAACCAAAAGACAACCGTAGATAACCGTAAGATAACCGAAGATACCCAAAGATAACCAAAGATAATGAAAGATAACGCCAGATAATTAAAGATACTTAAAGATAATAAAGGATAACCATTCCTTTTCTGCGATAGCCCAGTGTCTAATATCTTGACTTTATCCCTAAGGTCCAGAGGCTCTCCAATGAAGCCTGGGCTCTCACTGAAATCTTACTCGCATATTCTATAAAATAAACCTACCTAATTCTAACTCTGAACCCTAACTATCATCAGGAATCACCCCTGCGCCTGAGACACCCGCGAACAGTCGGCGAGATGCGTTCATCCCACCAACCGACCGGATCCTCAAAGCCTCCCTGCAGAAAGGCCGTTCGGGCAGCTCCTCAGACCCCGTCTAACAATCCCGACACGCAGTCGAAGTCCCGCCGAATTCACAATTTTCGACGGAATCCTATAACACTATTTAACCGTTACATTATCGCTAATCCGACTTAACACTGTGCTACAATTCGCGCCAGCCCGACCGATCCCGTGCACTCGCCGCCGCCGCCAGCCGTCGCTGTCCAACTACCAGGAGTGGTCTACCCGCGTGCTCACAGATAACCCCCAAACTCTACGACCCGTCACACGCACCTAACAGACAGCCATCCACAGACAACCAAGCATACAAAGGCCCCCTCCACCGTGTTCATATTCGGCCGGATTACGACGCAGACCAACGCATGGGAAACCAACAGGCTGTTCCTATCCCTCTACGCAATCGCGCCGCAGCGACATCCGCACTTCGCACACTACCGGTGGTACTACAAAAAGGCAGTGCCTTAACCCCGTTTCTCCGTTATTCTAAGCTGTTGCTTCTTTAAACAGGCTGTTAAGTATTCCGTGTCCTAACCGCTGCGGCGTCCTAGATCGAAGAACACGATCGTTCGCGCCTTTGCAAGTACATCAGTTTTTCGGCGGCTCGAAACCCCACTCTACGAGCGCCTTTCCGCAATCCTAATTGGATGTCCGCGGCCGCATATACGTGTCGATCGAATGTTTATTTAATTTATTTCATTTTTCATTTTCTAAAATGCCTAAAAAACACAAAACACAAAATTTAGCTAACAGTCGCGTACTTCGTGAATTTCACGATCCTAATAATAACTACGACGAAATTATTGATTTACCAAATTCAGATGATTCTGGAGCTTCTGATTTCGGGTCCGAAGTGGACCAGTTTGATCATGAAGATATTGACAATATCGTATCACCATATTCATACGAGAAGAATATTGATAACACATTATGCCCAAAACAGTGAAATAAATTAGATTTCTTTCAAGGACTCTAAGCAAGTATCGATAGCTTCCTCTGCCGTTAATGTAACACTCCAATTACCATCTAAAAGTCATAACACAGAGAAGAGACCAAACCATGAGATACTTTTTCCATATGCTTTTCATGTTTACAATAAGTTTATGGGGAAGGGGCGTTGATTTGTATGAAAATTATTGTAACAATATTATGCGGAGTATAAGGTCTAAAAAGTGGATGTGGGTAGTATTTATAAGACTTATTCAATCTGCGATTGTAAACGCACTAGTTTTGTATAATTCATGTAATTTAGAAGAAGAAAAAGGATCAAAACATTTTGCAATGCGTATTGCCACACAATATCTTGAAAGCGGTAAAAACTTTGTACGAAATTGCACGAAGCTTCTTATGTAACTCCTAAAAAGAACTGCTCATCGAAAAAACATTCGATTAGAACCTCTAAATTTCGGAATACATGTGCTTTGTATTATTGTTAAACTTGTTGCAATAATAATAATTAAGAATTAATTAAACGTAACTTAGAAAAATCGCAAATCAGAAAAATAACAAATACTTTGAGATTTACATTAAAAAATCGAAATTATCAAAAAGGTAAAAAAATTTTATGAACCAAAAAAACAAAAAAAAAACAAAAAACAAACAAAAAGATTCTTGACTATCCACCTCCACGTGGTAAGAGTTGGTAAACGTTTTTGGAAAACGGCGAACAGACAGAATATATAGAAACAAATTTTTTTTAAAAATTCAGAATTCCAAAAATGTGTCAAAAATTTTTTTAAAAATTTGCACGTGTTTCATGAGTAATTCTAAGACATTCTTGTTTTTTTTGCACTTTTTGATTCAGTCCATAGTTTTCAAGAAAAAAAATAAGTAATGTTTTTCATTGAATTTTTACGTTATTGACCAGATTTTATAAAATAAGGTGATTTTATGTTGATAACAAAAATTTCCTCTATAAGATGAATCAACTTGTCCACCTTTGTCACAAGTAGAGGCCAATTTATTAGCGATAAAATTACGAAAAAAAATCTGAAAAAATTTTTTTCTCCAATTTTCACGTTTTTTGGCATTAAAACGGCCATATCTCTATGTTTAATTTTACAACAGATTCTGAAACAGCATGAAATTTTATGTCGAAATACATTAAAATAGAATTTTTTCAATGACGGTAACATACAAAATAATCGCGTCGAATAGTTGAAAATCGAGGCGCTTGGGGATTAATGGATTAAGGCAGATTTAAATGTACGAAAGATAAGGTTCTGTCTTTTCTCACATATAATACATATACTTCATATTAACATTGCTGAACTGTACACTGAATACTCCCGTTAGCTATATACACATAACTTTAATAGATAAAAAAATATTTAAATTATATGCTAATTATATGTTCTTAATTAGGCAAATTTTTAAATGCATAATTTAAAAACTTATATTATGTAACAATTTTTTTTAATTTCATAATAAATTTAATATTTTGTCTGTTATAATTCATTATTAATTAAATAAATTAAAACAATAATAGTAAGTAAAGTATATTATATTAAAAGTATAATAAAACTAAGATTAATTCCTTTGATATAAAATAATTAATTTTTAATATTAATAATAATTACACCGATCTGAATACTTACTTCCGATTTACCTTTGGATACACAGTTTGCAACATTACTTGGCTCTAAATTTAGACTGTCTTTCTGCAAAGAAACATTGAAAAAAATAATTAATATACCATTTTAATTTTCTTTATTATAGAAATATAAGGTACTTAATCTTTAATTTTCATGGAGGTATTGTGTCTTCTTGGATCTCATTTTATAATTTGATTTTTAATTTTTTCAAATTTTAATGTAAACATTATAATATATACAATAGACAAAAATGTATTAGCTAATGAATCAGAATTTAAAAAAGCACTGATAAAACGTTAGTTTATAATAACAAAGAAAATAATGATATTAATTTTCAATAATTTTAGCATATTTTTTAACGGGAAAGTTACAGGCAAAAACGCAGGGCTCTACTATCAAGCAACCAATGGCGGTATTTCTCTTATTTAAGATTCGATGAAGTTTTTATAAACACATACTTTGAACTTAACACGCTTGTGCTCCTTTGATTTCGTAAAATAGCTTTATTCTATAATTGTAAAGGTGTTAGTATTAATCCATATAAAATGTCATAAAATCGAATAATAAACCCTTATGTGAATTTCTAACGTCTAAGATTTACGTTGTTTCAATATTGGAGCACTTGAGTCTCGTACCTACCTAGAAAAACATCGGTTATTTTTACGTTTTTACGTATAATTATCTGCCGAGTAATGTCGATCAAGTAAATTTATACTTACATATTTACACAATGTATACCTAATATTTACGATATTTTTATATAACCTGTGACTTCCTTGCCTATGAGTCAAACATTTAACAACGAAACTTTGACATGAGCGCTGGAATTATACTTGCGAGAGTGAGTGTAAATTGAAGTAAATAAAAGCTGAGTTAGATTCAGCTCATAGCACATCTGCCCCTGTTTTTGCAACAGTTTACAATTGGACAAATGAATTTAAGTGTAGCCGTACATCAACAGAAGATGAACATCGTTCCGGACAACAAGGCAAACGTGAGTGCCCTGGAAATGATCGATAAAATCCACAATATGGTGTTAAGTGACCGATGAATAAAATTGCGCGAAATAGTTAAGGCCACAGGGGTTTCCAAAGGTACCGTCGTCTCAATTTTGCATGATAAGTTGGCTATGAAAACAATATCTGCGAGATGGGTACCGCGTTTGATCCCAGTTGAGAACAAATGCAACCGCATAGTCTCTTCTAAGGCTCTTTTGGAGCGCATGCGTCGCATCCCAGATGAGTTTCTGCGTAGATTAATCACTGTAGATGAAACATGGATATACCACTACACATCCGAGATGAAAGAACAGTCTTAATAATGGATTCTTAAAGGTGAACGAGCTCCAAAGAAGGGAGAGACAGTGAAATCAGCTGGACAGATTATGACTACTATGTTTTGAGATGCACGTGGTATTATCCTTATTGACTATTTGGAAAAGGGACAGGCGATTACTGGAAAGTTTTTAATGCGTCATTATTAAGTCAGCTACATGAGAAAATAAAAGAAAATCGTCCTCATTTGAATAAAAAAAGTACTCTTTCTGCAGAATAATGCACTAGTGCATACGTGCGCAGTTTCGATGACTAAAATTCAGGAATTGAGGCTTGACTTGATAGACCATCCACCGTACTCACCGGATCTGGCCCCGAGTGACTTTTTCTTATTTTCAAATTTAAAAAAATAGCTCAGCGGACAACGGTTTATGACAAATGAAGAGATCATTGCTCACACAACTGCTTATTTTGAGGAACTACAACAATCATACTTTTCTGAAGACTTAAAAAACTGGGGATACGTCTGTCAAAGTGTAATGAACTAGAAGGAGATTATGTTGAAAAATAAAAAAAAATTAACTCCAAAAAATTGTTTTTCTATCATTTTCTAAAAACTTATTGACCTACCCTCGTATTATATTCTCTTTAGGGGACATAACAGGAACCTAAATTACTTAATCATGATAGAAATATCCTTATCCGAGTCTAAATATTAATACATGAAAACTTTCACTCAGAAGCGGTTTAGAAAGCTTTTAAATAATAATAGAATATACTCTGATGATCCGTAATAAACTTTAATTATATATTCTATTCTGAATGGATAGCGGTAGCTTTTTTCAATAGCTGTCCCTGAAATCTCTGATAGGTGACTATCAATATTAATATAAATATATATTAATATTAATATGTATTAATTTTAACGTATTTAATTGGACTGTAAGACGAATAGGAATATTTAATTAAACGTTAATTCAATAATATTTAAACATTTGTTAGTTAACATAACATAATCGAATCGCTCTTCAGGGATCACAAACACTGTTCTCGCAAAATCTGAGTAAAAGCCCCTACAAGGGTACTTATCGAAAGTTGACAACACCCAGAGGAAAATAACCGAAGATGACTCTTAATTCTAAGACGATGTAAGTCCAAGAACAGGAGAAAGGGAAGGACTCTAATCTTTTCAACTCCCAATCGAATCTACGACGAAACTTAGAAGAAATTTTATATGAGTCGTACAGTAATAACTAAAAATTTCTATTTGTTACAGCTGATCCTAAAAAGCTGACTAGAGGCGACGGCGGCCACCGAATCTAGTTTATATATTTAGCTGTATTATTTTTAGTGCTGCTATATTATGCATTTATAGTTGCGATCATCAGACAAAACCGCCTACTACACGCTAGACTTTAATTTCAAATAATAGTTGAAATTAAAGTAGACGGGCAATGATCCCGATTAGCGTTCGAATACGCAAAATCAAAATAGTACGAGCACAAATAGCTAATATACCTGCTCCGTGAACTTAGGCCAACGAACAGTAGAGGGAGGCTCGCAGCAGTCAACGTGGAGAAGTTGCCCCGCGCTCTCCGCGCCGACGAACTCAAAATGCAATAAAAGCGCTAGCCACTGCCTTTTGGGTGCCGCGTTATTATTAAAGAATATTGCTATTAATAAGTGAATCATCACGCGCATAGGGCGTCCTCTTAGGATTAAAATAATAAAAAAATATTGTTATTATCATAAGACAGCGCCAGAATTATTACATATAACTTATATTATAGAAACACGAGCGTCTTCAAAGAAGAGAATATCAACTTAACTATTATTCACATAATAATTATTATTATTATTTGTTATAATAATTATCATTAATATTATTATTTTAAATAAATATCCGAGAGAAGTGAATCACGAATTATAATTGTAAAACGGTGCCGAAATTATTATATTAATACGAGCGTCCTCAAAGGAAAATTACAAATTAGCATTGTAATTATTATAATTATAATGTGATTATTATAATTATATTGGGTGTACAAATAAGTTTCCGCCGTTGTTTTTATAAAGAAATAAGAATTTATTGTAAAAAAAAGGTACAAATAATGTCATTCAAAATATTACCCATTACTTTTTACTACTTTTGACCATCTTTCGGGTAGCAATGGCTATCCCGACTAAAAAATTGCTCGTCTTTTGAGGCAATCCATGAATCATTTCTTCAATTCCTCGTACGAAGTGAAATATTGCTCAGCCAGACCATGAGTCATCGACAGGAATAGGTAGTAGTCTGAAGAAGTAATATCTGGTGAATACGGCGGGTAGGGTAGGACGTTTAATTTTTACGATCAATTTAGTGTTTCTAACGTTCCGTTTACGATTTTTGCAACATGCAGCCGAGCATTGTCATGCTGAAAAATGACTATCGTGCCTTTTAGCATATTGTGAACATTTAATCTTCAATGCTCAGCTCAATTGCATCAGCTGTTGTTGGTAACGTTGCCCAGTGATAGTTTGATTGTGTTGGAGTAGTTCGTAATAGATTGCTCCAAGCTGATCCCATCAAATGCACAGCATTAACTTCTTGCTATGAATGTTTAGCTTGGCCATCAAAGTAGAGGCATGCCCGGGCTTACCCCATGACTTCCTACGGTTTGGGTTGTCTTAGTGAATCCACGTTTCGTCTTCCATCACGATTCGATATAGAAAACGTTTGCGATTTTGCCTTTTGAACAATTGTTCGCAAGCGAATAAGCAACGCTCTACATTACTTAGCTTTAGTTCGTAAGAAACCCAATTTCCTTGCTTTTGGACCATCTCCATGGTTTTGAGACGTTATAAAATAGCTAGCTGAGTCACACCTAACTCTTGTGCAAGTTCTTCTTGCGTTTGGCACGGATTTTCCTCCAGTAAAGCTTCCAATTCTGTGTCACCATACACTTTGGGCATTCCACTGCGTGTTTTGTCCTCCACATCAAAATCACCACGTTTAATTTTTTTACAACTTCTCTCTTTCAAATTAACATCACCATATGCTTCTATCAGTAGCCGATGTGCTTCAGCTGCAGATTACTTTAAATGAAAGAAGTAAATTAACAATTGCCGCAAATGACGCTTACTTGGCTCAAAACTTTACATCTTAACACAATAAAAACTAAATGATGCTAGCAAAAAGTCAGAGATATTAAAGGGTTATTCTGTTTCCAGATGTCAACATATACTATACGGCTTTTTACAGCTGACAATTTCGATGTTATCTTATCGGTGACACCATCTTCTTAAAACAGCGGAAACTTGTTTGTACACCTTTAAATTAATAACTTTGATGTCGCCCTCGAAAAAGTATTTTCGATGTTTTATAACTATCATATATGCATTCGCCGACTATTTTAAACCCGATCCGAAACCTTTCTTAAATTACCAAACTCTGCATTCATGATATGAGTGCATAATTAACAGATTGCACTGTTTTCTATAATAAACCACTTTTGTAGCTGTTTTGTCAAGGTAAAACATCGAATCTCAATTTTTACGTTGAATCGACAATTTTTACGTTGAACTTACTGTCATTTACATACTCTGGTTGAAATAAATACTAGTGTAGAGAGTGCTGTGCAGTCAGTTCCTTTCGTATAATTTTTAGAACAAAAGTAGCATATTATCATTCGGCAAAAATTAAATAAAGGTGACCATTTCAGATTGTGGCCTCAGTTTTAAATCCTGAAGATGGCTGATTTTATTCAGAAAGTGCTTTGTCTATTAGGTATTCCATACTTCTAATTTTTAGCCAATATGAACACAAACAACCTTTCCTTGAATTTTCTATTAATATAAATTAATTTAATTCATTCACCAATTGGAAACTTTTATTATTTTTTCGGTACACATTGGACTATTATATTTACGGATCCTTTCGCCAAATTTGGTTCATATAATATTTTCTATTGTCTGTCTCGTATTATTCTCATATTTAGGCGCACATGGATTCTTACTTCTTACAATATAACAATACTATTTTGTAACGCACAAATAGTGTGCATTAGATGAGTATAAAGATTTACTACATAAAAGTTATTTGTTTGCACATAAAAAATTTATATTTTTCTAATCTCATAACTAAATTTCATTGAGATAAAAAATTATGTTTACCTCGCAGTTGGAGTGACTAATGTTACTCAAATTTAATCTGAAAATCTTGTCCCTGTAACAAAAAGAATTTATTTAGTTAAACATGGATAAAAATAAGTTGGGACAAAAATTACAATAGAGAATATAAAACATCAAATTACTTACAATCGTCTGATAGAACAATATAAAATAATTTATTTGAATTTCATTATGGTAAGTTACGTTTCAGTGTTTCTTATGAATTAAATTGAACAATCGAAATGCTACTGGTAATTTTCAAGTTAACTAATTCGTAAATTGAATTAGATTTTTACCCATCTTTGTATAATATACTACATATATATTAGTTAAACCATTTATGTCACGTTGAGTACTTATTTTTTCTATATTAATAGTTTTGTGTAAGATATATATATCTAATTGACAATTTTGTCTTTTACACTTGTAATGAAAGAAAATAATTTGCTTACGCAGTTATTAAATTCTAGAGCAAAAATAGACAGGGCACTAACTTGATTTCAGTAAAGAGATGAGCCTGTTTGTATTGATTCTAACAGATAACAGACATATATAGTAGAATATTATAAATGTTGTTAAAATAAATTTAGCTTATTTTTCTTGAAACAAGCATTTTGTATTTACAAACTCCGAATCCCATTTCAGAAATAGAGATAGTCAACGACAGTCGAAAAAATGCTATCCGGTACTTACAAAGAAGAAAAGTTCAGATTCCGGCGCAGAAGCTTTTAGCGTATAGGTAAGTAAGAAAAGGATCTATCTGATCAGCACTCTGAAGCATTACAGTAGTGCACATTTAAATAGTTAAAATAATGACAGTCAAACTGTCCTTGTTTATGATCACCCTCGTAGCATCTGAAATAAACCTGATTACTACAATAAATTATATCAGAAAATTAAAAATAAAAATAAAGTAAAATTAATAATAAAATAAAAATAAAAATACAATAATAAGTAAAATAAAAAAAAATAAAAGTACTTATTCTTTGTTGGAAAAAGGACAACTTAACTGTCCCCATCACCTTAACAAGAAGGTGATCTTAAATTTAAGGTGGTGGAGGTCGTCAGGTTGTCCTTTACTAACATAGAATATATACTTTTATTATTATTTTTTTTTATTTTACTTATTATTGTATTTTTATTTTTATTTTATTATTAATTTTATTTTATTTTTATTTTTAATATTCTGATATAATTTATTGTAGTAATAAGTTTTATTTCAGATTCTACGGGGGTGATCATAAACAAGCACAGTCTGACTGTCATTATTTTAACTAATATATGGTATTATAAAGACTGCAAGACCGATAAAAATATTTATTAATTTAATTCAAGACAGTCGACATAAGTACAATTTTTAATTTTAAGTTATAGTATTTATTCATAATTTAATTGAATTCAAAGGTTGTTCTATATAGATTTTGACATTTTTTAAAATTTTACTCCAATTTTAAAATATTTTAACAAGAAAAAGTCACGATTTTATGATATTTATTATTTATGATATGATATTTTCCTAATGCGAAAATATCATACTTCAATTTCAAAAATCTATGTTTCATGTGATTTATTTTATTAAGTTATGCCCTATAAGTTTCAATTTAATTTATTTAAACACCTTATATTTTGTTAAACTATTGTTTGATTCTAAAGTCATCCCAATAAAACAAGAAAATCTTTGTGTGAATTCATTTGCGATTCATACGTTACAATGGATTGGAAGTTTCTTTCTTCAAATTGTAATTATTAAAATTATTTTTAAAAAAACTACTTTGAAAAATATGGCACTTAAAAAGTAAACACTATTTTTGAAAAATGATGTGATATTATAAGTTATAGAAAAAATTTAAGAATTATTAAAAATAATTTTTTACTAAATTCTTCTGCAATTAAACATCATGCAAATTTAGAATATTATTTACATAACGTCAATGCGAGCCATATTAATAATAGTACTGAATTTTTTGTTTCTGAGCGCAACAGTACATTTTCAATTCGGTGTAGATCTCCAGAACAGTTTCATAGAATAATTTTTTTAATTTTGACATACAATTACTGTCAAGTCTTAAAAGAGGTTTTGACTCTGTTATTAAATATTAACTTTAGCAGTCAATTTATTTTGTTAACCATTATATTATTGTTCATAGGGGAACTTATTTCCTTTTTGAATCGGCATAAACGAGATTGGTAATACATTTTGCATTAGTCGCATTACCCCGTTTTATTGAAAAATTACTACTTATGTTTTATGAAGTGCTGACTACAAATATTATAGTGGAAATTGGAGTAAATTCTATCATTCATCATGAAAACAATAAGAGAAATATCACGTCTTTATAAGTTTCTTGTAAAATATGAAAAATTTCAAAATGGAATTTTATTATTATTGATGCTTTTTTATTTATAAATAGTAGTTCTCGAGAAAAATACATGCAATGCAACAGAGCGAATCAAATTATTTTTTAAAGATAAAGCGTGTTTTTGATTGTACATGTTAAAGAAAAAAACTACAGAACCGATCGCTCTGTAATTCAAAATATATATTTTATATTATCTTCGAAAGTACAAAGACTAGGTATTTTATTGAAAATTATTTTACTTTCATCTAGAACTTAAGAGCGCAGTTAACGGTCTTAACAGTCAGTTACACCAGCTACAGTAGGTGGCGTCCTGAATTATGTGAAATATCAACTCAAAGTTGTCTACTATAATCATCCTACAGGAGATGTGATTTTAGTCGGAATTACCCTTTTTGTTCTTCAAATTAACCTGACACTACCCACACCTTAGATATCTTTTGTACATTTTATTTTTTCTTAACTGGGAAAATCTCTCTCTCTCTCTCTCTCTCTCTCTCTCGCTAGCTCTGTCCGTATTCTCTTATAAAATGGTTCTATGTCAAATCATTCTAAAGAAATGATGGAATAAGAAGAAGTTACTTTACCAATAACCCCGAAATATGTATATAAAATATATATACAATGCGTCTCAAAATATATATACTCAGCATCCGTTTCAAAAGTGTGTTATTCGCAGACTATTATTTTGCTTTAATTTCACTTCGTACCATTAACTAAATATTCATGTTGTTTATTGGTTGTATAAGTAAGTATCAAGCGCTTTTTTCCAAAATGTGAGGTTTTATTATGAAAAAATGGTTACATATCATTTATTCAAAATATCGGGCATTGAAAATTATACATTTTTTCAATCTTTCTGGAAATTTATGAATTCCGGACTAAAATAATTTCTCGTCTTTCGAGCTCAAGAACAGATCGAGCCAATTTTTTATTTCGTCTACGCAACTGAATCGTATTCCGTAAGAGAGTTCCGCATTGATCGAAACAAGTAGTAGTATATGATGCCAAGTCTGGACTGTCAGGTGGATTAGACAGAAGTTCCCATTCACTATTCTCCACATAGGTTTTAACCGAAACCATAACATGTGGTCGAGTGTTATCATGATGAAAAATGTCTGACTTTTGCCTGGTCTCATATTTGGCCATTTTCCCTATAATGCTCGCTTCAAACAAGCTGAGTTTGATACAAGAGGCCTTTGGTTTGACCACTCGACATGACCTTATTTATACGAATATTTCGTTTCAGCGTCGATTGAGCACGCTCACCAGGTTTTGTAAGCGATGTTCTGCATTTAAGGTTATCATAATAAATCTATTTTTATCATAAGTGACTATTTGATGCAAAAAATTTTGCAGCAATATTTCGGAAATGCAAAGTCTCCGCTCGATGTTTCGGCTTCAATTCGTACGGCACCCAATTTCCAACCTTTTGAATGAATCCCAATGCTTTTAGGCGCAGGGAAACAGCTTGTTACGTGACGCTCAATGATTATACAAGTTTTTTTGAATCTGATATGGATCCTGCTCCAGTAAAGTGTCTAATTCCTCGTCTTCAAAATTTTTCAGCTTTCCCAAACGATCCTCGTCTTCCAACTTTAGAATCACTACTTTTAAACCGTTTGAACCACTCACGGCACGTCGATTCACTTATAGATCCGCCTCATACATTTCCTAAAACAATCGTTAGACCTCAACCGCATTTTTACTTATATTAAAGAATAGAAAACCATCTCTCAAAAATGACGTTTATTTGGCTAGAAACTTGCCATGATTTTGGTCAATAAAATAAACGTCACAGAAGGAAATACTCAAATATAATACTGCAAAGATGTTGATAGATACCCAGCCGACAAATATAACAGATGCCATTTATGATTTCTGCCTAGGTTCCACTTGTGAGGCCGTCTTTTAACAAACGCTGGAAACTTGTACAACCATTAATATAAATTACAGTAATAATAATTACGACGATGTGTTATAATAATAATCATTCATTTAATTCAAACTTGATAAATAATCGCAGTTGATAAATAATATTAATTTATTGCAATAATAATAATTATTAAAACAAATAATAATAATAGTTACACAAATAATATCTTAGATTTTGTACCTGAATTATTGTTATTCATTTCACTGGTCTGCAGGTGTTAAAGACTTGGATAATAATGGGACTTCTTTTGGTGTCGCGATATGCAGGCATTTTTCTGAGGTTGTTGCCCAATTTGAAAAAAATTGAAAATATTTCGGGAAATCCTGGCCTCTATGATTTTCTTTAATAAAGATGGATATCATGATCTTGATAGTTCTGTTAATTCCTTGTTTAGGATTGGTTTAGTGTGGTATGGGGAAATTATTGGATAAGATCCAGTTCTTCGAACTGTGTCCTAAGTATCTTGTAACTTCCTCGAGTAAAAATTGGAGACAGCCTCAATTGTAGATCACCAATTCCTTTATAGCTTTCAGTATAGGTTATCCGATAACTTTCTCTAATATTGTTGTTTCTATAAACTTTTATAGTAAAAATGTAACTCGAAGATAAGGATATACTTGATCTGGCCTGTGTTGGGTGAAAATGTGCCTATCACCGCAACAACCACTATTGTTCGTGGGTCTTCTATGTTTCATTGAATCACCAAGCTTTTTTGCGATCCTTATGATAGTTTTTGTATTTGGTATTCCAGGCAGTGCTTTATGTAATTATGAGTATCTGATCTCAATATTCTTTCAATGATCTCAATAATTTGGTCATTAGTAATTTTGAGCCCGAGAAAATCATATCATCTTTCATTTAAAAAGAAATTGTTTTACTTTATCCACCCTGAATTATTAAACATTAGATTGAAATCATGAAATTAAAAAAATTCCAATCTTCCATGATTTTACAAAGATCCATGTTACTAAAGTAACAATTGAGCTCGACAGTTCACTACGAAATTGTACTATATCTTTGCTTTAAAATATCGTTTCCTTTAACCTTCTATCTCTTGAGCGTGTATTGTCCACAACCACCTATTTTTCATATTATATGTACCTGAGAGGAAATTGCTCGCATGAATTGGTTTGTAAAATGTATCGAACTTTAGTTATCCATCTTGCTAGAACTGGCGCCTGAGTAAGCAATATGCGCAAATAATAGAATGCCTCTTGTATCTGTCCCCAATGCCTTTTGACATCCTTCTTGACTATTTCGATTAGAAGAAATTGTATCTCAGTTAACAATTTTATGAATCACATATATCACTCAAGACCCTGAGGAATGATTGGAATTGTTTTATATATCGCAAGACGGGGTACTTATGTTTGAGGTCGGTATGTTCACCGCTCTTATGCAGATTGTAACTGAGGCACTTAACTTATAGGAAACTGAACTCTGACTTCTCTGTGTGGATATGAAGACTCCTTTCTTTAGACGACAAAGAACTGCTTCTAGTTCGACCACATTTTATTTTATTACCATTGCATTAATAACTCCAGTCCGTGAGGATTATTCAGCGTTTTATACAATAGGGCGGACCTTGAGAATAGGATGTATTTATATTCATAAATTCTCTTTTTTAAATATCTACCTGTTTGTCCAATCTAGTATTTATTACAACCCATACAATTAATTTTGTAAACAACTCCAGATTTTTAACATAATTCATCCTTATCTTGGCAATTATTAAACAACCTACTCCAATAATTGCTATTTTTAAAGAAAATTTGTTTATTATATTTCCGAAAATTTCTTTTTATTCTCTCAGACAACCCTATAACATATGGTAAGACAATAATTTTGCCTTTGTTAATATCAACTCGTGCATTATGTCTATTTTCGGTATTCTAAATGTCAAACAATTTCTGAGCAATTAATCTATTAATAAATTCAATTGGATAACCATTACTAATGAAAATTTCTCTTACTATCTGTAAATTAATTTGTCTAAAATCTTTATGTGATAATTTTATTGCTTTGTCAATGACACCCTTTAATACTCCAATTTTGCTTCTGAATTGGTGGTGTGAATTAAAAAGCTACCTGACCAAGTAGGCTTTCTGTACCAATTAAGCTTCACCATATTAATACTATATTTAATGACATTAATGTCCAGAAAACTCAACTGATTATTAACGTCTATATCCCTTGTAAATTTAATTCTGTTATGTACAGAATTAAAATAAGAACAATAATTAAATAATAACAGAATTAAAATAATACTAACACAATTTTTTCATTTGATAATAAATTTTATGAACAAAAATACGGATGTCCAATGGGGTCACCTTTGTAACCGGTTATAGCTAATTTAATTATGGAAAAATTAGAAAGTATAGCTTTGTCAAAATTGCTTTTTGAAGCAATGATATTTAAGAGATATGTTGATGATATCTTTAAAATTGTTCCAGAAGTTTTGTGGATGAAATGGTGGATATTTTTAATTCTGTACATGACAGAATTAAATTTACAAGGGAGGTTGAGGTTAATAATCAGTTGAGTTTTCTGTATATTAAAATCATTCGATGTAGTAATAATAAGGTGAAGCTTAATTGGTACAGAAAGCCTACTTGGTCACGTAGATTTTTAGATTTTAATTCACACCACCAATTCAGAAACAAAATTGGAGCATTCAAGGGTGTCATTGACAGAACAATAAAATTATCACATAAAGATTTTAGACAAAATAATTTACAGATAGTAAGAGAAACTTTCATTAATAATGGTTATCCAATTGAATTTATTAATAGATTAATTGATGAGAGATTGTTTGACATTTATAATACCGAAAATAGACATAATGCACGAGTTAATGTTAATAGAGTCAAAATTATTGTCTTGCCATATGTTCGAGGATTGTCCGAAAGAATAAAAAGAAATTTTCGGAAATATAATAAACAAATTTTCTTTAAAAATAGCAATTATTGGAGTAGGTTGTTTAATAATTGCCAAGATAAGGATGAATTATGTTTAAAATCAGGAATTGTTTACAAAATTAATTGTATGTATTATAATAAATACTATATTGGACAAACAGGTAGATATTTAAAAAAAAGAATTTATGAACATAAATATAGTTTACGTTATTGTTATATATATTGTTTACGTAGTTCACATATAACTTCCGGTTTAAAGTTTTTACATACTTTTGTGAATGTGGACATTTTGGAACATGGTATTAATAATAAGTATAAAAGGGGAGTCTTAAAAGTATTCACATTTCCAGGAATCGGAATAATGTGAATTTAATGTTAGAGTCTAGTAAATTGGACAATATTTATCATTCCATATTAAATTGATTGGTTTTGAACAATTAGTGTAGGGGGGGGGGAATTTAGATTTAATTTACTAAATTTGGTAGTGGAGATAGGGTATATACAGATTAGAATATAAGGTTTAGTTTAATCCCTGATGAGGAGCCGTAGCGAGCTCGAAACGTTGGACTGAATCTTCAATTAGGTAAGGGTGGGGACAGTCAGATTACACTTTACTAATAAAATTTTTTCAACTAATATTTTATTTTCAGATTAGTCTACGGGGCTGAATGTATACAAGCACAATCTGACTGTCATTATAATTTTTAATTTAATTTTTATTTTTATTATTTTTTTGTATTGATGTATTAATGTTAATGTAGATATGTATTGATATTATTGCGTATTGTTTTCGATTGATTTGATTGGACTATAAGACCAATAAAAAATATTTATTAATTTAACTAACTATATGTATGATCTAAAACTATATATTACTTTGTGACGTCGGAATTAACCGTCGTCACACCTCCCATTAATTTGTCCTCAGATTTCGGCCTAACATTTCTCCTAATAGCCGGGAAAAATTACAGAACTCTTCTATGTATAAAAAATGTATAGAGTCCTAATTTATTTCCCTGGAACTTGGCAGGGTAGTGCAATATTTTTGGAAATCGTCTGCTTTGCTTACTGCGAATGAAGCAAAGAGAAGATTCTCTGTGCCGCAACCACGTATAAGCCGATATTAACTACCTCACTTGTCTGAAACACGAAAGGAAAAAAATATGAACAAAAAACATTTTACAAAAGGGATTTTTCCATTTCTAAGGAGAATATTGGACCCTAATAAAAAGGGTCCTTCTACTTCTCCGGATAAAAGGGATAGTGACAGGAAACAAAAGGGGAAAAATGAAAATACTATAATTTATTCCACTTACTTTTATTTAATAAATTTTTTCCTACTGGACCTTGCAGGACTTTGGAGAGAGAGATATATATATATATATATATATATATATATATATATATATAGTTGTAGTTGTTGCCACTGTTGCTGCTGCTGTTGTTGTTGTTAAAAGCTCGAAATACGCGATAAACGAAGTTAAAAAAAATCGAAGACAGATAAATACGCGAATTGAGACAAAGAAATTGAAGTCTGCGAGAAATCTACTGAAGAAAAATTGGAAAAAAACTTGTTGGAAAATCTTAGAGAAAAATCGCTGCCACAAAAAGAAAACTCCTCCTTTTAAAGGGTCGCTTTTTTAGGCGCTCAGGGCGTTCATCTCATCATCTTCAAAATCATCTTTTTGTTTCATTGGTGGCCGCGCGATCTTAATTGTCCATTAATTTCGTCGGAGCCATTCATCATTAAAAGGCTATCGCTGTAGCGTGGACCCAAAATTAGGTGAAGGGGTTTCCTCCTGGTTCTCTCAACTCTCCAGAGATCCTACCACGGGTATCGTTTTTACATTTTTTTTTGCTAACTTATTTTATTTTTAGTTTTTTTGTTATTACTCTATTGCTAACAACTCAATAATTTTGTTTTTATTGAATTAATAATAAATATTGTTTATAACATGGGTTAGTATGTATTAAATAATTAAATGTATAATAATAACGCTTTTATAAATTATTGTTAAATTTTACATATTTTTTCAATTAAACTGTACTTAAAGTGTATAATAAAAAGGTGCAATGTTATATATTAATGGTGAATATATAACTTATAATAATGCATTCTAAATCGAGTAGAATATTATTAATATACGTATTTTATTTTGATTTATTAATTAATAAATAAACAAATACATAAATAAATAAATGCGTGCGTAAATATTTATTTATTAATATAATCAATTATTTTAAAATACTTTTTTAAATCAAAATCACAATAATGCATTCAATGTTCTGTTATTTAGCTTCTAATAATAATAATAATAATAATAATAATAATAATAATAATAATAATAATAATAACAACAACAATAATAATAATAATAATAATAATAATAGCGTATAATAATACTAACGATAAGATTAATAGTTATCGTAATAAAATATTAGTAATACCAACAACATTATCAAGCATCACTGTTATTAATGTAAAAAGAAAGCTGTGAGTTTTATTATTTTATATACTTATTATATTAGGTACTAAAGGCATTTCAAGGCGCCATAAAGTCGCCGAATTATATTTTATGGGTCAGTTTGTAATCAGACTCCTATGCGTTCTGTGGAGCATCTGTCAACGCTTACTTCGAGAGCGATGGCGCGCGTCTCGAGCATCGGAATTTTGTATGCGTTGTTTTTTATTATTAATTTTCGTAATTTTATTATTAATTTTTAATGTCCAAAACGTCTCACGACGTAACAACTTTGGTGGTTCAAGCATTAAATAGATAACTATGAGGTGTACAAATAAGTTTCCGCCATTTTGAAAAGATGGTGCTACCGATAAGATAACATCAAAATTGTCAGCTGTAAATAGTCGTATAATATATGTTGACATCTGGAAACAGTATAACCTTTTAATATCTCTGACTTTTTGCTAGCATCATTTTGTTTTCATCGTGTTAAGATGTCAAGTTTTGAGCCAAGTAAGCGTCATTTGCGGGAATTGTTAATTTACTTCTTTCATTTAAAGCAATCTGCAGCTGAAGCACATCGGCTACTGATAGAAGCATTGGACTCCCAAAAATTCTAAAAGTGCTGATTTTAACGTGGAGGACAAAACACGCAGTGAAAGGCCCAAAGTATATGGTGACATAGAATTAGAAGCTTTACTGGAGGAAGGTCCGTACCAAATGCAAGAACAACTTGCACAAGAGTTAGGAGTGACTCAGCAAGCTATTTCACAACGTCTCCAAAATTCTGGATATAGTCCAAAAGCAAGTAAATTGAATTCCTTATGATCTGAAGCTGAGAGACGTAGAGCGTCGCTTATTCGCTTGCGAACAATTGCTCAAAAGGGAAAATCGCAAAGGATTTCTACATCGAATCGTGACGGGACGAAAAGTGGATTCACTACGACAAGCTAAGCGTAGGAAGTCATGGGGTAAGCCCGGACATGTCTCTATTTCGATGGCCAAACCAAACATTCATGGCAACAAGCTAATGCTATGCATTTGATGGGATGAGCTTGGAGTAACCTATTACGAACTATTTCAATGTAATCAAACCGACGAACATTACCTAGAACAGCTGATGCAACTGAGCCGAGCATTGAAGATTAAACGTCCAAAGTATGCCAAAAAGCACGATAAAGTCATTTTTCAACACGACAACGCTCGGCCACATGTTGCCAAAGTTGTAAAGGAAACGTTAGAAGCATTGTATTGGGACGTCTTACCCCAACCGCCGTAATCACCAGACATTGCTCCTTCAGACTACCACCTATTCTGATCGATGACTCATGGTCTGGCTGAGCAGCACTTCACTTCTTACGAGGAATTGAAGTAATGGGTCGATTTGTGGATCGACTTGTTCGTAATACCCACTTGCTGACGGAAAGATGGTCAAAAGTAGTAGAAAGTGATGGGCCATATTTTGAATGACATTATTTGTACCTTTTGTTTACAATAAATTCTTATTTCTTTATAAAAAACGGCGGAAACTTATTAGAACACGCAATATATTATCATTAAATCACAACTAAATATACGTTTTCCAGATCTGTATTTAATTTTAATGGCTAATACTAAGCTCTTATCCTACTACTGTCCCTTTGAACAAAATTTACTGTATATACTCTAAACCATTATAAAAGTATTCTAAAATAAAGTTTCTTGCTACAAATCAATTAGTCCTACTTACGCGGGCTTCTTTGATCTTGCGTACTTCCTTTTCTTCAGTCACTATTTCCTAACACTACTAGCTTAACTTATTTTATCTAACTTATTATGCTACTGTACTAATACTACTTTCTATGTCATAATAACTGTAACTAATACTGACTCACTACTATCTTAATAATAAATATTTATTACTATCTTTATGCCGCGTATTGAACATACCGAATAAATTCTTCGTTTCGATGTTTTCCGTCGAGTCCGACGTTAGTGGGTGCCATTTTATAACGCCATTTTATAATCTTCTTTTTAGCTTTGGTAGTACCTGAAACAAGAAAGGGAAGGAAGAGGTCGGCATCAGTACTTTTTTTACAGTTAATTAACATACATGGCGATTTATTTACTGAAACAAATAATAAGGCTGGAATTCAAATGACGCAGTCATCCGCACTCAATCTCTCTACTAAATCATCGCGCTCCCGACTTCACAAGGATACGAATTCTGACGGATAAATATACACGCTTATTGAACTCACGAGAAGAATCTCACGTACTTTAATGCCGCTGTTAAATTATACATCGCTGAAAGTCAAACAGAGAAGAGAATGAGCTTACCTTTTTGTTCGTGCTTTTCCTCACTCCAGGGCGCTTCGGGTACTCCTGTACCCTTTTATCGGCGTTATCGTTCTTTTCACGATTACCCGTTATCCCTGCTTTATCTGGCACTTGCTCCGCTTTTCGCATGGATTAGCATTGATTAGAGGACCAATTCGCGGCTTTCGTATTAATGCCCGTGGCTCTCCGTATTTCCAACACACGGGATTTTCTTTGACATATCTGTTGCTGTTGGTGGTCACCGTGGAAGAGAACGAGCCCTTGCGCTCTCCTATTTCGTCCGTTCCCCCGATAGCGGCCCTGGCTGCCTCAGATGGCGCGGTTCGTGACACGCGGGGAAACGCGTTTTCAATTTACGGCTCTTTCCAATGTTGCCGTTCGTTTATGTTTTAAAGACAGATTCCTTCACAAGGAATCTCTAGTTTTGTAACGCATTTTTGCGCGTCGAAATAGGTAAATTAAAGAAATAAAGTTTACAATGATAAAAAATGGTAATTTTTACATATACTTGACAAAAATTAATTTCAATAATTTCACTTGTTTAAATTGAAGAATTTAATATGTTTCCGAGATATCATTGCATTACCATCGTGGATAAAATATTTTTAAGGTAAGAAACTAATAATATGGTATTATTACTCAATAAAACTTAGAAAAATCGTTTGCATTTATATGAATGTAATACGTTAATGATAAAAGGTTTGAAATGATAAGGAATTTGAATATACACCATACTCCCCTTATTTATACTTTGGTAGGAAGTAATTTTAAAGACCTATATATTTCCATGCTTTTAAAATACAGAGAAAAATTAAGTAATTAATTTCGGAATAATGGAGTGGCGTTCCGCTGGCTTGGCAAAATGTATAAATACCAGAAAATTACTTTTGACGGCATTTAAATAATCCTCATAATAAAAGCAGGATATATTGAAATACTCCTAGTTTCTAAGCATAATTAATATGGAAGTATATGTTAGACAATTTCATAGTCAGGATATAATTATCATTACAATTAAGTAAACTCACGTGTATTTATAAAAAATAGTAATTTAAAAGAATCTAGAACTTAGTATAAATATAAATTTCTCGCTCACCCCCTCTCTCTCTCTCTCTCTCTCTCTCTCCCTCTCTCTCTCTCTCTCTCTCTCTGTACGTGTGCGCGCACATATATGTACGTATGTGCGTGTATGTGTTCACAAGAACTTATGTTATACTTACATTCCTCCCACGTACAAGACATCTCTTTTATGATCTAAGTAGAGTGTTCTGTAGTAAAGTAATCCACAATTAAACTCGTGCACATGATCTGAAAAAAATACCATTTTAATAATGCAGAAACGCAGTCATAGAAAATAAAAATAATTTTTTTCTCATTAAAACAAAACTAAATAAGAAGGCAAAACGTGAAATTCTATAAACAAAAATACATTAATTGCTCTTTCCAAAAGTTATATGTATATATATATATATATATATATATATATACATTCTAAGTTAAAATACCATTTTCAATAAAAAGTTCTTAGATTGAAATGACATCTATAAACTAAATGCGAATATATATTAGGGTGTCAAATATCTCCCTTCCGCTTTTTTCTCTTTATTCAATGCCTTATAAAGTGTTACGGTGGTCGGATTTATTTCAAATATGCGCCGTTTTATTCAATAATCTCTTTCCATCTATACGGCAACTTCATAATACCCCTCTCATAGAAACCCCTCTCCTTATTTGCGAAAAACTCAGACAGCCACTTTAAATGGGTCGAGTTCGTTCCGTTTCAGCAGCACATCGCAGGCGTTGATTCGGTCCAGAAGGTTTTTTTGCGTCAAATCATGCGGCACGCAAACATCAAGCTTCCTTTGTATCCAGCCGTCTGCAGATGGCTCAAAATGATTTGGTGACTAACTCTCATCTCTTGGACGATGTCACGAGATGCCATACGCCGGTCTAAGTCGATAAATTCCATGATTTGACTGGTATTCGTCGTGACATGTCTTCCGCCGGCTGGCTTATGCATGGTGTCGTTTTCACCGGCTCTGAATCGTCGAAACCATTCCTCTGCGGTTCGATGTGATAGCCTTCCATCCTGCGAAACACCATTAATCTCACGGAACGTTTGTCTAGCGAATTTGCCTTTGACAAAGGAAAACATTAAAATAGCACGAATTTCGACGTTAGTGAATTCCTTGTTTACACGTCTATAACTTTTGAAGGCAATATCCAAACTAATCATACATAGCGTCATTTTGTACGTTATGTCAAGACCTTTCAAATGATGTATAGTATTGCCAGATACGAGCTCTGTAGCGCTTTGTACATAGCCGCAAAATTCATAAGACAAAAAGGCGGAAGGGAGATATTTGACAATCTAATAAAATGCTTAAAAACACGTTTTTCATTCATGAATGTCATGTAGATCTTAGGTATCAAATGATCAAATACGTTTTTTTTAATGAAAAACTATTATTTTTCATTAGAAATTTATCCTTTTAATATTTAAAACAATTGAATTGTAATTAATATTATCAACTACCTTTAATATTTATCAACTACTCATGATTATTATTATTCTTACTGTGTTTACCATATATAAACTAATATAATTTTGGTGGCTATGATAATTTTCTGACTGTCAGCAAAATTGTTTGGTATACATAGGTTATAAGACCGATAAAAATATTTATTAGTTCCTTGTAGAATTCTGCATAAGTAGAATTTTTATTTTTATTTGTGATTATACTTTGTATCATCAATAATAAAATTTATTTAAAAACATACTATACATAATTGAATGTGGTAGTGTATTACCAATGAGCACCATACTCTAACTTATATCGGGTTTTCTATTGAAAATGTTTTAATAGATTTTGTAATGAAAATGGGTTAATTTGCCCAATGGGTAATGCCCACGTGGCATTAATAAATGAATTAGAAGGAGATTTATTATATATTTCCATTAATTAAATTATAAATTTTTTAAAAATAATTTTATAGACATATACAAGATCAATTCAGAACGTTCTTACAGGAATACACTTCAGTTCAGTAGAGGGAATAAAAAATTGGCTCAATACGTTCTTTGGCTCGAAAGACGAGAATTTTTTTTTGCCCAGAATTCCTAAATCGATCGAAAAATGGAAGAAATTACAACTTCCAATGGCTGATACTTTGAATAAAGAAAGTGTATCCACGTTTTCATAATAAAACCATATATTTGGAAAAACGCTGGAAACATACTTTTATATCCAACAAATTTACAAAATCAATTTAAAGGACATTTTTTATTTCATTACATATATTAGATATAGTACTAATATAATTTATATATTAGAATGGGGTTCTTAAGGGGAATATTAACATGTCACTTGTTTAAAGCAGTGAGATAATATTCCAGTTGGATGAAAATAATTTTGAAGACTTTTATAGACCGTAGAATTCTCCAGGTTATCCATAAACATACTTTTGATCACACTTCTTACAGCTACAGTCATGGTTATGATAAATAGTTTTTAAAATAAATATTTATTTCGTCAATTATTTATTAATAAAGAAATTATTAATAGAGAAATTAACTCAAACGAGTGAATACTTTGACGATAACGGAGACTTGAATTATTAACAATAATAATTCTGAAGTTTATTAAAATAAAATAAATTGTTGACTAATAGAAAATTCTAATAGTTATCGCAAATCTACATATGCACACGCTAAATGCTAAAGTACATTAAATTTTTTCACACAAGATGCGAGAAACTATTGAAGCTGCATAAGAGCAATAGAAAATGCCGATTGTACTTCTTCGTTCGTAAAGTGAATTTAGTTTCAAAACCCGATAAATACTCGTTACCTAACATATCGATACCACTTCAAATGGAGTCTAAACCAATTACCGCATTCACGAGACCTGAAATGGAATTGTTTCAAGTTACCGGTATGCCCTTTGACGATATTTCAGCGACTAGTATACCAAGTAATCGAACCAGAACTTGATTGAACATATTCTCGAATCTTGACTATATCATCGCAATAGAAACGTTCGAAGAATTTTTGGATTGGACACACTGTAGTTGTGCTCGAAGCTGAACTTACGAGTAACTCAAAGAAAATCATCTTTGGACATACGAAAGTCAAGTATTTATACGTGATTGTTAATCGTCAGGAATTTCGTTTCAATACCGAAAAGATTGATCCAGTGATACGATACACGAAACCGAAAAATCTAAAGCAACTAAGACGTTTACTCGGGACGGCATAGTGGTATTAAATATTTTTGAAAACCTTTACGATTGCTGCACTACACACGTATCTGATACAGAAATTTCATCGAATCGAGATGAGTTAACTGAGGACCTATAAACCCCATTCGACAAGATTAATGTTATTCAATGTTCAGTTGACCGTATAAACAGATGTAAGTGATTCTAGAATCAAAGCGATTTTGAGACAAGAAGTTAACAAAAAGAAAAAGTGCTGGGAGTTTACGAGTCAAATACTCTATTATGTCGAACGAAATTATTCGGCGACTGAAAGAGGAGCTTAACTGTTCTTGAGTGATTGATAAATTTCGTCCTTATATCAACAAATTTCGGCGTGCTCTGAGGCGAATTCAGACGATGCAGAACGCAACCGGAAGGTTCGTACGATGGGCTCTTATGTTGAAAGAGAAAAATGTTGTCGTAGAGAGGTTTCAGACGACATACTGAGTGATCATGACGCTTAAAAAATTGTCGTCCCCAAAGAACTTCGTGATCTGATATTAAAGCAGTATCACTCCAATGCCAAGACATCCAAGTCGTAAGAAAAATCACTGGAGTCTTCAAATACTTTTATTATATATCAATAATCCAAGATAGAAAAAAAATCACGTGCTGGACTAATGTTCCAGTGAGTATTAGAAAGACTCTAGTATTCAATGACTTATTTTCTTAATAGGTGGAATGTATTGTAAAAATTATATTAAAAGCCTGTAATATATGTATCTAGAACTGCTAACCAAACTCAGTTTATACTTTATGCCCATTTACTATGTTGTATAAAATAGTGCATGAATAATCTATTTATTAGTTTAATATTTTGTTGAGATTTTTTATAATAAACCAAAACTATCCCGTTATAGAATAGTAAGATAGACATTAAAAAGAATTACCAAAAATGAATTTAAAGTAAGTAACACCCACCGGCGACAAGCCAGAAAATTCCAAAAATAAGAATAATTCTGTAAAAGATATTAAAAAATCTATTAATAACAGAACTATAATTTAATTAACATGAGATTACTTTGTAGTACACTAAAGAAGCTCAAAGTGTTATTGGATATTAAATATACGATAACTACAAAATTTTAAATTCAAAAAAATCACATATATAAAATTTATTGTTGACATTAGAATTTTTACAAACAAATATTTATAGTAGAATTATATGTAATTTATTTGCCCTCTAAAGTAATAATTAAAAAAAAAAATTATTTAAATAAAGAAGAATTCTAATAAGATATCAGGGTTGTTATTGAGGGCAGGTTTTATCAAAATAAGTTACAAAATTTATTTTTCATTTTTAAATAGCTGATTCACTATTCTGTTCAGGCGAAATATATTAACAATCATATTAGTAAAACTGTTGCACTGTCTATGTCCTTTTTTTTACTACTTAGGTAGAAAAAGAGACATAGACATGCTAACAATTTTCTTGAAATATTTATTAATATATTTTGCCAGAAGACGGTAAAACTATCGAAACATTATGAAAAATGAATTTTGTTGTTTATTTCTACAAAACCTATACTCAATAAGGACCCTGATATCATATTATAATTTTTGATTCTACAGAACACAGAGGTTCTAAACACATCATTTTTGTTAATTGATTTCAATAAAATAAAATGTACTAAAAAAATTACATTTGTTTGAAATATTATTTTATGTTTTATATATTTATCATACAAAATTCAAAATTTCAAATCTTTAAAAAATAAAAGAAGTTAATAAAACGGTTAAATAAGACATCTCATTACGGTAAAAATTGACTGACCTTTATGATGCCTAAGATGTGACCTACTACAGCAAGGCTGCTCAAAGTAAGCATGTCCTGGGTGTACTCCTTGAGGTCTGTTTGCAATTGTCAAACCTAGAATGTGACTTAAAAGAACAATCGTCACAATTAATCGCATTAGTAATGCAGTCAGAATCTGCCAGAATTTAAACACTGGCTGTTGTGAAAAGTCTGTCATAATGTTTAGAAACTTTATTAAATTACACTAAATACCTCAAAACATTCTCTGTTTGTTTCAGTTAGATCAATCTTTTATTATACTTTATCAGCTTTTTCAATTGCACTTCACAAATCTCTCAAATTATACTTTCATGTTATACCAATTCTGCTTGATGTAACTTCTAAGTTTCTCAGATAAATATCAGAATCCTACTAAGCTTCCTAATTCACTTTCAAATTATTCAGAATATTTATAAAATACTGGGAGTTCTACAGATACAACTATTATTTAATTATTATCGATAGCACCAAAGTTTTGATAAATCCAATTTATCTATACTGAGGTTACAAAAAAGTATTATAACAGACACCATGGCAAATCCATAAAAATAATTTTTATTAAAATATTCGACTTTCAAAATTTTGTAGGTCTTTCGATAACACTACTCTAATAAAAACGTTTTTCCTGCTTTAAGATGAAACATATCAGCGCAATAAAAATTTTGAAAAAATTCTTACATATTACCTGACAAATACCCTACGACCAGAGATAATAAGGGGAGCTCGCCAATGCCCATGTTACACATTGCAGCAAAATTTTGACACTCAGCGCTATGGCGGTCAACGCTGGTACTTCGTTCGTGCGATATTACAGATATCGGTTTTCCAGCTCGTGCAATCGAGGGGTAAACGACTGTTCAGCAAGGGGGAAGGCAGAACAATAGATGCAATAAAAGGGTTTAACTGGTGTCCATTTATTTATGGTGTATAGATTTTCTTGTGTATGTGCGTATGGATGTATGTATATATATATATATATATATATATATATATATATATATATATATACATATTTTCTTAAAATTTTAAATTCGCTGTGTGGCGGTGATTGAGGCTACGAAAAGATATACGCACTTAAAGAATTTTTTATTAGACCCCGCTGCCCAATTTGGAAGAAAATAGGTGTATATATATATATATATATATATATATGTATGTATGTATGTATGTATGTATTTTCTTAAAATTTTCAGTTTAAAACTTGACAATAAGACTACGTTGATTTATAAGACTCCGTTGACGTTAATAATAAGACTAATTTGATGTAAAACTTATACTTTCTCTAAATTATTTATGTAATAATATTCATTACATTTGTATATAATAAATAGTATTTCATTGCTATTTACATTATATCATGCAATTTACTAAAGAATATAATTTACATTATTTTACCATATCACTGAGAAATAAATTTGTATAAATTCAAATAAATCCATTTCATAAAAGAGATATTATTTGAATTAAACAAATATTTATTTAAAGTAAATTTAATTCATTAAAATTAATTCCATAGTTATTAGGTTGTCAAATATCTCCCTTCCGCCTATTTGCCTTATAAATTTCGCGGCTATGTACAAAACACTACAAAGCTCGTATCTGGTAATACTATACAATATAAGCCAGCCGGCGGAAGATCTGTCACGACGAATACCAGTCAAATCATGGAATTTATCGACTTAGACCGGCATGTGGCATCTCATGACATCGTCCAAGAGATGAGAGTTAGTCACTAAATCATTTTAAGCCATCTGCAGATGGCTGGATACAAAAGAAGCTTGATGTTTGCGTGCCGCATGATTTGACGCAAAAAAACCTTCTGGACAGAATCAACGCCTGCGATCTGCTGCTGAAACGGAACGAACTCGACCCATTTTTCAAGTAGAAGGTGACTGGCGACGAACAATGGATTACATACGACAATATCAAGCGAAAATGGTTCTGGTCCAAGGCCGGTGGACCGTCCCAAACAGCGGCCAAGCCGGGATTGACGGCCAGGAAGGTTTTGCTGTGTGTTTGGTAGGATTTGAAGGAAATCATCCATTATGAGCTGCTCCCATGTGTCCAGAAGTTTAATTCTACCATCTATTGTGAACAACTGGACCGCTTGAAGCAGGCTATCGACCAGAAGCGTCCACAATTGTCCAACAGGAAATCTGTAGCATCTGTCTTTCGGAGCCAGTCTTTTGCTGGAATAGTTCGTTCTTCAACATAACGCACATATCATCCGCGAGGAGCTTGTGGAAGAGGCGGGGGATAGTACGGATTATGTTCCTCGGTAAGTGGCTCGTTAATATTTGGAATTTCCCGATGTTCGACGTTATGCCCTTTACCGTAAGCATCATTTCGAAAACGTTAAACCATTCTGTGGCTTCTGTTTTTACGAAATTAGTAAACCGAATGGATTTTCCCGATCGCAGTTCATTTTGGGGTGAGCAGGTAGTAAATTTTCCGCATTGCTCCGTAGGTATTGCTCCATCTCAAAAGAGCGATGATATCTGAAAATATCGTTGAGGAGGCAGAAGATCTGATTGTCTGACGTGCTTATGCCCGTGTATGAAAGCGCAAAATTTGACGTGTTTGCAATCAACGTCGCGTTAGCCAACACGGTGATTATTGCTGTATCTACTAACGAATTTATACGCACCCTATTGGGGTTATTGCAGTTTCTTATCTGAATATTGGCTACCGCGGGGGGTGTTCTCATTATCGAGTTCCCGGCGGGTATTACGAGGGTTTCGATGGGGTTCATTGTATTTTCCGATTTTCTGAACAGTTTACCATTTCTCAGATGTCCGTCTGTCGTAGTTTTATCAGAGTTTATGTCACACACTAACCTGTTGGGATACTCGCAGGCACCCTTGCAATGAGGTTGAATACGCTTAGCTAACTTATGAACTAATCTATGTCTTAACTTAGCTAAACCTAGCTTACTATTACTATTGTTCGGATATAGGCAGTTATTTCGTTCGTACAGGTAGTGAATTGCCCTAACTCATGGCTACGTACACGAAATCTATAGTTTTGTGTGATTAATGATATTTTTTTAATTTTGAGATTATATCTTGTTTTTAAATGCAGACACTGCTGTTGGCTCTAACCGCTAAACAGATTTATTATCAATACACATGCGCGATTGTGGCCATTGATTTAAACCTGAGTATTATTTGCCGGAATTGGTGTCTATGCCAAAAGCAATTTCGTGTACTTTGGAACAAGTGTTATGTTGCTGTTGCTGTTTCTTCTCACAATAGTTTGAGTTTATCGGCAACGATAAATTACTCGCGGGTAGTGCTTGGAATTTATTTACAGCAGTTTAAATATTGAGTTAATTTCAACTGGTTTTTATTGTTAATTAGTTTTTTCTTTCAAGAATTTGCTCGCAAAGAATAGATTTTTTCATTTAATATCTATTATTAATGACTACTTGTTATACCTAATTTTAGGTTATGTTGATAATGTTCTTTTGGCGAGAAAACATTAACAATTTGTCTTTAACCATACAAAATGTGTCTAACCTGATTGATGCGACTCAATCAGGTTGAGCTATTATCCTTCTCGTTGAAGATATATATATATATATATATATATACATATATATTTATTTATTTATTTATTTATTGCATATAAATATTATTATTAATTCTTTAGGTATGTTATAATTGTTACTTAATTCTTAAATCATTATAGGTACTACGAGCCGCCATTCTTCTTGAGGGAATTGGATGGGGTCGAGTAGCCGATCTTTACGATGTTTGTAGAGTAATCCGTTCTCGACCCTTCAGCTGACGAACTTGCTGGGGTTACTCTGCACCTCCTGTGCTCTCTGCGGGTACCAGGAGTCATCAATCTTCTCGAACGCAGCAATTTCTTCCTCTTCGCCTACTCCTCGTGATAAGGCGTCAGAGACGTGGTGCATGGCTTCTTTGCGATGTAGTATTTGGAAGTTCCATTGTTGCATCTCTAGTGCCCGTCTCGCTAAGCGTCCCGTTGGCTCTCTTAAATTCTGGAGCCATCGTAAGGCGCTGTGATCCGTTATGGCTTTAAAATGGTAACCTTCAAGATACGGATGCAGTTTCTTGATGGCCCAAATGAGTGCTAAGCACTCCTTCTCGGACGTCGTATAAATTCTCTCCGCGAACGTTAATACTCCGCTGACGTATACGATGGGGTGCTCTCCGTCCTCGAACTCTTGCGTGAGCACAGCCCCAATCGCATAGTCACTTGCATCACTCTGGACGGCGAACTCACGGGCGAAGTCTGGTCGCGCTAGCACCGGCGCTCGTGTTAAGGCTGTCTTCAATGTCTGGAACGCCTCCACCTGATCCTCGCTCCATATCCACGCTTGGTTGTTTTTCAGCAGTTTACAAAGCGGCACTTTGATCTGCGAATCGTGCTCGATGAAACGGGAATACCACTCTACCATCCCTAGGAATCGCCGGAGCTGCCATTTATTCTTGGGTGCTGGGTACTCTAGAACGGGCGTGACCTTTTCCGGATTCGTTCGCAACCCTTCTCGGTCTAGGACGTATCCCAAGTACGCGACTCTGGTGAAGCCAAACTCACATTTCTTGCGGTTGATTTCCAGCTCCGCATCAATCAGTTTCCGCAGTACTACCTCCAGGTATTTGAGGTGGTACTCAAAGCTCTCGGTCACGACGATGATGTCGTTTAGGTACGCGAACACCCAAGGGTCGTATTCGGGCCAGAACAACGCATCTACGAGTCGCTGGAATGTCATCGGCGCGTTCGTCAGCCCGAATGGCATCCTCTTAAATTGCCACAGCCCCGATCCTGGTACGGCGAAGGCGGTATAGCGTTTGCTGCTTTCGGCCATCGGGACTTGGAAGTACGCCTGCTTCAAGTCGAGGGTCGAAATATATCGGGCTTCCGGAGTTTGTCCAGAAGGGCGTCGATACTCGGTATTGGATAGGCATCCTTCTTCGTCTGTTTGTTCCGATCTCTGTAGTCTATACAGAACCTATAATTTCCGTCTGACTTCTTGAGTATCACGGGCGCGCTGATCCTATCACTCGCGGACTTCTCTATGATGCCTTCTCGGTACATCCTTTCAACCTCTTCCTGCGCTACCTGCCACATCTTCGGTGACATGCGCCTCGGATGGTGCTTTACCGGCAATTCATCTTCTATGATGATATGGTGCTCGGTGAGGTTCGTCATGCCGGTCTCTCGTTGGCTTTGGAGTATCTTCTACACTCGTCTCTCTATCTCTTGTTGCTCTCGGGCTTCAGTTCTGAGATGTCTGCACACTCTGCTATAATTTGTGCTCTCTCATCGTCAGCTTCTCGATCGAATTCCCTCCACTTTCCTTCTCGGGCACGCCATAATCCGCGGCCTAACTTGGCTTCGATATCCCATGCATAGCATAATTCCATGCCGAGAATGACATCGTGGTCGAGAGCGTTAAGTGCTCTTACCCTCACGTAATCCTCGTGGCCCGCGATGTCCATTCGCATCTTTATTTCTCTTGCTATTGTAACTCAGTTTCCCGTCGCTCCTTTGACGGTTGTGCACGACCTCTCTAGCCGATCTCTGTATCTGACTGTTAGTGCAGGTCCAAAGAGTGTGTACATCGCGCCTGGATTGAATAATGCACGGTATATTTCTCCTCCAATGCATATTCTAATGTAGCGTCGATTCTCCGTCCGTCTTCCCAATAATTCAACTCTTGACTTTTGTTTTTGACTGTATCAGGTACAGTCTCTCCCCCTCCTGGACTGCAGAAGGTGGTTGCACCAGCTTATCAGTCCACTTGACAGCAAGCTGTCACGGAGCCATGACGTCCCGCTGACGGGCCGGATAAAATTCGCGGCCTCTAGCGCTCAGGGTAGAGTCAACTCCCTCGCGCACGTGACTTGATGTCCTCTCATCTATTTGTTCGCCGAGAGTCCCTCACTTCCTGCGGGCGACTGGGGACTGCGCAGCCTGTCGGCGCTTTCGTTTTCCCACTGCGCACGTCTGGTCGCACAGTTTGTGCACGTTGAGAAAGTCACGCCACGCGCTTGGCAAACTTGATACGTTTCTTCATCTAATGTTTGTGGCTTTGGTCATGACTTCTGTCGGCACTGTGCTGAACTATGCCCAACTTGGTGGCACGTAAAGCACTGCCGGCGTGGGCAGTCTGACGCTCGGTGCCCCGATACGTGACAAGTAAAGCATACGCCGGTGAACCCTGTCTCCTGTGGCGTAAAGGTCCGTCTTCCCTCGGACGTATTTTCGAATTGCGCCTTTGGCCTCATCTGTGGCTTACTACCCGATCGCGGTCTGTATTCTCTCGTCCATCTGATCGATCCTTGCCTGTCGCCTAAATTTGTCTTTGACTCTCGGGCGTCATGATTGGGCGGCTGGCTCTTCACAATCTCTGCCCACGTCTCTCATTTCGGGCTATTGGCGATGTCCTGTTTTCTTCGACTGCGGCCACTTGTCGATCCCGTTTCTTCCGCCGCCTTCGACGCTCTTTTCGGCTGTGACCTCGGTCCGTATCACTCTCGGACGAGCTACTACTGGACGACTGGCTCTTTGTGTCCTGGGGCGTAGCTTTCTTGGATTTACCTCTAGGTGCATAATAGACGGCCTGTGGTATCTGGCATTTATCTTTCGGTGGAGGCGCAGCATACCTTTTATCATAGTCTATTTCTCTCTCTAATCTACGGCCGTACTTTTCTAACTGAGCGAGAGTATATATAGCTTTTTCCCTCAAGTGCCTCCTATAAATCGGCCGTAGATTCCGATAGATTATTTTTAGAAGCCGTCGCACCGACGGTTTCCTTCTGAATCGACGGATGATAATATTTAATCTGGCGAGATACTGCGTGATAGTTTTGCCATCACCTTGAGTGTGTGCCTTTTATTCACTCCACAGTTCGTCCCGATCCAACGGCTTTGAATACTGGTGCCGCAAACGACATTTAAAATCTTTCCGCGTATGTAGTTCATCTCGGATACTCCTGCACCAGCTGCCAGCTCCGCGGCGTAAGGTGCACGGCATAGCTTTGAGAAGCGCTTCTTCCGATATGCCCAAACTCCTCCAGTTGATCAGCTGTTCTAAGTACTCCTCCGGATCATCGTAGTATTCCCCTGCGAACTTCATCTTCCAGCTTTGCAGCGTTCGTATATCGCTGTGCACCGTTTGAGGTGATCGCTGCTTTCTCTCCTACGGCCTTTCTCTCACCGGGCTATGTACAGACCTGCATTCAGAGTGACTCCCCTCCGTCTGGCTTTCTTCCGTGCTATTGTCGGCAGGTCGAAATGCCTCACTCTGGCTGTCTGATGACTCTTCGGACCAGCTATATCCTCGAAATTGTTGGCCGGTTGGTGACTCGGACTGCCGCAGTTGATGCACTCGCCCTCTCGAGTATGTTACTTTACCTTTCGATTTTCTACTTTCTCGTCTATGCTCTGTGTTGGCTGCGTCTTTATTCGTTCTCGCGGGCTCGTTCAAGGGCGTACTCTCCTTCCCAATTTTTCCTTTCCGTTCCGTTGCTCCGCTAGTTGCCGGTGCTTCCGCTTGTCGTTCGTCGTTGTCGGGCGCTCCGTTGGCCCGTCTTGACTCTGTAACCCCTCCCTCGTTTCTCGCTGGTACCGGTGCTTGTTTCCTCTCTAAAATACTTCCAGTCTGACTGAGACTATTTTCCATTATATTATGCTGTGATGCTGGCGGCTGCACCAACCGTGCCCCCTGGTCCGTACCTCCTGGCGTCGGACTCTCCATCGGTATTCGCGATATCTGGATCTTGTGGGCTACACTCGTTTGCCACCCCATTGATCGCGGGTCTTGCCCGGATGTCGAAATCCATGCAGCTGGCTAGTACGTATCACTGCCTCGGTATGGCCCTCATGGTGGAAATCCTCTTTCCGACACGCCAGAGACTGTTCCGGTCAATGTCGATATGATGGGCCGGTTGATTGTTGTCACGGGCATTTCACTAAATACCGTCGAGAATGACGTAGTAATTGTCGTAGTCACCTCCATCCGTCCAAACATAGCCGCTGATGTGTTCATGGCCTCAGCGCTGATGGTGGAGGAGCTTGCTTCAACTAATGGCATCTCCTCCGTCTCTTCGATGTCTAATGTTTTCAGCGCTGGCAGCATTTCCTCGGTTGTATTATCCCCCGTATTTTCATCCCATTCGGGGTACCATGGAACGTCCTCGCGAGTTCCGAGTGCTTTATAGGCGTAGCGTAGTAGCCTCTCCGCTAACACCGGAACGTCTCCTCTCGGGCTGAGGCGCAGCTCTCGTAGCCGACTCACCAGATTTTTCCGACTCTATGATCTTAAATTTCTTAACCGGTGTCGCATGTCCCTATCCCCGGTGAGCATCTGTCGTATCACCCGTTGGTACTGCTCCGATGGTGTCAAACTACCTCCTAACCGTTTCATCTTAAGCTGTGTCCAATTGATGATCTTAATCTTGAATTAGATGTATATCCCCTTAAAAATAATTTAGACTATTTTTTTTTCTCTCGTCTACGCTATACGATGACTCGTGGATAATTAGCTCGGCTACTGAAATCAAGAAACGGTATCTATCGGGCACCTCCTCTATTGTCTCTCGGGCCGACCAAATGAAGTGTACATAGTGGCGTATTTACTGACACCCGTTAGTAATTCAATCAACTCTAATTTAACGTACCCCCCGTTAAATTAATAATCACGATCTCACCTAATTTCCAATAATGTCAATTATTATGTAATTGTTATTATTATTAATGTTAATCTTATTATTATTAATATAATTTTTATTATTATTAATATAATTGTTATTATTATTAATATAATTATTATATAAATAATATATTATATATAATTTATGTTCTTATTAATGATATATATGATATATGGTTATTATAAGAATTTTATAAATTTGTCATACATACTAGGCTATATATAAAAAAAATATACTTGCAGTCCCTGATAAGCGCATATCTACTTTCTACTCAAAAAAGAAAAATTTTTTTTTTGATGATAAAATTTTTTCTAAGTCCCTGGGCGGGGCGACGAAAAAAAGTTCTAAATCCCCTATCGGTGAAAATTTTTCCAAGTCCCGGCCTGACGAAAAAATTTTCTAAGTCCTGACGACCGACCCACTCGGCCGTGACTACTGCGCGGACTTGTCTCGATCGGCCAGCGGCGGGCGGTCTGACCCACTCCTAGCCACTACTACTTCGCGATCTCTCTCGCTCTACCGCGGGCTAACTTGGCCGGTCGCCTAACGTCGGCGTCCGCGTTCCCGTCGTGTCCGCTCTATGACGCACTTCCGTGCACACGCGCGCTACAATGGCGGACTTCTCGCGCCACGTGACCGGACTAGGTTAAGTCCTGAGCCACACACTCTCTCGCACACTGCCGTGCTCCCCGTTCAGGGCGGCCCCACGTTGGGCGCCACTGTGATGTTGCGGCCTTTGCCCTGGCCGCTGTCACAGAATAATTTTCACGCGATCCAGTACCTACCTTCTGCTGTCTCCGGTGATGATCCAAGTTCTCTCTCCACGAGGGGGTCTGCTGATGAGAAGCGGGGCAACGCTAAATAGGAGGGGGCGGCGGCAATAAATGGTAGCACCGATGTTGCTGCTATAAAATGCTTTTATTATCACGCACGCTACAAGTTGTCGGTTATCCTCTCTCTCTCTCTCTCACTCTCTCGCACTCTCGGGCACGAGGTGCACATGCACCTTGTCTACGCGGCGCACACACTCGGTTCCTCTCGCTCTCTTTCTCTCTCTCTCTCTCTCTCTCTCTCACTCACGCAGTCTCGCTGTTCGTTCTCTCTCTGTCACTCCCATCCCGTTTCGCGGTGCACACACTCTGATCCTCTCTCTCTCTCTCTCTCTCTCTCTCTCTCTCTCTCTCTCTCTCACACACACACACACACACACACACACACACACATACGCTTACTCGCTGTCTCGCGGTTCTTGTTTGCTGGCTGCTGGCTTTTCTCCGGGAGCGTCTCTCGGTCGCGCGCGTGCACGTCCCCGCACTCGCGTTACGCCGCCGTCGCTACGCGGTCCGTGGCCCGGACTTACAACTACGCGGCCGTCGGTACTCACCGGCTATCGTCGGCTTCGCTGGAAGGCGCTGGCTGGAGATCCGGCTGTCCCCTCTCGCTCGGGTCGAAATTAGCTCATGTGAGCTCTCGCTGGCCCCTCGACACCGCTGCAGGACGCCACTCTCTCGGGAAAGATCGGGGCTCTCGAATGACTGACGCACCTGGGAGACTCTCGCGACAGTTACGGGTGAACCTTCTCAATAACCACTCTTCAATAACAACAAGCAATAAACAACTCAATAAACACTCTTCCACAAACAACAAGCAATAAACAAACTCAATAAACACTCTTCCACAAACAACAAGCAATAAACAAACTCAGTAAACACTCTTCAACGGGGAAAACTCGCAACAACAATGTCACTCGCTCAACGGTGGATTTGTCTCATCGTATAATTTGCTCTCTGCTCGTCCCGTCTCCCCCCCTTCCCCCTCTCTTCACCGGGCCCTCGCTATCCCCTTGCTCTTTTCGCGGCGGCGGCATACGCGTCTCGTTCTGCGCGCGCGCATCGCTTCGGTTGGCTTTGAGACTTCACTGTTCGGGCGCGGCTTCGGCTTGATGGTACCTCAAAAAGAACAACATGTCTATTAGTCGCGACATCGCTATTCCTTCCGAGACAGTCGGGGCAGAGGCCGTCGTTCATTGTGACCTTCGTCACACTATATAGGTCATCACTCAGGTGGCAAGTTTGAGCGAACCTGCGCGCAGCTATATATCTTAATTAAGTAGATGTCGAGTCTGCCTATTTATATAGTGCATTTATATCTGTTATATTTGCAACTACTTTTATCCATTATTTGCAATATATATTGTTTTGTATTTACACATACTATGGTTAGAAAAAAAATGATTTTATTTGAACATTACTTGATTCTAATATCCTAAAATTTGTTTGCTTTGAAACAATTATGTTTATTTAATCTTCTTGTCAGTAATTAAGATTTTGCAATTGATTGTATTATGTTTTATAATACTATTGCAATCATACTGTTATTATCCCTTGCTTTTAATGTTTGAATAAACTATTTCTACTGAAATTTTTATCTAATTTCCAAGTTTATGTTAAATAAATTTTTAATTTGTTTTCTCATTTTTTTTCTAAAAGAGAGGTTAACTCAAAGATTTATGCAAGTGTCGCCTGATGCATTCTTTTTTTAGGTTAGAATAATTCAGGCGCACATGGATGTTCATTTGATGCTACAGCTCCCTCTGCCGGCTGCTACAGTTGTTGCTGTTGGCAGTGGCTGCAGTATTGCCGCTGTGGCAATGACCGGTGCTACGATGATGCCGCTGCTGTTGCTAAGTGAGCAGCGTTGTTTAGCTGCTGCGTGTTACCGCTGAAGTTCGCAGAACTGCGCGATCGTTGATACTTTACCAATCAAAGTGCGCCCCTCGCCTAAAATACCAGGCTCGGTGAATTAATTTTAATTTGCATAATTTCTTTACCTGAGTCTAGCGTTTTCTTGGTTGTCGTTTCCTTTCGTGCGTATGTTACATGTGTATTTATATATATATATGAACACACTGCGACTACCGCGGTTCCGGTGTAAAAAGCCGTTGTTCACTATGCGCGGTACTCGAGGTTTGTCCGCTGCTAGTTGTTTGTAAACGCCGAGCTATACAATATATATATATATAAAGGGCTTTCCGCGACCACGTGCTGATCTCCACGGTGTATATAGCCGCTCTCCCGACTACGCTGCTATACGAGTGGCCTCCTCGGGCCTTGTCGTGGGTGCTCGGGGGTACTCCGCGGTCCCAACTGCATTGTTATACGGGTGGTCTCCTAGGGCCTTCTCGCGGGTGCTTGGGGATAACCACTGAGCGCGCAGCGTGCGCGCGGTGTATATTGCCGCGCGGCCACATGCTTGGCGCAGCGGTGTATATTACTGCCGAATCTCATACGCTGTTATACGGATGGCCTCTTCGGGCCTTTCCGTGAGTGATTTTGGATGATCGGTGAATCATTATGAATGCACACTGAATCACACTCGCATGTGGTCTCCTTTGTTTGTAAAGAATCGACGCGTAATTTCTACGGAATTCGCGGCGGTTATTACACTTTGCGAAAATTTTTACTGCAGTCTCGCCCATAAGCGTCGGTGATCTCCCCTTATTATCTCTGCAATGATCAGAAATAATAAAAGGACATCGCCGATGCCCATGTTAGATATTGCAGTAAAATTTTGATACTTAACGCTACGGCGATGAACGTCGGTACTTCGTTCGTGCGATAAGATTTTAGGATAAGAATTTCGAGCTCTTACGATTGAAGGGGATACGGCGTAACAATATATCCTATAAACGGGATTAACAGGTGTCGAAATTCTTTAAGTGTATATTAATTTTCTTGTACGGATCTGTGTGTGTGTGTGTGTGTGTGTGTGTGTCCGGCGCTAAAATACCAACTGTTTACGTCCACGTTCGAGTGGTTCCACGTTTTTGAAGTAACGTATTCCTCATCTTTATTCAATGGAGCATATATAGGAGATGCGGCTAAAGTACAGCAATGGTCTTTCAGGATAGGATCAAACGAGCTTTTGACCTAACGGGATTAGTGAACCCGGGAGTTACCGATGCTGGAAGTGGGAGATTGGCGCTTACCTTCTAATTACTGCAAACCCGTTACAAGTAGTTCAGCGACCACCAAGAGTCAAATCGATAAAACGTGCTGCTTTAATGGGCCGGGGGCTTGGCTTTATTGCCTGAGCAAAAGAGGGAAGTACTTTAGAAAAACTGCCCTAATTCTAAATTGTATGGCAATTGCGATAGGGGATGCATGGTTCCAGGGTAGAAAATGGGATCCATTACGACTGCCAGTTGACATTTCAGAAACTGCTCGTTTTATAAAACATTGTTCGCCGACCGGAATGCCGCAAGGTGCCCTCAATAGGTAGATGTAAGACTATAATGATTAAAAATAAAAAGAAAGTAGTAGTAGCAGAAGAAGTGAAGGAGAAAGAGAAGGACAGTGAGACTAGGATGCCAAATGAAAAGGCCAAGATTGCAGAGAGGGAGCTACAAACAATGGATGCAAGTAAAACTAGAGCCGGCAAAATGTTATTAATAAGGCTTGCCAAAACGAACGACTCTAAGAACACCATCCAGGCTGCAGACAAACTAAGGACCTCAAAATCAAGGGCAAATCAAATCCCTCCTCAGAGCAAAAACAGGAAAGCTGTTGTCTAGACCAGCAAGAGAACATGCCCAGAACAACAGAGGAAGTGACAAATGCCGAAGATTATAATAACGCCAAAAACTATGCGGCTACACTTCCCAATGGCAATCCTACCATGGACTGCCTAGAGGTTCCAGCGTACACTGCGGACATCTACTAAAAGATAAATGTGGTCCTCAAGACATCATCAGAGCACCCTGAACTGAGGAAGGAGGAGCTCAAGAGCCTCAAGGAGTTAATGGTGGTCATTTCGGAAATGGACATCAGACGTGCTCGGGCGGAGGCTAAATCAGAGGACTTGAACGAGCTTGCAGCCAAAAAAACGGTGAAAGGACCACAGACCTATGCAGCTGTGGTCTCCAATGACACCGACAAGCAAAAGAAGCTGGTCACTTCAAAGGCGCAAGCTACCAGAGCCACAATAAGACCATCACCAAAGGTGGTTTTATTAAAGCCTAGGGATGTGAAAAAAATCTCTAGCACAGGAAAGGCGAAAGAAGTCTTGCAAAAGATTTACAACCCTAGGCAGTCGAAGGCCCACATTAAGAATCTGAGGGAGATTAGAAGCGGACTTCTTGTGGAGTCAGTAACCGAAGCGGGGTTGGTAAAATTAAAAGCCTCAAAAAGTCTGACGGAGCTTTTTGAAATTGAGGCCCTAACAAGGAGCAAGCCCAGACTCGTCATCTATGGTATGGCCAAGGACATGTCATCAGATGAGGTGACCTCGGTTGTTTCAGAACAAAAGGAGGGGCTCGCCTCAACGACCGAAGAAATCTCTGAATTCTCCAAACCACGCTTTCAAACGTGCAAGAGGAGCGATACAGCCACAAATAGGGTGCTGGAAGTTACCCCGGACATCCGGGGCAAACTCCTACAGAGAAAAATACTCTATATTGAGTGGCTATCTTGCCGCGTATAAGATTACCTTAGAGACACCAGATGCTATAACTATCAAGACTGCGGGCACGTAGCCAAGCACTGTAAAGGAGAACAATGCTGCTCCCGCTGCAGTCAGGGGGAACATGACAGAAAAGAATACAAAAACAAAGACGCAGCGCCAAAATGCGTCAACTGTAAAAAAATCAAGAAGATCGCACAACTATGGCTCAGTGAATACCAAGTATCCAGCATACAAAGCTACCATGAAGAAACTAGTAAACTCCATTGATTATGGATAGTAGAGCACGAAAGAGTCAAAGTGGACCTATTCTGCGATTCGTGCAGTTAAATGCCAGAAGAGCACGCAGGATCACTACAGAGATAAGGTCAAAATATGTGGAAAGAGGAGTAGATGTTCAACTTTTTCAGGAGCCATACCAGCGCAGCGGCCAAATAGAGTGCTTCAGACTGCGCAAGAGAATGGTATATGTAGAAGGGCATATCCCCTGGACGGCTATAGCAGTCCTTAATTCCGAGGTGACCGTGCTAAAATCAACGCATTTCACAAATACGCACTTCGCAGTAGCAGAGGTGAGGTTGCATTCTTTATCGATGTATGTAGTCAGTGGATACTTCCAGCTAAGCCACGAAAAAGGGGTGCGCCTTACGCAGCTAAATAAAATGCTACATGCACTTTGGGAGAGTATGGTGCTAATAGGTGTCGATTCCAATGCCAGATCCCCCCTGCGGGGATCTGATCTCACCGACCGCAAACGAATTCAAATATACTATATTTTATAGCGCAGTGGAATCTCCGGATCGCCAATGTGCCAGGCAGAATCGCTACCGTCTCAAATAAAGTTGGAGGAGAAAATGTGGACGTAACACTTGTCAACACGAATCTCGAGACACTCATCACAAGATGGGCTGTTAGGGACGACTGGACCTCGAGTGATCCTAGAACAATCACGTTCCACCTTATTGGAGCAGTCACACCTACAAGTACAGGTGCGGCAAATCGGAAACAAAAACTAAAGCAATAATCCATAAAGAAAGTAAATTGGGATACTTTCTGCGCTGTACTCGTGGAAGAATCGGACCAGGCCCCTAAAGACATTCCTGGCACTGAATGGAAAATGGAGACTATTGAGAGACTTCACTCATTGAAAGCCACTTTGAGAACAGTGTGCAATTCTGCCATACTGAGCAGTATGGTAGCTGCTAGGAGGATTCCCAGGTGCAACTATGAGTTATATAGGATGAAAAGGGGTACAAATCGAGCCCGTCGAGTATTCCAGAACAAGTGTGATCCCATCATACGGGAGCACCTCAAGAAAGAATACAAAGCGGCCAGAAAGGAATATGTCCGTAGACTCAGGCATACTAAAGAGTCCAAATAGGAAGACTTTGTCACTGTAAAGGGTAATCAGAACCCCTAGGGTGTAGCTTACCGACTACAGATAGGTAAGCTGTGCATAAAAGAAGTTGCTTGCAACGTCCGTTCAGGATAATAACACCTACACGACGGACTGGGTGACCACTACTACAGCAGTGCTAAGCACCCTGTTCACTCTAGACAATATACAGGATGAAACGCAAGCGCAAAAATATATGAGGTACTTGACCAACACCCTCCCGCCCGGAGGGGCAGAGGGTGAATTTAATCTCGCTGAGTTGGATCAGGTCCTGGACAAGATGAAGCTGGGTAAGGCCCGTGGCCCAGACAGCTTCGACTTTGCCGTCATTCGAACAGCAATGCCGACCATTAGGCAGGACCTGATCAATATTTACAACTCGTGTCTGAGGTTTTCGGTCTTCCCTAATGAGTGGAAGATCGGCCATGTCGTCACAATCCGAAAGGGTAAAAACAGAATACCTGAGGACCCCGCGTCCTACAGGCCCATTTGTCTACTGCCAATAGTTGTCAAACCCCTTGAAGCTCTAATATTAAAGAATTTAAACAGGATCATAGACACAAGATTATCTCCGATACACTGAGAACGCCATAGCTCAGTAGCGTAGGTCTGTGAGTAAATCGAGTAGAAAATATGTTGTAGCAATTTTCTTCGACATTAAGGGTGGTTTTGACAATGTTTGGTGGCCCACTGTATTAGCAGCATTGAAAAGCGATCTTTAGGAACTAATAAGAGATTACCTGAAGTGCCGTCGAGTCTTCATTCGGGATGGCTTTGAGAAAGTAAACTTGGGATCAGTAAGGGATGCCCGCTGGGATCCGTACTGGGCTCAACTCTGTGGAAACTTGTCCTTGATGCTCTTCTTTGGCAGCTTACAAGACTAGGGTGCGAAGTTAAAGTTAGATTGAAGAAGTGGAATCCTGGAATGTCCTCAATAAATTGAGGCTGGCCACTCATGAATGTGGAATATTGATCTTGAGAGGCCACCTTCACCTGAGAGTCCCCCCTCTGATTAAGATCGGCAGCTCGAGGGTGAAGAGATTAGAAAGCGTACGATACCTTGGAATCCACTTCAGCGAACATCTTAAAATCGGTTGCCATTTGAAAAGGGGACAACCCAAATATATGGATTTGTTTAAAAGGTTTAGATGCTTGACTAGATAGGAATGGGACCTTAAATTTAAGACGCTTAGTTCTATTTATATCGGGCTGTTCACACGTATCGCTGTTTGAACAGCGACAGGTTGGCACGATTTTATGTGTGTAGAACAGCAACATAAGTTGGCAAGTACTCAAAGACACGCGCTCATTAGAGTGACCGGTGCATAGAGGACTACCTCAACAGACGGCCTAGCAGTGATAGCGGGAAAACTCCCCATCATGCTAGAATGCAGGCCTAAAGCGGAACTGTACACTAACCGCAAAAATTCAGCGCCACTAAAGGACCAACGTCGTGCCGCGTGAGAGATATCAGAACAATATCTTGATGACTGGCAGGAAAATATTCTTACCTACCGAGTGTCAGAGATAGGATAGGGGCAGGTCGTATCAAGTCGTCGCGATGGTTAATCCAATTCCTCACTGGGCATGGAGACTGTGGATTATATCTCTCTCGCTTTCATTGGAGAGAGAGAGAGAGAGAGAGAGAGAGAGAGAGCAATACATGCTCATATGGGGAGACGGATACGCCAGAGCACATTCTGACCGTGTGTCCCAAATATGAGGAAATCAGGAGCCGATTCCAATGAGAAAATAACGCCTCTATTGAGGTCCCAGCTCTATTGAGCCAGGCGAATTACAAGGCCTTTAAAATCTAGTCAAAGAACTCCTCCAGACGAAGGAGTCACTCGAAGCAATAGAGAATCTGCTAGAAGCAGATATTACAGATGAACCTGAATAAGTAGATAGGGAACTGGCAGTTTCGAATTGACGGTCAACGTATATACAAATTAATCATATACTGGCAATTAATATACAAATATATATACTCATAAGCAAAGATATATTATTCTTATACAAGCAGACCGACACTATGCACCTGTCTAAATATTTTCAAATAAACTAACCGCAAATAATATACAGTCTAACTATATATGGCATTTTAAAAACATATACGCAAATACAAATTTATTCATATCTAAATAATTAGACCGGCACTATACACCGGACTGCAATGTAGCAAATGTACAATAGCAATAAGAAAGAACTAGCCTTTATACTGGTTAACAACTCTAGTCTGAAAATACATAGTGGAATAAGCAGTGGTTCAGAATCCCCTATAAACTGTAGGCCCACAAAAGTCGCAATGATGAACAGATCTGCACCAAAAGAAAAAATCAGCAATAATGAAAAGTTTTGGAGCACAAGCGGCCGATAAAGCGAAAGCTAGGTGCGGTCGGGTATGTTTATGTGTAACAAAGCCTAACTGAGCAACCTTTGTTTTATATATATATATATATATATATATATATATATATATTTAAATTAATAAATATTTTTCATTGGTCTTACAGTCCAATGGGCAAACAGGTAGATATTTAAAAAAGAGAATTTATGAACATAAATATACTTTACGTAGCTCACATATTACTTCCGGTTTAAAAGAGCATTGTTCAAGGTTTTTACATTATTTTGATTTTGTGAATGTGGATATTTTGGAACATGGTATTAATAATAAGTATAAAAGGGAGAGTCTTGAAAGTATTCACATTTCCAGGAATCAGAATAATGTGAATTTAATGTTGGAGTCTAGTAAATTGGACAATTTTTATCATTCTTTATTAAATTGATTGGTTTTGAACAATTTGTGTAGAGGGGGAATTGAGATTTAATTTACTAAATTTGGTAGTGGGAATGGGGTATATATAGATTAGAATATAAGGTTTAGTTTAGTCCCTGATGAGGAGCCGTAGCGAGTTCGAAACGTTGGACTGGATCTTCAATTAGGTAAGAGTGTTGAGGACAGTCAGACTGCACTTTACTAACAAAATTTTTTTTTTTCCAACTAATATTTTATTTCCAGATTACTCTACGGAGGTGATTGTAAATAAGGACAGTCTGACTGTCATTATAATTTTTAATTTAATTTTTAATTTTTATTTTTGTGTATTGATGTATTAATGTTAATGTAGATGTGTATTGATGTTGCTACGTATTGTTTTCGATTGATTTGATTGAACTGTAATACCAATGAAAAATATTTATTAATCTGTAAATAAGCAGTCGACAAAAGTAAAATTAAATTATATATATTTATATATATCCGTATTTTCTTAAAATTTTGATTTTAAAACTTGATAATAAGACTACGTTGATTAATAAAACTACGTTGACTTGAATAATAAGACTAATTTGATATAAAATATTATACTTTTTGTAAATCATTTATGTAATAACATTCATTACATTTTTTTATAATAAATTTGATATCATCCATTTTATTAAAGATTAGAATTTATATTATTTTACTACCCCAATGAGAAATAAATTTGTATAAATTTAAATAAATCCATTTCATAAAAGGGATATTATTTGAATCAAACAAATATTTATTCGAAGTAAATTAAATTCAGTAAAATGAATTCAATAGTGATTAGAATACAATAAATATTTATTTGAATTTATGTTTTAAACAAAAACATACATATTTAAAACGAATGAATATTTTGTAATTTGGAGTAAACCATATATTTGAAACAAACAATTAAGTTTATTTGAATAGCAAACATATATTTATTAGATTATACTAAATAAATTACTGACTAGTAATAAATATTTCTTGAATTATACCAAACGGAACTAAATATATGTAAAAAATAAAGTTGAAAAATAAATATTTGAAAAACTATATATATATATATATATATATATATATATGTACTCAAATTTAACAAATATATTCAATTTTTGGAAAAGCTATTCAATATGAACAATTAAATAGCTTTATCAAAAGGTGAAATATATATATTTGATTATATATATATTGTAATTTTTACTATTTATTTATTAAATTTAATATTTAAATGTTTGTTCTGCATTTAATAAAGTCAAAGAATTAGATTTTATTTTATTAGATTTTACAACAACAATATATTTGAATATATTTCTTGTGTATACGAGAATATATATTCTTGTATATATTATACACTCGTATATATAATATATCAACAACAATATATTTGAACAAATTTCTCGTATATGTAATATTTACGAATATCTATTTATTCTTATTTTATATTTCAAGTACATGTAATTCTGTTTAGAAGAAGTCAAGAAATATTTACTATTTTTAATTTAGTTCGAGTAATTGAATAAACATATTTTTTCTATTCAAATAAACCTAATTGTTGGTATCAAAAACATAGTTTACTCAAAATGACAAAATATTCGTTCCTTTGAAATATGTATATTTCTGTTTCAAGTAAATAAAAATTAAAGAAATATTTGTTGGATTAAAATAAATACACTCGTACAAAGTTGACTCACTCGCATTTAGACTTTTGTTTCAGTATGTAAAACAGTATAAATAATATGCTTTAGAAAATTGTATTATACAATATGATAATGTAAGTAAAAAGAAATAAAATCTATAATACAAGAATGTAATACACGTTGTTAGATAAATAATTTATGTAAACTAGAATTTATTTATGTATTTGTAACGTAAGCGATTATTTCAAATACATGATTGTTTCAAAATTACAAAATATTTGTTCGTTTTAATATGTATGTTTGTGTTTCAAATAAGCAGAATTTTGAATAAACATTTGTTGAATTGAAATCAACACACTTTTACTTTTACGAAATTGACTCATCTGCATTTAAGCTTTTTTTTCAGTGTTTAGTAAAATGTAAATTATGTTATCGGATAAAATCATGTTTATATAAAATTGTAGTCTCATTAAACAGTTTTTCACAGAAAATAAAGCAAATTACAAAATTATGACGGTCACCTACATGAATCTGCTTACAGAAACACATAACAATGAATTAAATACGATGTTTTTTTAAATTTTTTTAAGAAATTCATTTTGCAAAATTTCAACTTCGTATTCTATTACACTAAAAAAAAATTCGAATGTTGAAAATTATAATTTCCGGTAAATTTCAAATGATTTTTTCTAAATAGTTTGTACATGAGCCAACTATTGTTTTAATTAAAGTGGTTCTAATATATAATCTTTAATCTTGTATTAGTTTTATAAATATGGAAAAATCTTAAAACTATGTAATTAAATTTTGGTTCATAAGTTACAATGTAAAATTACAATTTATAATTACAAGTTTTCTTCGAATTACAATTACTGTTAAAAAATCCACTTTAAATATTTGCCTTTAAAAAGTAATTTTTTTTTACAAATGAAATCACATTATAATAATTATAAAAATTTTAAAATAATTTTCTAATTAACTTTTTGCAAGTTAAATAACATTCAAATTCAAAATATTATTCAAATAATGTCAATGCGACCCGTTTTAATAATAGTTATATTTTAATTGTATTTTTTCAATTCGGTGACGATTTAGTAACGTAAACGACTTATCAAATAGTTAATTAATGTATATGTAAAAAATACTCTATGTATAAAAATATGTTACCTATAGATAATTTTACCTATGATATTTCTGCAAAAAAGTCAAGAATCCTACCTCAGGGCTCCCTGAAACATTGTCAGTGATGTGGCTGTCTTCCCCTGCCCTATTTTTCTCAATGTTTATGATTTTTCAGGAGCTCATTACGAATATCGTAAGAGCTTTAGATGGAAAGTGAATATTTGTTTCTAAATCCACGAAAATTGTATAAAGGTCATAGTTTCTTGAATGTCTCTTAGAAAACAAAAAAAGTTGCATAACTTATTTAAAACCAAAATACTAGAGCTCATTAAAATATATATTGTCTGTTCTATACTGTTTCTAGTACAAACAATATTTCTGGAAGACAGTTCAACAATTTCGTCACGAGGTCTCCTAAATGATTCCACGCATATTGTTATATGCCGATGCATAGGCCCCTCAGAGTCTTGCGCGCGCGTTTACGCTGAATGCGAAAACGATCTCTGAAACTCCCTTTCTCCGCCACGGCGATTCCGGGCCAATCAGGGTTTGCGACCACCAACGGAGCCTTACGGTGCCACCGGATTCGCAAGCGTAGAAAAAATAAAAGAGAGGGGTTTCGGAATGAAAGAGACAGAAAGGGAGGGAGAGAGAGAGAGAGAGAGATCCGGACCTCCCGAGATCTCAGACGGCCCATCCAGAATCAATAAATATCTTGAACACACATCCAATGCCTTATTATTGTTCACTCTCCAAAACCTTTCCAAGGCTTCACAGCATAGGGAGAGCGGCGATCTCCCGCGCCGCACATCGACCAAGCGACACTTGTTTACGCCGCAGACGAAGTTCTTCTTTCCTCTCCTTCATCGCAGGCCGATCGTCGGCGGTCTTGTCTACTGCGGGTTTACATTTGGCGCGTCAGGCCGATGCTTTTCGCAGAAATTCGTCGTCTTCTGTGCTCGACTTCTCAATTCCTCGGGAATAATATTCGAGTATTTATTACGTAGAATTATAATTTTTATTTTAACGGTCGAGACTCGAGACCTTGACGTTTCGGAAGCTTATATCGCGATACTTGTAACGTGTATGTTTTGCCACGTTACAATATATACGTAGCAGCAGCTAGCAAGCAGCTAAACGTTTTCAAACCTGCGGAAACTTTAAGGAAAACTCGCAAATTCGTAAAAGTGTATTTATTTCAATTCAACAATTATTAATTTAAATTCTATTTATTTGAAACAGAAACATACACTTTAAAACGAACGAATATTTTGTAATTTTGAATCGTCCGTTTGAAATAAACAGTTAAACAAAAAATATTTGTTACCTTAAAATACTTTAAATGATTAGAATTTCTAATACACCATACTTGCCTTATTTTATACTTTTCTATAAATTAAACATTTAAAGTGTGTTTTAGTTGTGTAAGTAATTTTTAAAATTAAGATTTTTAGTGCTGAAGAGTACACCAACCATGGTTCAGAGTTTAGCAATTATTTCCGCTTCGCTCAAGATAATAAATGAATCTGACTTATGAATCAATTAAACAATCTCTATTTATAAGGGTTAAGTCCTCATAATAATCCTAATTAACATTCTGTTCAGGACGTCTAACCTTGCACACCTTTTCAGAATCAAAATTAATTGGAAGCATTCATAATTCTATAACTTTTATCTTTCAAATATTTGAAACCAAAAAAATGTATGTTTGATAGTTTAATTGCAATAACTACATATCTAGATGTTTGTAATGAATGACTTTGATTTGTCTTCTTATTCGTTATTTGAAATATAAAATATGTCATGTGTTAGATTTAATTTTGTAATGTTTCTCTATTTAATTAAAATAATTAAGTTGTAACAAAATATAGGTACGCTTTAAAAAAATTAACTTAACATTGAGATAATATTCATGTCCATTACCAGCAATTGATCTTTGTTTACGTATTCAATAGATCTCGAAAAACCTGCTATTTATAGACTGTACTTTTTCAAAAATTATTTGATTGCTTTTTATATTTTTGGAGTATCATATCAGTATCATAATTTAACACATAACTACCTTGTATGTAGGAGACAGAGAAAGAGAAAAGATGAGAGAGAAAGAGAGAGGGAGAGGGAATGGAAAACATAAATCCGAAGTGATTAACATGTACTCGATGTTGGCAGGTGGTGCCATACCACATACCCGCGATTTTTTTAGTTCTAAATATTTGAAAGATAGAAGTTATTTAATTATGAACTTCAGATAAAGAACGCGTTCAATTAATTTTGTTTCTGAAAACGTACATATTAGTGAAAAGTACAGGATTCTTTAGGACATTCTTAAACATAATGATATTAATAACTGATTTATTTTTATAATTTTCAATTAATACATAAATTGATCGATTGTATTACATTTACTTTCTCTGGCAATTTTCTTTAATTTAAAATTTTATACAATTAAATACATACTTTTTTAATTATACAAATGATTTATATAAATTTCATATAAATTTAAATACCATTAGTAAACCATTTATTCGAAATAAGTAATTTACATATTTAAAAAACTGAAATGTTTATTTCGTAAGCTTCAAATATGTAAACGTACACTATATATTATATTGCAAAGTACTAAAGAAAGTACTACGGTACGGCGCAGTATGGTAAGGGACGAGCACCGCGAGCTCCGTGGTGTGTAGCGGTGAGAGGAGAACGGTCGCAGAGTGGGGGCCGTTCTCTCTCTCAAAATTTAAATAACGACGCACTGGGTGTAAAATTCTATGTGCCGGTGTTCTCGAAACCGGTTAGTCGAGGGGAACCTGTCTTCGGCGCGATAGTGGACGGCACATTCTCGCACACTCAGCGCGAGATTCGAATACGCGACGGGAAAATCTAATAAATTTAGATTGAACAATTAATTTAAATATTCTTGTAGTCATGCGGGGATAAATATTTTAAATATAATTTATATTAGATGTAAAAACAAATTTATAATTTAATGAAGTAAAATTGTATTACAGCGGAACGTGACGAGAGGACTACCCTTATATTGAAAGCAAAGGGGCATGGCGCAGCGGCCAAATATTGAACGTTTTAACTTTGTTATTCTTACAATTTAAATTTTGTATTTTTATATTTTTTTGATGTTGTTATAATGATATTTTTGTTATAAATAAATATTTTGTTAACTGAAAAAAGAGTTCAATTTAAATGAAAATACAAAAGAAACCTAGCTCCACAATAGAATTAAATTCTCATTCTTATTTTAATTTCGAAAATTTGATTCATTATTTAATAATAAATAATGACTCAATTCAATACTCTGACGGGTTTTAAATCGAAACAACGCTTCTGCAAGTCAAAACACGAAGAAGAATAATTCATAACTGGTGTAGCGAAAAGAGCCTGACGATGGGTTGAACGGTCAGGTGCCGAGATGGGTTGAACCGGAGCACGAAGTAGCTCACATCAGGGACGAAAGGTTACAATTATATATATATATATATATATATACTTCTAATACTATAATAGATATTGATGGTTTCATGATTAATTTTTTACAATTTTTTTAACAGTTCATAGTAGATAGGCTATAAGCATTCTAGCACACCTCTACCCCCTTAAAAAGTTTGCTGAGCTCCCGTCTAGTTCATGCTGTGGGAAATAGCACACTTTAAACGTGAGTATTAATTATGAAGTTTGAATTTTCGTTACAAGTCAATTCATCCCCTCCATTCTCAGAGAAAGTGATTTACGATTGAGTACAGGAAAAGACATGTTATTATTTATTGAATCAGGTATTCGAGGTGGAATAAGTCAAATAAGAATATGCAAAGGCACATAATCCATACATGGGATCGAGATACGATGAAAAAAATTGAATAAAGACCCTTTTATATTATGATATTAATAATCTATATAGTTGGACGAAAATACAGCATTTACCAATTGGAAAATTTAAGTGGGTTGATTATGAATCAATTCGTAACTTTTTTCAATACACCACCAGATTCTAATATAGATTATATTGCTGAAGTAAATTTAAAGTATCCTGAGGAAATACATTATTTATCTTTCTGTGCCGAGCATCATACATCACCTGATTCAAAACAGAAAAAACTACATTGAAAGATAAAAAACGGTATATAATTCATTGTCGCACCCTTAAGCAAGTGCTTGACAATGGTCTTCGATTGAAAAAAGTACATAGAATTCTACAAGATCTGCTTGCCAAGTTTCAACTATACCACGTATATCATATTTTCTTCGTTTATATCTGCGACGAGCAGGTTTATGTAGCCCTTCAACCACTTTATGTAGTCTTGTTGACTTTGCCATTGGTGATGTTTTAGATGCATTTTTCCTTTCAATATCTTTCACAATACCACTCACATTAATAAACATTTGTGAAACATTATCTCTTAAACGAGTATGTGAGTGAGTTCTGATATAGGTCTGATTGATACTGATCGGTTTTCATAAGATTTTTATCGAAATTACTCATTCTTTCTTCCATATATAAATCGATTTTCATTTTGTATATAATATTTTTGATAAAGATTTTTGATTTGCTCTTCTGTTATCAGGCCATTTTGTTCATGATATTTCTCATTTTCTTTTAGAACTTCATTAATTTTTAAGGATACAGAATTTAGTTCCAGCTGTAAGATTGACTAGAACGTTTTTACACAGACAACATCAGTATCTACAGTAGCTTCACCAACATTACAAAGTCGTTAATTTTCTATATCAAAATTGTCATGTGCTGTAAAATTGTATCCAATGCCTGGCAGACCTCGACTACCCTTCAGGTCTCTCAAATTTCTTCCAAACAAGTCGAGACTCATGATGATACTGATTGAAGAAAAACCGTATGAGCATTAATATATATATATATATATATATATCCTATTTCACGCAGTTCCTCAATAATTGAATATATTTTATTGATATGATTGTTATTTCCAGCTGATGGTTCAACAAATAGTAATCTTAGTCTCTCAACAAGCTCATTCGGATCATCCCAGTACACTAACTCTATTGAAGAATTTTTCTTTGCTATTTTATATATCGGTATGTAAGTTCCTCCTCCCTTTTTTGTATTACTATTACTGTTGCGAAACGTCGGTGCAATGATATTGAAATATTTTCTACTCTGAGCGTATAGATTCATCTTCACTACGTTTTTTTCCGGTGAGCACTTGTTGCTTCTAGAATACTGCGATAATTTTCACAATCTGCTCGACTTATCAATGTGTCGTCTGGTTCTTTTTTAATAAGTAGCTCCATTAGTCCATTGCTTTTAGGATAAGTTAAATCTTTCACTTTTCTTTTATTATCATCAAATATAATTTCAGAGTTGCCAAACATGTATGCATGGCAGGTTTCAATGTAACTCCTACAACTTTTTCGAGATTCTTTTTCTCCTGGTTTAACAGTGTAAATTGTCTTTTAATAGCTTTACGAGCTTGTAACAGCTGGCTAAGGATATTCTTTTCTTTCTCAAAGTCTGACATGGTGTCGAATTGCTGTGTAATATTGAACTGAGTGGGTAAGATTTGTTTAATTTCTTTATATTACAAAACAGTCAAAACCTTTTCTGTATCTATTATCATCCATCATTCTATCTTTATCAATAACAACAAATCCATATTTATCATTTTTCTACGGGTAGTTTTGTGTTCGGATGGTAGAATACGATGTTCAGTTGTGTCGGGATGACTTTTACAGGGAGTTTCGTGTTCGGATGGTAGAATACGATGTGGAAATTGAAAATCAGATCTTATATGTCTAAAAAAGTTTGATGTTAAAAAAATTTATAGTATCGTAAAATATTCTTCAAGAATATATAAAAATATTATTAATCTCATTAAGATCATGCACTCTTTTGTAAAAATCACATATAATTTCGCGGCTACGTACAAAGCGCTACAGAGCTCGTATCTGGCAGTACTATACATCATTTGAAAGACATAATGTACAAAACGACGCTATGCATGATTAGTTTGGATATTCCGTTCAAAAGTTATAGACGTGTAAACATGGAGTTCTCTAACGCCGAAATTTACGCTATTTTAAAATATTCCTTCGTCATAGGTAAATCCGCTAGAGAAACGTTCTATGAGATTAATGGTGTTTTGGGGGATAACACGCAATCACTTCGAACAGCAGAGGAACGGTTTCGATGATTCAGAGCCGGTGAAAACAACACCATGGATAATCCAGCCGGCAGAAGACCTGTGACGACAAATACCGATCAAATCATGGAATTTTTCGTTTATCGTGACAGAAATTTATCGTGACATTACCCAGGAGATGAGAGTTAGACACCAAACCATTTTAAACCATTTGCAGACGGCTTGATACAAAAAAGCTTAATGTTAGGGTGCTGCATGATTTGACACAAAAAAACCTTCTGGACCGAATCAACGCCTGCGATGCGCTGCTGAAACGGAAGGAACTCGACCCATTTTTGAAGTGGATAGTAATTGGCGACGAAAAATAGATCACATACGACAATATCAAGTGAAAACTGTTGTGGTCCAGGAAGGTTTTGCTGTGGGTAGCCAAATGGCTACATTTGGCCAACAGGAATAGTGTAGTGTTCCACCAGGACGACAACAGACACACACTTCGTTGATAAAACGTCAGAAGCTACGGGAGTTCGGATAGGAGGTTTTCTCGCATCCACCATATAACCCGGACGTATCGCCAAGTGATTACCACCTATTCCTGTCCATGTTGAACGCCCTTGGTGGTGTAAAGTTGGACTCAAAAGTGGCTTCTGAAAAGTGGCTGTCCGAATCCTTCGCAAATAAGGAGAGGGGTTTCTACGAGATGGGTATTATGAAGTTGCCATCTAGATGGAAACAAATTATCAATCAAAACAGCACATATTTAAAATAAATCCGACTACTGTAACACTTTTTATAAAGCATTGAATAAAGAGAAAAAAGCGGAAGGGAGATATTTAACAACCTAATATATAGATTTTCTAAAAATAAAATTATATTTCAGGAGTATATGAAATTATTTCTAATTTAAACAAAAGAAAGTATTGAAACCAATTTTTACATAGTCAAGCATGTAAATATGTATAAGTACCAAATCGTGTAAGTTTCAAAATTATTACTTATTCTTATTCAATAAAAAAAGTTATTAAAACTGTGCCCATGCATTGATAAGGTGGGAATACAGTACTATAAAAATATAATCCAAAAATTATTTTATTATACGAGAGTAGATTGATAAGTTTCCGGCCTGACCAAGAAAAACAACGTTTTTAAGAATGTTTTTTTATTTCTCAACATAATATCCTCCAACGCTGATGCATTTCTCACAGCGGTGTTCTAGTCTAATAATGCCATCTCTATAGACTGATTCGTCAAGCTCCTCAAAATACCCATTTACAGCTTCGATTACTTTTTCATTGTCCGCAAATCTCTTAACGACAAGCCATTTTTTGAGGTTAGGAAACATATAATAGTCACTCTGGACTAGGTCCGAAGAGTAGGAAGGGTGCGGCATCAATTCAATCTTCAGATTGTTGATTTAAGCCATCGCAACGATTGACGTGTGCGCTGGTGCTTTATCGTGATGAAACAAGATCTTTTTCTACGTCAGATGAGGTCGTTTAATTTTCACTTCGTGCCTGAAATGTTGCAATAAGTCTGCGTAGTATTGACCAGTGATAGTTTCACCCTTTTCAAGGTAATCAATGTATATAATACCTCTTGCATCCCAAAAAACAGTAGCCATAATCTTGTTCGCCTAAAAAATTGTTTTTGCCTTCTTTGGATTTGGTTCCCCTGGTACAATCCACTGTTTAGACTGTTGTTTGATTTCAAGAGTGTAGTGGTGGACCCAAGTTTCGTCAACGATTACGAATCAACGCAAAAATTCGCTTGGATTACGCTTATACAACGCCAAATTGGAGGTAGAAATGTTCTTTTGAATCAATTTTTGGTCGACTATTAGCAAACGCGGTACCCATCTTGCACGGAGCTTTTCCATATAAAAATGTTGGTGCAAAATATTTTGTACACGTTCATATGACATCTTGCAGGTCTCAGCTATCTCACGCATTTTTAATCTGCGGTCTTTCAGCAATATTTGATGAATTTTTTCGATCATATCTGGAGTTGTGACCTCAATGGGGCGTACTGAGCGAGGCTCATCAGACTCACATGACCCTTTTCAAACTCGGAAACTCACTGCTTAACGGTTGAATATGATGGAGAGGATGTCCTTAGTATTGAGTCCATCTCTCCTTTAATTTCCTTCGGCGTTAACCCCTTCAAATAAAAGTATTTAATAACAGCACGATTTTCCAGCTTTTCCATTTTTACGAAAAACACAGAGGCGTCTTGTTCAGCGGGCTCTCAAACCTAAACTAAGATGGCGATCGGACTGAAACTATAACTACAAGATATGTAAGGACGGTACTATAGAATGCCACCTCAAAGTAGGCCAAGTGGCGCCATCTCTTGGTCAGGCCGGAAATTTATTAATCCACCCTCGTATACTTGCGGTCCCGTTTTTGAAAAGTTTATGGTAAACAAGGGCATTGTAGATACTAAATTTTTTCATTTTTATCACTAGTAGAATCTTCGGAAAATACTAAAAATTTATCTGAGAAAATAATTGTAAAGTTATCAAAATCTAATTGAGGATCTGAGTAATGATGATTTTTCAAATATTAATGTTTCGCTCTCAAGCGCAGAGCATAGTGATCTTATAAGTATAGTTTACATTAAGTACATGATACTGAAATACAAAAGTTTAAGAAAAATAATATAAATTTATTTCTTGAAAATAAATTAATTTATTAAAAAAAATGTAACGAAATATATGTTAAAAATTGATGTATATGTAAAAATAATGATGACAACGGATATTTCTGAAGTAATCTTCTTGGTTTTGTAATTTACCGGTAATTACTTATAAAAGTTTGCAATATTGAAACAATTATGCATTGATAGATAGAAATCTTAAAGACATCGATGTTATATAGTTTGGATTGCAGGTAAATCTAAAAATTTTATGTTAATGAATTTTGAGCTATTCATCTACTATTTATTAACTCCAAATACATATTGATATTGTTGTATTAGGTTTAAGTTTCTTTGAGCAAATAAAGCATTTACGTTGATAAAAATAAATTAAATTTTTCAATGTATTTTTACAAACATTCATAACCATCCAACCTACAGTTAATTAACTTTAATTCATTTGATAAAATGGGAACTATAGTTTATATTGCGTACTGTTCTACAAAAGATACTATTCCTCAATATTTCTTAAGTATTTAAATTATCACAAGCTTTTCAAAGACGGGCTCGCAAGTAAATGTTAAAATAATTTTTGAATTATATTTTCATAGTACTGTATTCTTGCGTTATAAATAAGTAAATGCATGGACACATTTTTAATAAGCAACTTTTTTATTGAATAATAATAAGTAATCATTTCGAAACTTACACGAATTGATACTCACGTATATTTACATATACTTGACTATGTAAAAATTGATTTCAATGCGTTCTTTTGTTTAAATTAAAAATATTTCAATATAATCTTCAAATATCATTTTATTCTTAGGAAATCTATATATTTATTTTTTCTGTTATTTAATTAATAAAATAAACCTTTGAAAAAAACTGTTAAGCCAATTTAAATTCTGAAACTTATACGAATTGGTACTCATACATATTTACATATACTTGAATATGTAAAAATTGATTTCACCTTTTGTTTCAATTAGAAATATTTACAAATAATAAAACTATAAATTGTTCTTTAAGCATCGCAGTTTTATGCGTAATTGACTGAAAAGTATAATTAGGAAAACATTTTATTTATATGAATAAATACAATACATTGATTATATTGATAAATGCAGTACATTTAAGAGAATTTTCAAATGATAACGAATTCGAATACACCATACTGGCCTTATTATATACTATGGTAGAAAGTAATTTGATAGAAATAAAATAAACGACACCGTAAAAAAAGTTGCAATATAATGTTATAAAGTTGGTGATAGATACATAACGTACAAATATATATACATCAGATCTGCTATTTCAGTCCGGGTGTCGCCATTTTTTGACAAATGCTGGAAACTTACTTGTACACTCAATATACGTTATTATTACTTTTCAATCGAACAGATTATATATTGTAGAACTCCTTTAATTTATTTATAAATAATTATAATAAATAATTGATCCTAACCCTATGTATATTGCACCAACGTTCGCCTAATGCACGCTATTCACACACACACACACACACACACACACACACACACACACACACACACACACACACACACACACACACACACACACACACACACACACGAGTACGAGATAATTGATTTCATATAGAGTGACGTAAAGAACTAAGTCTTGGAGCGCCACCTGACGGACGAATTGGGAAGCGCTTCATCCGCGGAATCAATTCGCGTACCGCGATCTAATTGTTACTCCACTGACTTAGTTTCTTCTCTTATTTATGTGTAATAGAGATATACTACTCTATTCCTCACACATATACACTGATTTTACGTTTTTAATTATATTAATCAAGGAAAATAAAGAAATTACGTGAATTGAATATTTTGAATTGAATTAAAACATTAACCCCGGAATACTTCGACGCCGAAAAATTCAACCTAAAGATGAAATAATAATTGCCCTTCCTTCTTCTCTCTACCAGAGCTGATGGGGCTTTTCTTCTTTCTCTTCTTTGATTTTCCAACACGATTACGCGCGAGAAATCAATCAGATATTATAATTCAATAAAAATGATAATTACAATAAAAGGATAATAACGGAATAGTGAATCGAATGACAAATTTTTTATATGTTTAAAACAAAACAGGTGCACCATAAGTTCTTATACTTATTTCTTTCAAAACCTGTATTATGATCTATTCGTAAACCATATATTACACTGTACCTCATCTCTCTCTCTTTCTCTCTCTTTCCTTTTTCCCTCCTTTTTCATATTTTATAAATCAGGATTAGTTAATAATACGTACACGTGCTAACCTCATCCTGTACATGTTACAATATATTCATATTCTCTTATATTTTATTTACTGTTACAGTTATGTCTACTGGTTATGCCTACTGGTACTGTATACGTTTGGTTTCTTCTAGTATATTTATCTGCGCGCTATAGTTCTTCTTTGTGCAGGATTGAGTCATCACAGGTTGCTCGTTCAACGTACCACTGAAATCAATGAAGCATGGACAGAAACGTAAAGCCCATATAAAAAGCGTCAGAACCCCGAGGTAAGTTACTATCCCGACATACAGATAGCACAATCATTTCAAACTACGATGGTAATAGTTTTTGAACACTAACAGTCCCTGTTTTACCACTTCACGTACCGAAATAAACTACAGACTTTAACTAATTGTACTTCATTAAGTAATACTGAAGAATTATTTTATTTATAGATTAAATAATAAATTTATAAAATATATTATACTTAAGTAATAATACTTTTTCAAATAGATTTCTTTATCTTAATAATTGTAATATATCTATATTCTTTAGAAAGGAGCCTAAAAATGTATCGAGCCAATTTTTGATTCCCTCTACTGAACTAATGCTTATTCCCGTAAGAGCGTTCTGCATTGATCGAAACAGATCGTAGTCAAATGTTGCCAAGTCTGGACTATAAGGCAGGAGAAGGAGAATTTTACATCCACTATTCTCCAAATAGTTTTTCCCCGAAGCCGCAACATGTCGCCGAGCGTGAACGTGATAAAAAATAATGGACTCATACCTGGTCTCATATTCGGCCGTTTTTCGTGTAATACTCGCTTCAAATTAATAAGATGGGTTTAATACAATATAGACTACGATCTTATTTACGTGAAGATTTCATTTTGCCGTCGATAGCTTTCTGTGATTAGTTTTATCATAATAAATCAATTTTTAATCATCAGAAACAATACGATGTAAAAATATTTGGCCGCAAAATTGACATGATTTTGATCGGGAAAATAAACGACACCGAAAGAAATGCTCAAAATATAATGCTGCAAAGTTGTTGACAGATGTACAGCCTATAAATATAACACATGAGGTCTGACATTTTTGCCCGAGATCTACTGCTGACATTATCTTTTGACGAACGGTGGAAACTTACTTGTACAACTAATAAATATATATATATATATATATATATATATATATATATATATATATATATATATGTTCTAACGTTCCAAAATCAACGTTACAATAGAGAATTGAATTGGAAATCTTGTACAGATCCTCATAGTATCCTTGGCATACTCTTTGTGTGCACTAGAAAAAATTGTAAATTATCACAGAATACTTCACCGACATCGGAAGACTTCACTGAGGAGCCTGTACTATATCTCAGTCAAGGAAAAGAAAGGGTCATCCATTAGCTGGCTTGGAGAGAGAGAGAGAGAGAGAGAGAGAGAGAGAGAGAGAGAGAGAGTCAATTATCCCGCAGCAAAGCTCCGATCTCTAGTTGCCATCATAGAGGTCTAGGTTGGTGGTTTTGCATTATCTGGTCGAGATCCCTGCCGCCCTTCCCGAGGCTGCAGTCTTCAATGGAGGTCGCTATCTGTTTCGCCACAAACGTACTGTAATCTATTTGCATCTCCTCGCGAAACCACGTTCCCTTTGAAGATACCCTACAAGCCGGGGTTATCAAGCAGTTGTCGCCACCATTGCGAGTGATACTCGTACCTCACGCGTGTGAATCCACCGCCCCCTGATAATAGAAACTTGTGTGTCTCTCGTGTCGTCCGCAGAATCGTAATCGCCGTCCAATTTATAACGAGTAATAGATTATGATTTTGTACTTAAAAATTTCATAAAGTGACCATGTTTTCTGTGCAGAGATGCCAGGCTGAACAGCCAACTCGAGTATGCGCGTTAGAGTCTTTACCTCTCCACGTGCTGATTGGCCGAAACTCGCGCGATATTTTAAAATTATATGATCTGTATGATCGTATAAAACAACAAGCAAGCTGCAAGAATATTAAAAAAATTATTGATACTATAATATATAACTGTGACCACATGCATATAAATATTTTACAACATGTCCACTATTAAAAACTCATTAATTAATATTATTAATTATTAAAATTATTATTAATTATTAATATTATTATTAATTATTAATATTATGATTAATATTATTATAAACTATTATAATAATTATTAAATATTATAGTTATTAATATAAATTTATTATAATTATATAATTTAATATATATTTAATATATATCATTAATATATATCATTATTATACATCATTAACCTCTGCAGATGGTTCAAAATAAAAAATTTTAAACTTGTTTCAAACAATACTTCTCATAAAATGTACTTAATTTTCATGAATTTCATGCATGAGTTTATGTTTAACTACAATTAGAAATGTTACAAAAATTTATACTTATTAACGATTTTTTTTTACTATAAATTTTCAACCCATCAGTACACAATAATATGTAATTTAAATTGTAAATGCATTATACGGCAATCACGATTGATAACAAGGCGAAGGGAGACAAATTTTGAAGAAAATTTAAAATACTCGAAACATTGGCAACCTCAAAATGCTTCTTTTTCTCAATTTCCTCTCATCGCCAGAACTCTACTCAATTCAGGTCAGGTTGGAGCCTGAAAACTCCGGATTATCTTATATCACATCATAAATTTTTTGCCCACTTCAATCTACTTTAATCCGACACTTATACTCATATCACGCCTGTACAGCTAAAAATTGTTGGTACTACCGCCTTATTACTTGTCTTCTTTAATAAACGTGTATCTTCTTTGGCAATACCTAGCTTCTATATCTATTAATTTTTTGTAGAATTAGAATACATTTCAAAACTATGTTAGTTTTAAAAAATTTTTTTATCAGAATAAATAACATACCGTAATTTTAAAAATATTTATTTATTTTAGCATTATTTTAACTAACTTTCTAATGTACAATACAATACAATAAATTTTCTAATATACAATAGAAAAACTTGAATCTAGAATTTCTTCAATTCTGCATAATATATTTTCTATTATCAATAATGTATTAAAAGCTTGTTTACAAAATTCAAGTTTTTGTTGTGTAGAGAGAAATGACAGATCTTGAAAATTTATGTTCATTTTTTCCTCGTTATGTGGAATTATTTTTTTTTCAAGGTCATTAATTTTTACTTCCCAAATTTTTTTTTGTAACTTTAAAGCTGTTTTTACAGTACATAAAAAATTGTAATTAGCTTTTGTGAAAATATACATGTGTGAGTAGCTTTTTTTATCTCTTATAACTAAGAAAAGAAACAAGTTAAGTAAGGCAATTAATTGATCTGAAATTTCAATTAAGTTTGTATTGATTCCATGTTTCAAAATACAGAGTTTTGAAATTATTAATTGTAAATGTGTATTCGATAAAAGCCCTTCATTATGGTTTAAATCATTTGTACTATTATATAGTAATGAATCAGCAACTATATTTTTCAGAATTCCAATTACAATGCTTGTAATCCATGAATGATAGTTTAGTTCAATTACTTTTGTTATCACTGTATATTTTGCTTTAATACTAAATTGATGAATATATTTTATAAAGTTATTGAAAGCATACTTTTTAATTTTTAACGAATTATTATGGATTATAAATTCACTTAAATTGTTGAGAAGTTCATGATGAATAAACATATCGAGAGACTCAAATGGAATTAAATAGTTTTTAATAATTTGTAGTGCATAATGTACAAGATCAAGAGCTTTTATTATTAAAATGTCTTTCCTTTTTTTTTTTGAGCTTAAACAAAGTGACACATTTATACAATTGTAATATATATAATAAGGACTGTAAACTTGTATTAATGCAACGTTATCTAACTGACATAGAGTTAACCAACAAAAATTACAAATAGACAATTGATCTAAATAGGATTGATTCTTATTATTTTTAAAATATCTAATATTTGTTCTGGATATGTAATATTTATAAAAATTTCTATAGTTAATAAAACGGAAAAAAAAGTATACATCACATTGCAATGATAATATAATTTTTATTGCTTTTTCAATTAATATTTGCTGATTGTTAGAATCAAGATTCATAAAACACAATGGTTTACCAAACATTGACATTAGTAAATCAGCTGAAAAATTTTTTTTGCTATTCTCTATATCCATAGGAGTGTTAAAAGAAAATTGTATATCTCGAATCAAATGATCCATAAATCTTGAAATGTGTATGAAAGTTAAAACTATGTGTTCCATTCTGGCACCATTAAGTTGTATACAATTATCTTCATTTGGTAAAGGTAATGATGATATTAACTTCCTTATATTACTTGTACACATATCAATAACTAATGTAAGATTTGGACATCTAATTAAACATAATTTTAATGGATTTAGAAGAAAATGAAATAAAGTACTTGATTTTAGATTTTCAAGTTGTTCAATCAAATATAGCAATAACTCTGTCGGTTCACAGTTCATTGCTAAAAAATTAAGTGCAATCTCACAGCAATTAGATATACTTTTATGTTTTCTACGACGTTCTTCATATAATACAAGTACTATAGTTACCAACGATTCGTAAGGAAATTCTTTAATTAATGAATGAGATTGATGAAGATAGCAAACTAAATTATTAGAATTTAGATCCCTCAAAAATGCTGCTAGTTGTTTATTAAATAATGTACATGAACTTGAAGAATACATAACTATACTTTTACAATAATCTTGTGAAAAATTCAAATCCTTTTTACTCAACATTTTAATAACGTAACACCATGCACATTACAGAGTATGGAGGGTAAAGATAAGGAGTGGAAACTCCACTAAAATCGTCTAAAATCACAAAGCAGAATTTTACGCTAGAATTGGCCGCAAGATGGTGACACTCTACAAGGTTGCTTGTCAAATAGGATGCTTTGGAAGGAAAGCGAGTAGGGGTATGCAAAAAGCATGTAGAGAGAGGAAAGTTAAATATTTGCTCCTTTACTCTTGCTTCTTTTCTTTCTCTCACTTGCTTTAGCTTTTGCTTTTTCTCTCTGTTGGACGCAGAATTATCGAAGGATTTTTAAGAAAACAACGTCTATCGGACTAATCTGACTACTCTAATTACTGACCACTAACTCCAGCCAGTTTGGGACAAGCTTTTCTATGTAAAGTGAGCGAAGTTTCCACTCCTCTTTACCTTCCATAGAGTGCAAACTCAGCTAAAATCATGTCAAATTACAGTGTAGGACTTCACGCCGGAATTGGCCGCAAAGCGGCACCATCCTATGAGGTTCGTTGAATAGCATGTTGCAGAGGCGGAATGGAAGGATAGCGAGGGCGGGAAACAAGTGAGCGCAGAGAGAGAAAGAGAGAGAGAAGTTAAGTGCGTTAAATGAGTGTGTGAAATATGTGTAAGACATCACGCGGCATAACATTTGAAAGCGTCATTGTGTATAAAGTACACAGGCATAGAGTCGGTGGGCGGTTTGTCATCGTGCCCGCACTTTTCCTATTCTAATGTATCTATAATATGCTATTTTTTAAAGAAATGACATAAGTAATTATTCGTATAATATCTGAGTTTTACAATAATAATTTTGTATATTCTATACTTATTTGTATTATTTTACAATTTCATATTTTGTTATACACCAGATACTTATATATAATAATATATAAGTATAGAATTATACTAGTATCCCTCGTCTGGGCTTCGATCGAGATAATAATTTAACCGATTTTTTAAACAGTTCAATAATATCTAAGTAAAAAGTACTCTATATATAAAAATTTATATTACTATAAATAATCTGCCTTAATTGACTTATCGTTGCTTCTGTATAAAAAGCTGCTTCAAAGGAGTGTCCACTTCAAAAAGTTAATATTTCATCGATCATTTTATACAATATTTTACGGAGAATATCATTTTTGGACGATAGAATATGTCTCGAGACGACTGCTATAGAGAGTTTTGTGTTGGGGAGGTAGAATATGATGTCTAGGTATCGAGGGACAACTTCTACTGAGAGTTTGAGCGTTCGAATTATAGAAGTCGTCCCGTCATATTTCGACATCGTCTTCTATCATCCGAAAATGAACTCCCCGTAGAAATTATCCCGAGGCATCTGGACATCGTATTCTACCGTTCAGACACGAAAATCCCGTAGAAGTCGCCCCGACGTACCTGGCCATTGTTTTCCACCAACTAAACATGATACTGTTCGTAAAAGTTGTTGTAAAACATCTGGACAGCATTTCCTACCGTCCGAACACAAAACTCCGAGTAGAAATCGTTCTGAGGCACCGGGATATCGTATTTAACCGCCCGTACACGCTAATATAATAGTTGTCCGTAGAAAAAAAAAAAAATATATATATATATATATATATATATATATCGTATCTTTCTGTTTTTTAAATTAAATACCGTGAATATTTTAATAGTGGTACCAACTGAAATTAAAGCAAGATGGTTGTTTGTGAATAACATATATGACGTTGTATTATATATAATATGACAGTTTCGAGTTCAGTGGTAACAAACCCTATGTCACTTTTCAAATTATAAACGTATTAAAAACAGAAAAATAATTTTGAATAGATGGTAATCAGAAGGCGCTATGTCTAGCGAGTACGCTAAGTGCAGCTACACTTCCCATTCGAGCTCCAACAAGGCGTTTTTGACGGCTTTCGCAACATGAGGCGAAGCTTTGTCATGCACAACAATGACTTTTCGCTTATTGCTCGCGATTTCTGATTTGTGTTTGATCTATTTCTGTTGCAAATCAGTCAGTTAGCCTTTTTATACTTCGGCAGTGACGGTTTTATTTAGCTTTAGCGCACACCTTGGTGTTCCCACCAAATACACAGCAATAGTTTTGGTATCGATGTAAACGTGAAGGTCGGAAACTAAGTTCGCCTCCCAATATATCGCAATTTTTTAATTCGTATAGTTCAATAAAATATAAAAAGAAACTATATTATTTCAACTTTGTAGGCATTTTCCTAATCTTCAACTATGTAAGCAACTAAGTATACACTAAATATTATATGGCGATCAAGATGAATTATATATATATATATATATATATATATATATATATATATATATATATATATAGTGATGCAGCAGCAAATGAATAAAAATTTACGAAATATTATTTCAATTACGACTTCGCATACATATAAATTATAATTTATCTCACTCGCCGTTTTTTGAATGTCGGGGGGGGGGCGCCGACCTGTAAGAATATGAGTACCGCGAGAGTTTATGAAGTATAAGAGAAGGAAGAAGAACATAAAAACACAGAATTTACTCTCTTAGGCGCACACGCGCGCTTTATTTTCACAAGCTGCAATTATACTCAGTCCACTCCAGAAATTTCTATTTCACGAGAGTACCACGCCCGACGCGACCTGACTGCTCACCACAGGGGGTGGGAGGATTCTAATGCCATGCGATGCACATTCACCTCTCTATTCTCCGAGGAAACTCCTGTGCCCACTGGTGGATGGGGGCACCTGGGGGCTGCGGCTCTGCCGTGAGTATCCTTGATGCCAGGAGTGAAAGATACCGTCCTCCTCTTGGTCACCTTCTTCTCACTACACGGCGACTCTTCTTTTCTCATCCGCCCTTTACTGTACTCCTCTCTCTTCATACTCTTCTTCCCTCTCGTCCACTCTTTCTCTCTGGCACTAGTTCACCTCTCAGCTCCAAAACTCCTCTCTCTTTCTCTCTACTCTCTCTACCACTTCCTTCTCTCTGTTTGCTCGTTCCGTTTGCTCTCCCGGGATCTTTTTTTTGTTCTTTTTTCTCGCCCTTCACCTTCCATTTTGATATCCGTCGGTCGGTGAGTAGAGGATGAATCTACCCGTTGCGCGTCTCCCGAGATTTTTCCGTGGGAGAAAAAGAAAGAAGTTGAGGAATCGGAAATTTCGCGGCGGTGGACAGCGACGTCCGGACCGCATCGCGCGCTATTCTCCACAGCGCGAGCTACAAATCATAACATTTTTCATATATTGTAAATATCCTTATTTATTTATATTTTTAACTCTATTTCTACTTACTTAATTGTTTCTACTTAGTTTGTAATAAAGTTATTATTACAAAATTTTGTACAAACATTTAGTTTGACTACTAATTTTGTTAAGTATTTTTTTAGTATCAAACCTAATAATTGTAATGTGTTAGGAGTTGATGTATAAAATATATAAACTTTCATAGATAAGATTAAACACTAGTCCTAATTGTACTTTCGAAAATTGACAAAAATTTTAAAGTTATTGAATATTGATGTGTTTAACGTTTTGATATCATTCAATTTATTTGCTAAATTAATTATAATCATTGTTTTTAATCACAATTATTGCAAGGGAGAATATATTAATTGGAAACCTATAGTAATGTTTCTTTTATTTTTCTGGAATATTATCTACTAAAATCTCCCTCTTATTGCTTTTTATTGTACAACTATTTAATAAGTTCCTAAATGAGTTTTACTAAAATATTATGAAAATAATTTATTTACAATGTTTTTATGATGTAATTTTGTTTAAATGAGGAGAATTTGGAGTATTTCAACTTATGTACAAAATTAACTTAACTTTTTTTCATTTTGATTTCATAATTGTATTTATACATCAAACTTTTGAACATTAACTATTAATTTAAGTGACCTACTTACTTTATGATTTAATAAAAAAAACTTTATGTTGCCTATCTACTAAATTTTTTTTATAAGAAACATATATTTAATGATGATATTTTTTGCTTTACAAATTGTATAATTCACTACATTATACATCATTTTACAAATCCGAAGTTAATGATGCGGCATTTAATCAAAATGTGTACAACAAAAGTTTGAATAGATACCTCAATCGAACAGAATAGTATGCGAGTGAATATAAATATATATCTATACATACATACATACATACACATATATATATATATATATATATATATATATATATATATATATATATATATATATTGTAACGGTGCGCGTGTCCGCCTCGAGCACGAGGAGAGCAACGGGACGGGGAAGGCAGGCGCACGCAGTGCTTGCGTTCCTCGTCACACGCCCCCCTCCAGACGCTGGTAGCCGAAGCGTGACAGCTCGACCTAACATCTCTCTCTCAGATCGACCATCGTGTCAGGATGAGGAACGGGGTGGCTGCGGTCTACCGCTGAGGATCACTGGGATGAGGAAGGGCGGGTAAAGAAGTCCCTTCCCTAGACGCAGTTGTTTTTGGAGGGCACCTTTATTCAGGATCAGATTACATGGTTATCGTATCTTTTTTTTTTCTTGCGTGGTGCCTCACTTGGTGTGGGCTGGTTTCGCTCCTTGGGGGCGATTTCGCGTTTCGGTGGCCCTGGGGGCGTGTCCTTCGTAGTCGGGGTGATTGTGCTGGTTGGGGCACTCCCGTCCCCGGCGTACGCCCTCCAGCTTGCACTGACTGCAACTGGGTAGGCGGATAGGCGCAAACTGAGGCGCGTCCGACGCCGCTTGTTCGCGCCGGGCCTCCGCCGTCTTCCGCAGAGCAAACACCCGGTTGACGTGAACCTGCAGGCGTCTCGCCTCCACCGCGGTGTTGCTGCGGAAGGCTTCGAGGGCCTGAGCGGCCTCGACAACCGAGGGGCGCGTCCTTCCGGCGGTGCTGGCGTTCGACGGCAGGGTGGCCTGCATGAGCGAGCTCCGTAGCCGGTGCATTTCCAGGCGGCAAGCGGCCTGGAAGTCTTCCACTGCCCGGCGAGCGGCGCGCTCGCGCTCCAGCAGCCTGGTGGCCTCTCCGTCCGCTTCTTCCCAGCGGTGGAGTAGGGCGTTTGCCTTCCGCCGGTGATCTGCCCAGGCGAGGTAGTCCACCTCGCCGAACTCCAGCAGCTCTCTTTGTCCGGGTGTCGCCCTCTGGACGCAACCTGGGCCGGGACGATCCCTCGGCGAGGGGACTCAACCGGGGGGTGGGAACCGACGGATTCGCCGCTATCCCGTGGGCGAGTTGGGGAGTTAGTCGGCCCATTGACGGGCGCGGGTCTGGGCCCGAGTGCGGCGGGGGGATTGGTCCCGCGGCGGGATTAAGCGTCCGTGCTTCCTGGGGCGACCTACTTTTCGCCTCACCAGGTGCACGTCGTTATGGCAGGCGGCTCCGCTGTTATCGGGCTCCGCAGGGGCTCGCGCTTGGGTTCTTCGACGGGCTACGATTCGCGTCCTACGCGGCCTCCCTAATCTACGCGGTGCGATATCGGTCTTAGATCGCGTGGCATTGCCCGTGGGGTTATCGCTTCGCACGCTTGTATCGGAATTACAATGAGGCGCGTCGTCGGGGCGCCGTACGCTCACCAGTGGTGTTACAATGCGGGTTCGCTCGCTCGCCTCGACATTACAATTTGACGCATCGCGGTCACGCTCTTCGCCCGAAGGCTCTTCCGTGTCGGAACTGCTATCATCTTCGGGGTCGTGATCTCGATGGTAGGGCTTCAGGTCGGCGACGTGATGCTTACCAGCATCTCTTCCCGTAGAGTCTATCAGTCGATAAACATTCGTGCCGAGTTTCTCCGTGATGGTAAAGGGCCCGTCGAATTTTGGGGCCAGCTTGGCGCTGACGCCCTGTATGCCTGACGAGAGGATGCGATTACGCCGCCATACTCGATCGCCAATCGCGTAATGCACGTCGCGACGTCTCGCATTATAATAGCGAGCTTGCTTTGCCTGCGCTTTTTGCGAGTTTTCCGCTGCCTTTAGATGGAGATCAGATAATTTCTCCATGCGCTCTTTCCAATGTTGTAGAGCAGTCTCTTCTTGCGCAATCTGGGCGCGCTGCTCCTCCTGGCGACGGTGTGTGCCAGGGGCTGAGGGGTGACGACCCGTATTAAGGAAGACCGGACTTACGCCAATGGAGTCTTGTACGGATGTATTGTACGCGAACATGAGCTCGGCGATGTGCGCATCCCAAGTACTGTGAGACTCCTCAATGAAGGCGATTATCGCGGTCTTCAGAGTCCTATTGACCCTCTCTACCGGATTGGCTTGAGCGTGATAAGGAGGTATCGTGGAATGCTCCACCCCACGCTCCACAAGGAATTTCTCAATGATTTTATTACGAAATTCGGTGCCATTGTCCGATAGGAATACTTCGGGCGTACCAAAGCGTAAAAATACGCGATCTTTCAACTCGCGGCGAATCGTTTGCGCATTCGCCTTTCTGATGGGGATACATTCTACCCAGCGAGTGAATAGATCCATGAAGACGAGCAAATACTCGTATCCCCGGGTAGATCGCGGAAATGGACCCATCACATCTCCAGCTACTATTTCCCAAGGGCGGGTGACCGTTCGATGGCCCATCAGGCCAGCTGGTGCAGTCTGCTGTACCTTACATTGTTGGCACACGGTGCAGTCACGGACAAATTGTGTCACATCTTTGTGCATTGATGGCCAATAGTATGATCGTGCAATTCGGTCATATGTTTTATGGCGTCCGAAATGACCAGCTGTGGGCTCCTCATGACATTCATGAAGAACGGTACGACGATCTTCTTTAGGCACGACTAACTTCCACGCATCCTGGTCGTCTACTAAATCTTCGACGGCCGGATCGGGACGGTAGTAGTATAGTCGCTGCCCAACGACTTTCCACCATGGGAGGTTGGTCGGATCGCTCACCACTTTCTTACGAAGGCGCAAATACCAGGGGTCTCGCACATCGGTGACGCCGAGAGAGGCGACTTCGCAGGTCGGCTCGTCTTCGTACAAACGGGAGAGGGCGTCTGGTACGCAATTCAAGGTACCTTTCCGATGGATGACTTCGTAGTCGAATCCCTGCAATTCCAAGGCCCAACGGGCGAGTCTGCCCGTGGGGTTGCGCAATGAGTGCAGCCAACGAAGGCTGCTGTGATCGGTTATCACCTGGAAGTGATAGCCCTCGACGTACGGGCGGAATTTACGCACAGCCCATAACACGGCGAGGCACTCGCGTTCGGTGACCGAATAGTTACGCTCAGCCGCAGTCATCGTGCGACTAGCGTAGGAGAGCACGCGCTCCACGCCATCAACGGCTTGCGTGAGCACGGCGCCTAGTCCTGAGTCGCTGGCGTCCGTTTGGATGACGAACGTTTCTCCAAACGACGGTCGAGAAAGGACGGGTGCAGATGCGACGAGCGCCCGGATTTGTTCGAAGGCTTGCTGTTGCTCTTCTCCCCAATGGTACTTGATGTTCTTCTTGGTTAATCGGGTGAGAGGCTCAGCAAGCGTTGCGAAGTTCTCTAAGAACTTGCGATACCAGGACGCAAGGCCTAAAAACCTACGGAGCTGCTTGAGTTTCTTTGGTGCGGCGTAAGTCAAGATTGGTGCAATCTTATCCGGATCGGGTCGAAAACCGTCACGATCCACGAGGACGCCGAGGAACCGTACCTCCGCGAGTCCGAATTTACTCTTCTGCCGATTGATGGTCAAGCCGGCATCGGAAATCCGTCTCAGGATATGTTCGAGCCACCTGAGGTGCTCGTCAAAGCTCTCCGTAGCGATGATCACATCATCGAGGTAGGCGAAGGCCACCGGCTCCATTTCAGGGCCGATCAGCTTATCGCTTAACTGCTGAAAGGTGGCAGGGCCACCGGCGACACCATATGGCATACGGGTCCATTCGAATAACCCCATGCCTGGAACCGTGAAGGCAGAGAGGTGTCGCGATTCCTCACGAAGAGGGACCTGATGGTAGGCGCTGCTGAGGTCCAGGGTGGAGATGTATCGCGCATTTCTCAGTTTCCGTAAGATTACGTCCATGTAAGGAAGCGGGTACGCGCTGACCTTGGACACGGAATTCAATTTGCGATAGTCCACACAGAATCGGTAGCTCCCATCGCTCTTGCGAACCATCACGACGGGGCTAGACCATTCGCTGGTTGACCTGCGAATTACGCCCTGATCAAGCATCTTGCGAACTTGCGCATGCATTTCCAGCTCTATCTTCTGAGAGACCGGATAATAACGCTGCTTAATCGGCTTAACATCGCCGACATCGATCACGTGGTCGGTCAGATGTGTGCAGCCCAGAGGCTGATCAGCCGGAGGCAGCATCCGGTCGAGGAGTTCCTCGAGAGCTCGGCGTTGACTATCGTCAATATCGGCCAAGCCTATAGAGGCAAGCGAATACGCCGAGGTAACTGAGACGGTGCAGAGTTATAACGGAACGAAATCCGCAGCACCCTCGATCGACATGGTGTTGTCGCGCGGGTGGATGACCGCATTGAAGGCGCGGTAGAAGTCTTCACCGAGCAGACAGTCATTTTCCAAGTCTGGAATTATGATGACGTCTAGCTCCATTTCTACGTCTGCTATGGCAAACGGAAGGGCCACCTGGCCTATTATCGGCTCAATTTTTCCCGTGGCGAGTCGAGCGCCAGATCCAGGAAAGGGTCGAACTAGACGACCGAGGGCAGATGCAATCTGCAGGCCGATTGCTCCGAGAGCTGTACGAGCAGCCCCTGCATCAAGCAGTGCATGAATGCGAAACTCGCCTATGCCTACCTGTACCCACCATCGTGAATACCGATCGGGGTCGACACTTGTGGCTGAGTCAGCGGAGTCACGGTCGTGATGCTCCTCCTTTACAGACAGGAGGGGGCAATCATCATTACCCTGTGTCCTCGCAGCTGCATGCTGATCTTCAGAGGTCTCACGGAGCGTAGGGGCGAGTTGGACCTCCATTACTCGCCCTTTTTCGCATTTCCCGAACACTCGGGACAGCTGCGCAAGGTGTGGCCAGGCCAACTACAGCCCCAGCACAAGAACCGCGGATCAGGACCTGCTGTCCGACCTTTGTTCTTGTCACTGAGGGGCTCGTGCACCAACTTTCCTTTGAAGGAGGGCTTCCTCTCCGACTTAGGTGAGGTCGACGCTCTGGTTTTTCCTGTACGCGGCGACCTCGGGCGTGAATCGCGACCGCTCCTCTTTGGGGTAAGGGCTGCGACACCTGGCGCCTCTAAATCAGGTGAGGTGGCTCTAAAGCCAGCCTCTTGTAAAACTTCTCGCACTAGAGCTTTGAAGTTGGGCGGCTTCACGTCCACGGCCGCGATCCTTGGTTTCGGGCGCGTTCGAGACGTGTCGGCCGCATGGAAGGCCACTTCGGGCATTATGCAGTCCTCAGGTGATGGCGGTGGCTTATAATTTCGCTCCGCATCGAGGACGCATTCGGCCTCTCGAGCAAGCTCGATTAGCCGATTGACGCTCGTAATCTTCTCCCGCGGAACTAACTTCTGTATCTCCGGGAGTAGATTACGGTATATCAGGGCGAGTTGCTTGTCGTCCGACCATGGTTCTTCGAACCGATTGAGAATCGTTAACAAACAAAACACGTAGTCACGTGTTGGCTCGCGCTTCGCCTGCGTACGCCGCTGCGCTTCGCTGATTAGCTCAGCTTGGAAGCGTCGATCGACGCCGTAGCAGCTCCGGGCTGCGTGGCAGAACTCTTGCCACGTGGTCCAGTCTTTCCGAGATAGACGGTACCAATGCAGGGCGACACCGTCGAGGAGCTCCGTCATGGCATTGAGCATGTCCTCGTCTGTGAGCGGTGTCAACCTGCGACATTCCGCGATCCTTTGCAGAAATTCTTCTACACTTTTCCCCTTGGCACCATTGAATCTAATTTTCCATTGGCGCACGGTCTTACCAATATCCGTGCGCTGGGCCAAGGTGCTTGACAGCGTTGATCGCGTTGTATTCGCGGGCGAGCTCATCACATCTCGATCCATGTGATGTCCCCCCCTTCCAGGCCCTTGGTACCGAGGGTGGCAAGGAGCCGAAACCGTAGGCTCGCCGGTCGACCCTACAAACCTATTATTGTTGAGGTTTTTGTCACTTTCCACGTATTGCAGATCGTACGTGTCTTGGAAAGTGACACGGTCGCGTCGCGCCGATTTCTGCAGCTGCTGCTGGATGCTGGCTAGCGTAGCGTGCATCTCACTTTGCCTCTGCTGCAAATCTTGGACAGTGCAGTTTTGGTGTTGCATCCAAGTTTGCAGCATATTTTGCAGGCCATGTAATCCCTGACGAAGGTTTACATGGTTTTCGAGGTCAGTCGGTTGAGGCTCGACTGTTGTATTTGTCGCCTGAGATGCGACTTGGGTTCGACGTGTGGTGTCATCCGTGACACCCGAGTCGAGAGGCGTAATTACGCTCGTGGTGGCTGCCTGAATCGGCGATTCGTTGGCAGTGCTCCATGCGAGCGGTTCATGCCTGTTCATCTCGGCCAAATTGAAGTCGATCAGATTTTGTATTTGGTGATCGACAGCTGTTGTTATATTTCTTTGATCTGTGCTCGGGTAAATTTCCCGAGCCTGCTGTATGTCAGCTGATCCGTCCGCTTGTTCGGCGTACGTCGCTTCCATTCGATCCAAAATATAAGTTTTTGTTGCGTCGCGCATTGTCGAGGTGACGATTATCTTTAACAGATTTTTATCTCTTCGCGTGCGTGTTTTTATACTATCACTGTCACTCTCGCATTCCACAAAATCTCCTGGGCTATAATTTCCTGCTAGTCTATGGTATAGCCTAGCAGCCCTTTGAAATGGGGAACCCTCATTTTTTAATTCTAGTTCCGCTGTAATTAGGTTTGTTTCTTCCTCACATAGGCTTTGAAGCCAGTCGTTAAATTCGTTTGGCGGATTTGCCATCTTTTATTTCTTTTCGTTGAAAATTAGAAGAAGACAACCGAACAAACGGAAAAAGAAAAAAAAATACAACGTGAGAAAAATTAGAGCGTTACAGCCAAAGTTTTCGATTAAATAATTAAAAGCAAATAATTAAAAGCCGGCAATCTCAAGAGATAGTGGAGTGCGAGGGCGAAAACTCAAAAATTAGGGGCGACTGACGCAAAAAAAACAGAAAATATAAGAGAAAAAGGATTCAACAATTTTCAAAAATTGTCAAAAAATTCACCAAAAATTTTTCCAGAATTCTTATTTCGGCTTTCGGATTCTCGAGTTTCCAAAAAAAGATTTATTTTGAAACTGTAATTGTTTTTTCCTTTTTATATTTTTTAAGCAATGTAAAAAAAAATACAAAAATATAAAGAGAAAAAAAAAAGGAGAGAAAAAAAAATTAAAAAAAAAATTTTAATTTTAGTTTTCAAAGAAAAAATTTTTAATTTTTAGTTCTCGGAGAGAAAAAAAAATTTTAATTTTTTGTTTTCAAAAGAAAAAAAATTTTTAATTTTTAGTTTTCGAAAGAAAAAAAAAATTTTCAATTTTTAGTTTTCCAAAAAAAAAAAAAAAAAAATTTTAATCTTTAATTTTCGGAAAAAAAAAAAAAAAAAAAAAAAAATTTTCAATTTTTAGTTTGCCAAAAAAAAAAATTTTTTAAATTTGTTTTCAAAAAAAAAAAAAAATTTTAATTTTTAGTTTTCGGAAAAAAAAAAAAAAAAATTTTCAATTTTTAGTTTTCCAAAAAAAAAATTTTTAAATTTTAGTTTTCAAAAAAAAAAAAATTTTTAAATTTTAGTTTTCAAAAAAAAAAAAAAATTTTAATTTTTCATTTATACTGCACAAATATTAGAGATATTACAATATCAAAATGAAGATCCGAAAGCGAAAAGCATAAAGGGAATAATCAATTTTGATCAAATTAAATTGAAAGCAAAGAAAAATTTGCGTTAGTCGCATGTACACTGTATGTACAGCGTAGAGTCGCGGTGGTGTGTGTATGTGAGTATACACAGATCGCTGACTTCGCTATTTATAATCGACTATGTGTAATGATGAGAACTTTTAATTATATTTAATTTACACTAAATGTTCCTTATGCCTGTAACGGCGAAAATGTTATTATTATATTATAATGGCGAATGTGAATCTATTTATATCAGTTATATTTTCATATTACGCTATCTTAAAAATTAATTATTGATTAATTTTAGTTTAGCTTAGATGGAATTCACATATTTAATTTAAGCTAAATTTTAAAGTTACATCCACTTAATATATATATATATCAATATTATATAAATTAATGTATATGTGTCTATTTAACTTAAAATTAGTTTTGCTTGAAAAACTGCACAAATATTATATTACCGTATTCGGCATTATATTTCATTTGTGCTGCTTTTCAGCCGCTTTCGCCGAATTGCCGTTGGCCTTGGCCGACTTCGAGAGTGTTTACATCTACGAGCTCGCAACGTAAACACTCGCGATGTGCTGTGCGTTCGCACTCTGTAGTATTACAATTTTCAATATAATAAAATTATTAAATTATTTTTGCGCATCCGCGTCACTTGCGAATATTCGCCGGGGCACTGTAATATAATATATTATTACATATATATTATAAAATGTATATATGCAATAATATATATAAAGATATATAAAATATTTTTATATAAAGTGCGATCCCGAGATCGCGTTGGGCGCCATGTAACGGTGCGCGTGTCCGCCTCGAGCACGAGGACGGCGGGCACGGCCGTTGCAAATTCGTGCCCGGCTGGGCTTAGCCCCGAAGGATTTCGGCAAGGGAGAGGGGCGGTTCGCGAGGGGCGAATATCGCGTTCAGGATTGCGCGTGAGGTAGGGCGGCTAACGGACCACACACGAAATAATAAAATAAAAATAGTTAAAATTCCAACAAGGTTTAATAACGCCGTGCGAACAAGACTACAACGCAGCGCCTATATATGAGGCGTGCGGGACGCAGGCCGAAGGTCGCCGGGGCGACGGCGCGCGGGGCGTTCGGGAAGAGAGAGAGAGAGAGAAAACAGGAGCTGCCACTTACAGCGAGTCGAGACTCGATGATTCCGCAGCGCGTAATCCCTGCACTCGGGCGGCAGCAGCACCTTCCTTCGCCGGGAGCGGTGGTGACTTCGGCGTCCGGAGACCCCGGGATGGGGCGGCTATTCCGCGGAGGCGGGATCGGACGACAAGTCGTCCGCTCGGACTCTTGCCCGGCGCGTGTGCACCGCACACACCCACAACACTGTGGCACAGAACGGCGATCCAGTCAAGTACCCTCCCCGAAGACGAGGTACGAGACGAGGGAAACACTCGACACACAAGGTGTCCCCGCACGCCGTAAGTTATGACGCGACCGTGGCGAGATGGCAAAGCAGAAAAATAACGTGCACGAAAGGCCGGTTGCGACGCGTGCGTGCTCTTCGCGGCTCTCTGTCTGTCTAAATCGCGCGCGTGGCTGTCTCTCCCCACTCCCCGCTCTCTCTCTCACTTACCTCTCCGCCGGTGGTTGTGCGTCGGCCTGAAACATACAAACGTTCTTACATATAAATATACAGATAAATATGTACATGCTACGACTGGAGAGAGAGCAACGGGACGGGGAAGGCAGGCGCACGCAGTGCTTGCGTTCCTCGTCACAATATATATATTGTAACGGCGTTTTCACGCTGCTCAACTTACCTCGAGGCGGTGCTGCTTACACCCCCAGATACTCCGCATCTACCTAGAGCAGAATAAGGAAATCGGTAGGCAAAAAGTAATGAACGCAGATTACGGTGTTCACAACGAGCTTTTATTTGTTTACATATACTCACACACTCGTTACACTGACACTTCACACACACGCAATCGGATCACACACACATTCTCACGCGTACTTTCATCCGCGGGTTCCGCGACACTTCCATTCACAGATTAGTCCGATACAATTACACGCGATAGAGTCATACACAGGTGGACAAACACTCGGCAATATGATCGCGGCGCGGGCGCGGCTAACCTACTAACTAGCGCTCTCTGCGGTCAAGTACTTACCTTTACCGTGCGCTGCAGGGTGTCCTCGGCCTTCCTTGGGAACGGGCTGCTAGACGCGGTGGTCGATGCTCTCTCCCTCTCTCGCTCGATACCCGTCAGGCAGGCGGCGGCGGCGATGACGATGTTGGGTTCGCTTTCTCTCGCGCTGCTCGACTCCAGTCGGGCAGGCCGTCGGAGATGCTGCTGCTGGGCCATCGGCTGGTTGCTGGTGGAAAGGGTTCAGCGGGGTACTCACCGGCGTCAGGTTGTGCGCGATTCCGGTCGTGCAGGCGGCCGCGGCCGCGGCGGTGTTGGTGGTGTAATGGCGGTCGGGGAGCTGACCGCTCTCCCGATGCGAGCACTCGCTGCGACGAGAACCGTCGGGACATGGAGCGGAGTGCTCGCTGCGTCTTCTCTGTCAAGAACTGAGACGTCGGTATCGGGCCTGATGGTGAGGCTTAATACCATCTCTTTTCTAATGGACTACGGTGCACGAGCCACACACAGTACGGGGCTAACGATACTCTTCCGTTACGACGTAGTGGAGGTAGTGCAAAAATGCGTCAGTACAGCACCGTGGCTGGACAGAGAAGAAGGACTTTTCCTTTGTCCAGTTCCAGCATCGCATTGCGCGGCGCTTCGCGCGCGCCCTTTTGACAGTGCGCCTGCACTATTTGCGCTTACGCGCGCACGCGGTTTTAAAAAGCAGAAACCGTCGACCGGAACGGTTACAATATATATATATATATATATATATATATATATATATAACGATTCATCTCTCTTCTTCTTGCGATTTTATATTTTTATTTGTAGGGTTCTTTTGACGATGGAATATCCTGCCTGGATGGTTGAATGGATTGGCTGAATAACTCTTTTAGTACTTCTTTTTTTTTCATTGTGATAAAAAAATTAAAATATTTATTCAATAATTAACAATACTAATTGATAATACTCTAATTAAAAGAAAACATATTAATAATAATTTGTATAAATCCACTTCGATTTCTTTAGTGACCCTGTAACAAATAAAAGAAGAAATAAAAAATAATTTATATTTCGTAAATTATATTATATTATAATATATATATTTCCGCGTAGTTCGTCGCGACTTAATTGCTTAATCCTATTATCAGCTGTTCGGCCTTGACCTATTTTCGCTCTCTCTCTCTCTCTCTCTCTCTCTCTCTCTCTCTCTCTCTCTCTCTCTCTCTATGTACTTTGGTCATCTATTTATACCGCCGGAGCTTTCGCTTCTTCGCAATTTATCGTATTTAATTTTATAGAATTCTGTGGGGCCTCTCGTCAATAATATAAAATTATTAATTTTTAAACAATTCAGGAGCATCTGATCTTAGTTAAAAATTATTATACGTATTATTAACTACATATAAACTTTGTCTGATTTCAAGTGAAAACTCTTAGACCTGATTCTATTAATTACAATTTCTGATTTATTTCTTCGATGTGTCTCGCTACAATTAATTTCGTGGAAACGTCGTGCCTATTCTTATAACGCTTTAATTATGTGGATTCCCCTATCCTGACGATTTATCGAGGCTTTTCTATTTTATATCTTAGTTTAGATGTATTAATTCGAGGAGTGCCTCGTCATTAAGGCAGTATTCTACTCTAGACCCTCGAAAAAACGCTATTTTTGTGAAATGTTTCTGAGAATGCTATTGAAGATATGGATGTAGGATTTGAAATGCTTAATAAATACGCTCTTGAAGTACATAAAAAAATTTCTTTTATTTATTTTATATATTTTTTATATATGTACAGTATGGTCAAAGCCAACACCTCAAAAAGTAGGTAACGTTGTCGTGGTCATAAAATCTTGCCGACTGATGGTCTGAAACAAAAAAATCAAGTAGTAATATATGTTCAGTATGACTCCAGAAACCGATCTAACTAAAATATTTTATGTACGTGCAAAATTAACAAAATGGCGGCTAAAATACGAAAGAAAAAAATTGCTTTTTTTACGTCTTTTTTGCAATAAAAATACAGTTAGAATTAAAATTTTAAGTTGATTGTAGTTAGGTCGGTTGATACAAACATATAGAATATGTGTTCAAAATTTCATAAGGATCGGTTCAATAGTTTTTTAGTTTTCACGACCACGGCACTCAAAAATGCTGTTTTGAGAAAAACGCGTATAAAGTTTTTGTAAGTGAAAAATCATAGAAAAAATTATTTTACGCTCAATCAGCGATGCCTGGGCCATACAATATGTCTTCAACTTATTCTAGGCGAGTATTTTCATCTAATTTAGCCTGCTTTTTTTGAGTTCTGCTCTCCTTAAAAGCCTCTGTCAAGCGGCGGTTCTGTCGAACGATGCGCTGTTGGTAGCGCATATTGGCGAACTGCATGGCGGTTTGGCCCATTTTCAGGCCCATAATTTTCATTACTTTCAAAAGTGGGCTGAATCCTTCATTAAAAATGCAGGCCGCAATTAGGCATGCAATTTTAACGATTTTTTTGACATTATAGACATGCTTCGGTACCATAGCCCAAACTGTTGAGTTAAAACACTCATTGTTATTTTGAGTGTTTCTGCCCAAACATCTGTCCAGCAATTACGTTTTTGTTAGATCACTTACAACACTTACACGATCTTGTACGTCACTAGCAAGAGCAGGACGATGTTTATAATTTTTTAAAGCATTGTTTGCTTCGGCCTTATACTTGTACAAGCTGTCTGAACAGTACTTATGCTGTGGTTTGGAGTCTGTTGAGATTTTGTAGTAATAGCCGGCCCAGATCTGGTTGCGCATGCCTTCTATTGAATTTAAATTCCTTTCAATTGCAAGACTGTAGTTTTTAGATAACTCCTTCATTACTCCTTCGACTTTTGGTTTCTTCACAACTTTCTTTGAAATACAGAATCAAAATTATAAAGGGAAGGTAATATTGAGAAGCAAAGGTATATATTTTGATGAGAATATATATAGGTGTAATGATTTACAATAGGGGAACAGCTGCTGCAGCGAACAAGGCAAGGTAGATAGCTTATCCGGCGCGCGCGCTGGGCGGGTCGGAATAGCGCGCTCAGGTAAGTGCGTTCTAAAGGTGAAAAAGTATAGTTAGACTACCTGAATCTTTCTAAAATTTTGAACTAACATTGTTGAATAGATTTACGTAAAATGTAAAAAAAAATTTTTTTTTCAAAGTTACAAAGTAGAATACTGCCTTAATACATCTATAATTTTATCTCTGACAAAGAAGCGTATTTTATCAGAGATATAATCTAACTTTTAATTTTTTTAATTTTTGGTGGATTCTATAATTTTTCAACGGTCAGTATGTATTAATTCGAGCAGCGCCTCGTCATTAATATGCATTCAATTCCATTTCTAACAAAGGAGAACCTTTACTCCGAAATAGAATTTTTCCCTTTTCGCTGGCCTTCTTGTGTGTCGCTCGTTGCGGCATTTCTTATTAGCAAGGGAGCACTCTTTCCTATACAAGAAATTATATCTTCAAACAAGCAATGGAGCGCCTTTTCCACGTTGAAGAGTCTGCATCGGGAGACGACGAGTCGGTCGGTCGAATTTTGCTGTTTTCTTTTCTTTACTTGAGAGGTATCTTCCTCAGAAAATGCCGAAAACGAACAGGGCTTCTATCGTAAAATAATTTACTTTTATACGAACGAGGAGTACGTTATTTCATTTTAATTTATAATTTTGTTATTTCTTATTGGTCGCTTATTTATTCTACTGATGGCTGTAGGTATCTAGCTATATTATTATATTAGATTGTCAAATATCTCCCTTCCGCCTTTTTGTCTTATGAATTTGTAACGTTCCTACCCCCCTCAGGATAGCTTATGCGGTATTTTTTCAGGGTAATTTGAGAGGGGGGGAAGTATAATCGGAATTGGACGGCGGATCGGGAAAATAATTTCACAACACAGTATATTTTTTGTAAAAAAATATAAAAATAAATTTATTAAAAAAAAGAGATTCTGGACTCAAACACGGTTCTGCAACAAAAAAAATAAAACAAAACGATTACTTCATATACTTAATATAAAACTTAATAAGCTAGATTTACAAACTCGTAATAATATAATTTATTTAAACGCACGCTAGTTTCCGAGAAGTTGAATTAATCCGGTACAAGTTTCCACACGGATACCTGGTGCTATTTTCCACGCGGGGAATTTAACCGTGTTAGGCAGATTTTAATCTGGGTCTAAAACTAAGGTGAGCTTAACTCCGCTGGTCTTTTGAGGAGCGTCGCGCAACCAGGATCAAGAGTTAAGAGGTAATAGATTTTTATGGGATAAGAGAACTGCTGGTCTTTTGAGGAGCGCATCGCAACCTGGATCACGTTCTCTTCAGGAAAGGTAAAATTATTAACCGTCTGTCTTTTGAGGAGTGCCTCGTAACAGAGATCAAGTTAATTGTTTCGGTAGTGATATTTTAGACAGGATTGATCGAGTTCTGGACAAGAGTTAGCTCCAGGAGGAGTTCAAGTGACATAACTTCCGATCAGTCGGTTTACTAGACGAATTCCCTGATTTTGCCTTTTGCAAACCTTTTCATAATTAAATTATCGGGTATTATCGTCGCAGCTCGTACAACATCGGACGAGCTGCCGATTAATAATAATAATATTAATAATAATAATATTACTAATAGTAACAGTAATATATTAATAATAATAATATTACTAATAGTAACAGTAATAATATTAATAATAATAATATTACTAATAGTAACAATAATAATATTAATAATAATAATAATTGATATTAACTATAATTTTCACAATTATAATTACAAGGCAGTCGATTATTGCGTACAAATATTATTTGATATACATACAATAATATACACACACACATACATATATATATATATATATATATATATATATTCGACGTTAAGAATTTTCTATTTTAATTATATTAATTAAATACAGCGGGTGAATACGGTTTAGGGCATTCGTTGTATATGCTGGAATGCGCGCGCCAGTAAATAAAGCTTGCGCGTTCTCCTACCGCAGTATTTGCTGCTGGCGCGTGTCGTTCAACGAGCGAGTACAGTAGTGTGCGTGCGGCATGTATTAGAGGGGAATAGCTGCCGCCGGCCTAATATATTTGACGCGGCTCTCTCTCGCCTTGCGAGGTGTATCCCCTGTAACGTAGTTTTCGTATTTAAGCTTAGTGGTAGAGAGAGAGAGAGAGAGAGAGAGAGAGAGAGAGAGAGAGAGAGAGAGTGACTATGTATTGCGTTCTCTCTCTACGCTTCGGTTTTCGGCGGTCGCGTCGACTACCTTCTACAATAGTCGTCCCGACCTTTTCCCGCTTTTGGTATGTTTACCGCGTGTTATATAATATAATATATTAATTTAATTTCGATTTTACTTATTATTCTTTTCGCGTGTGTGATGGATATAAATTATTAAAATTTAATGTATTTTGTATTCGCGATATATTTGTGTAGTAATTTTATATATCGGTCGTATTGAATTTACGTGGCCATGTTTTTAGCCGTCGCAAATTTCGCGACTATGTACAAAGCGCTACAGAGCAATACTATACATCATTTGAAAGGTCTTGAAAGTACAAAACGATGCAATACATGATTAGTTTGAATATTGCGTTCAAAAGTTATAGATGTGTAAACATGGAGTTCACTAACGCCGAAATTCGCGCTATTTTCAAGTTTTCCTCCATCAAAGGCAAATCCGCTAGAGAAACGTTCCACGAGATTAATAGTGTTTTGGTGGATGACATACTATCACCTGGAGGAATGGTTTCGACGATTCAGAGCCGGTCAAAATGACACTATGGATAAGCCAGCCGGCGGAAGACCTGTGACGATGAATACCGATCAAATCATGGATTTTATCTATTTAAACCAGTATCTCGTTACATCACCTAGGAGATGGGAGTTAGTGACTAAACTATTTTAAATCATCTTCAGAAGGCTGGATACAAAAAAGCTTGATGTTTCGGTACCGCATGATTTGACGCAACAAATCTACTGGACCGAACCAACGCTTGCGATGTGTTGCTGAAACGGAACGAACTCGACCCATTTTTGAAGCGGATGGTGACTGGTGAAGAAAAATGAATCACTTACGACAATATCAAACGAAAACGGTTGTGGTCCAAGCCCGGTGGACCGTCCCAAACAGTGGCCAAGCCGGGATTGACGGCCAGGAAGATTTTTATGTGTGTTTGGTGGGATTGGAAAGGAATCATCCACTATGAGCTGCTCCCATATGACTAGACGCTTAATTCTACCATGTACTGTGAACAATTGGACCGCTTGAAGCAGACTATCGACCAGAAACGTTCACAATTGGCCAACAGGAAGGGTATAGTTTTCCACCAGGACAACGCCAGACCACACATTTCGTTGATGACTTGTCAGAAGCTACGGGAGTTCGGATGGAAGGTTTTATCGCATCCACCATATAGCCCAGACATAGCGCCAAGTCATTACTAGTTGTTCCTGCACACGTCGAACGCCCTTGGTGGTATAAAGTTGGACTCAAAAGAGACATATGAAAAGTGGCTATCGGAGTTCTTCGCAAATAAGGAGAGGGGTTTCTACGAGAGGGGTATTATGAAGTTGCCGTGTAGATGGAAACAGATTATCGAAGAAAACGGCGCATATTTGAAGTAAATTCGACCACTGTAACACTTTTTATAAAGCATTGAATGAAGAGCAAAAAAGCGGCAGAGAGATATTTGACAACCTATTATTATACATATAGACTAGTTTCTATTTATTTAACATTTAACTATGAGCGTTATTTAGCTGTTATATTATCTCTATATATTACCATATAATCAAATTTGACTCGGACTGGTGCATTTCAACTCTACGCATAAACTGAATCGGTAAAATTTTTTGTCCTATATTGGTACAACCTTTCTTGATGTCCGTGTGAAATTTGAGCGTCAGATCTCCATTAGTGTTTGTTTGTTAGCTGTTTGTTTATGATGCAAAAAGTTTGTCTGGCGATATTGACTATGAAAAAAAGTTGATAAACGAGTTTACTTGAAATTATGTGTTTTCAATGGAATTAAGGCTACGGAATCGTTGAAAATGTTGCAGAAGTGATTTGGGAAGTCTACTTTATCGCGAACGTAAGTATTTGTGTGGCACAAAGCTTCCGATGAAGGTCGTGAAGTCGTCGAAAACTTGCCTCAGGCACGTCGCCTATGCACCAAAAATGAAGGTGATTCTTATAATTTTTTTCGATTATCATGGGGTAGTTCACCATGAATTCTTTCCAGGAGGTCAAACGGTCGATAAGGAGTACTACTTGGCCGTTTTGAGGCGTCTACGTGAAGCAATTCGTCGTAAACGACCGGGTTTGGGGCAGATATTCATTGTTTTTTTACCATGATAATGCACCGATATATTTCAGCATGATTGTGTCTGATTTTTTGGCTAAACACAAAATGAAAGTCATCAGTTAGCCACCGTATTCGCCAGATTTGGCTCTCTGTGACTTTTTCCTTTGTCCGAAACTCAAAAATCTGCATCGGGGAACGCATCATGAGTCCATAGTTAATATCGCCAGAAAAACTTTTTGCGTCGTAAACAAACAGCTGATAAACACACACTAATGAAGATATGGCGCTCAATTCATTAAAAAATATTTTTCCAATGTAGGAAAAGAAAAATTTTACCGATTCAGTTTACGCGCAGATTTTCAATGCGCCGGTCCGGGTCAAATTTGATCACATAGTATAGCTTACTCGCTGCTGAGTATCCGATGTTATATATATATATATATATATATATCTTTGTATATTTATTTCCTGGCTTAGCATACAAAGAATGCACTAATCACTATTTTTGTGAAAAATATTAGCTTTCTGTTCCACAATAAGACTTATTTTGTGTACAAATTTGAAATATATTATAGTATTGTACTACATTTAAGAATCAGTTTTAAACTTACTTTGTAGTATCTTATTTCTAAGCACAATATGACTTAATTCGTAAACTCATAATTCAGCTACCCCTTCGTATTTAATATTCATTTTATGCCAACCTGCCATGTTCTTAATTGCTTGGATATAAATTGCTGTATCATTTGTATCTTTCAAGTTATTTTGTGTGTAACCTTTCTTTCTAATTTGATTATTTATTTAAGTAAATACTAGTGTCTAGTATCTCAAAATAAAAAAACAAAAAAAAGATACATATCCATTTTTGATATAACAACATATACACCTTTATATAAGTTTGAAAGTAGAAAACTGATTTAACATTCGAAAGAATGTACATAATTGAAAATTATTCTTACTTAGACAAGCCATGCAAGGTTATCTTACCACATTTCACCATTCGTTCATAAATTAGCTCATTATTACAGTAATTATGTTTCGCAAACAGACACCATTCTATTTAGGGAAGGCAAAGCGTTTAAACATACATATCCCTCGCAGAAATTTGAGAATTTGGTACTACCGGATATACCAGCTACTTAATGTTTATATAAATTAAAAAAAACAATATAATTTTAGTATTTACTAAGTGCATTTTCCTAAGGGATTTTTACAACGCAATCAAATAAACTAAAGCATTTGTACAAGTCTGACCAGGATTATAGCGCAGACCTTTACATTAAATAAAGAAAATTGTTGAAAAATCAAATAATAGATGAATTTCTAAAATGTTAAGCGAGTATAAATTCTCGATTGTACTTAATTAACTTATAACTATAATACGCTTATGGAACTTAAGATATATTTAACAATCTATCATAGATATACAACTTGTCGCATTAGAAGGTACTGTCTATTTTTTATTTTATAAATAAAATTTAAAATTAGAATATCAGTGAAACACTATATACTGAAATATCGCTTATCAAACGTATTTGTTAAATCTAAAACGTAGATTATTTTTGTTCAAAATCCCTTTCTTTTATCTAACACTTCAAAGCCATTCAAATAAATAATATTTTATGTGGCAAGAGGATATTATTTAAAATTTTTTTTTTAGCATTAACCAATGTTTTCAATCACGTATTATATGCGTTCACTATCAACTGCACAGATATTTTTTTCCATTTATTTCTTGTATTCTTTTCACTTCTAAGTTTCTACTTGTATTTCGCCCCTCATCAAATTATTCATAACTAAACTTTCTCCTTTGTTTTAATTAGGATTTTGCATCGTCCGCTAATTAGCTGTAAATGTAACATAATGTATAAGGACACCCGCATATCCTTTCAACATAACAAGAAAAATCTTAAATTTAATATTAGTATTAAGAAAAAAATAAAAATTTCTCATTTCTTCGATAGATTTTCTATCTCCCTTTCCTCTCATCTTGTCTTCTGTTTCCCGGTTCGGGTGAGGGATGTACGCACACGGCGCACTTATATATACTACTCCGCATAGTTGATTCCCGGTGCTCCATCCAGGTCAATCCTCTGATTAAGAATAATCCCACTGCCTGTTAACCTCTTATTGCCTTGCAGACGGCCGCGCGCATGACTCGTAGAGCGGTGAGGTAACGGGACGGGAGATAGTGCCGAGTACAAGGCGCGACGGCGCGTGAGCGAGCGTCTTAACGTTTCTCTCGCCGTCGAATGCCGTCTGCGTCGTTCTCGTTCTCTCGGACGAGTCGGCGCAGTTGCGTTGTGACATCCGTCACAATATAAATATATATATATATATATATATTATAAGCTAAGTTAGGTTATACATACCTCTATGTATACAGGTGCGACAACTTATGTCGCGATCCGTCGGCCGGGAAGGAAGAAACGGGGAGCGGGAGAAAATGAATATATACGAACACGATACGGAGTAATCTGACACGAGACTTTATTAATTACTATTCAATTAGAAACTAATCACACTGACACAACACTACATTGGACTACGTCGACGACCTTGCTTGGACGCGCGGCAGCCTTACGTCGATCGCGCCGACGGCACTCATACGGAGTACGCACTTCATTAATGGATAATAAAAAGGTGGTTGCTACTTGCCGTTGATGTTCTTGTACTTACATGTACATAGGCGTTAATGGCGAAATATAGCTCTGGCAGATGTATGTCCTAATCCTTTTAATGTTCTTTTGCGAAGATCGAGATCATTGCCTTGAATATTCTTTTAATTCTTCTTTTAGAACTCTGTTTACCCGTTCGACGAGGTTTGCCTGAAAGTGGTAAGGCGCTATGTGTTTTATTCCCAGTTCGTCGAGTCGTGGCTTCATTAGCCTGTTGGCGAACTCGGTACCATTATCCGTAATCAAATATTTAGGACAACCCCATTTGAACACAATTAACTTTTCTAACGCCGTTAATATCGCTTATCTTGTTGCTCTGAGAAGTGGTAGGACTTTAATGTATTTAGTGAAAAGATCTTCAAAAATTAGCAGATATTTATGTTATCCTTTACTGGCTGGCAAAGGACCCATAATGTCGTCGACCATGCTTCGCCGGGAGCTTCAATATTCCTATGTGTCATAAGATCAGCGGATGCCCTCTGTGAGACTTTATACATTTGACATTCAGGGCAGTACCTAATGTAGCTATAAACATCTTTGCGCATTCCTAGCCAGTAATATTTTCGGTTTACTTTGTTAAGTGTTTTCTCGACACCAAAATGTCGAGAAATTGGTGTGTTATGACACTCGAACATCATTCGCTCTCGATTCTTAGACGAGACAACTAGCTTCCAGTCGTCTGCATCGGGGCCCAATGCATCTGAGTAGACGTCGGGGCGTTGTTTTTAGAGGACGTTGTTAGTTATGCACCAGTCCGGATATTTTTCTTGACAGTCCTTAATTTATTTTATTTTCTTCTCGTACCAATTATCTCGCTCCATGCTGGTAAGGGTAGTGGCAGGTGATTCGTCTGAAGGGGGTGAGAATACATCCGGTACCTTATGCAATGCACCTTTTCTATGTACTATTTACATATCATAAGCGATGGGGTTCCTTACCATATGTAGCCATTTTAGACTGCTGTGATATGTGAATACAAGTTCTCTCACAATAAATAGCCACAAAATTTATCAACGGCCAATAGTATAGCTAGACATTGCTTCTCTGTTACCGTGTAATTTTTTTCTACGTTTATTAATGCCCTGCTCGCATAAGCGCTCGGGTGCTTCTCATCCTACTAGCGTCCATTCAGAGTACATAGGGCTTTCTCTGAGAGGGTCGCGCTAGCACGGGGACATGTGTTAGCAGGATATGTAGCTGGTTGAAAGCATGTGCTTGGGGTTCGTTCCAGTGCCATCTCACGTTTTTCCGTAATAATTTACTCAATGGCGCTTTTACGTTCGCTAAGGATTTTATAAAGGGGGTGTACCACCCTACGATACCGAGAAAAGTTCTCAGCTGTCTTAGGTTAGTAGGGGCAGTATACTTTGTGACACGTCGTAGCTTATCTACGTTGGTGCACAGTCTATCTTTGTCTATGATATATACTAATTAACTTATGTCCGGGCAACAAAACTTCGATTCGTTCCTATCTGGTTAAGGCGGGTCAGCACCACTTTTAATTGCTTGGTGTGTTTCTCGAAAGTACTAGTAGCGATAATAATATCATCAGTGTAGACAAAAATACAAGGTTGCCGGTGCGGTCCAAACATGATATCCATGCTTCGTTGGAAACTGGCTGGGGCGTTGATCAGTCCGTATGGAATTCTTATATAGTGGAACAGCTCTTTGTGTGGGATTATAAAGGTCGTTATTTCCTTGCTTACTTCATTTAATGAGATCTGGTGATATGCTTGGCTCAGGTATATCTTGGAAATATATCGAGCATCATGCAGATTATCCACTAGAACGTCCATGTGAGGAAGAGGATATGCATCCTTCTTTGTCACCTGGCTTCCCGACTTGTAGTATATATAGAACCGTAGATTACCATCCTTCTTCGGCACGATTACCGGACGGCTGCTCCAGGGGCTTTCCGAAGGTCCTATGATACCTTCGGGTAGAAGTCTGTCTGTCCAGGATACGACGAAGGGACTGTTTAATTGGTCTGTGGCCTTGTACAGCGATATAATGTCGAGGCATCTATGCCAATTGAAGTTGCCCATTAAATTCGGGAATCAGCTAATCTATTAGTCGGTTTAGTTGCTCTCGTTATTTTCGCTCCGTGGCGACTCCATTTACCGTTGGTAAGGCGGTGATCTGCAGAACGGCGGAGCCGCCCCTCTCCCTTATATATTGAGTTATGTGATTATCACCTTTTATTTCCTTTCTTATATTTGTTTATGTTTTTTTTTGTTATTATTTTATATACATCTTTTCAATATTATTTCTGTTAGATGAAATGCAAGAATTATGACGAGTGAATCATGCACTAGTTTGTACGGACACTCGTATGGTTTTTAGAGAGTGTATTTTCTTAATTATTACACAAATAAATAACTATCTTGGATAAATTTAATTTGGTTTGATTTATTGACTTGATTGCATTTATTTCGAAAGGATAACGAGTCGGAGAAACTGTCTAAGCAAGACTAACTTAAAGATTTTTCTAGTTATGATGTGTACATATAAATTAACAGACTACCAATGGCAAACTACATTTTTGTGATTGGCTAATTTAAGAAGGATATATATTAAGAAAATCATGAATCGTTCATAGCAACAAAAGGGAGGGACGTATAAATTTTATAATGCAAATACCTACAGTTATTTACTTAATGATCGTATCCTAATCTATATGTCGGTACAGGTTTAGAAAATCCCGAACATTAACGTGATTCCATATATCGTTATGCTTAACCACTATTAAGATCAATCAATTTCAGTTTGCTTATTTTTCAGTTGGCAAAGAAGAAAATGTTGAAAGCAATCGAGTTCTAATGATACTGTTCGTTATCCATATATTATTCCCAAAGTATGAGGCTGGAGGGAAAAATGTTAAAAATAATCCATGAAAATCACATAAAATGTTTGTAAAAATCCTTTTTTGGCTTTGAACAAAAATAGAGAAAAATTAAAAAAAATTGCTTATTAATTGTTTATGGAAAAAGAATTATTAATTCTTTTTTGTTAAAAATTTTTATATTCTTGGTCAGCTCCTCCTTTTATTTATTTTAATTTTAAATGTATTATATTATGTTTTAGCCATTTTTCTAAGTTATTTATTATTTATGTATATAGTGGGACCAGCTAGGTGTGGTTTACTATGAGCTTCTGAAACCGAATGAAAGGATCACAGGCGAGGTCTATCGACGACAATTGATGCGTTTGAGCCGCGCACTGCGAGAAAAACGGCCACAATACTCCGACAGGCATGACAAAGTTATTTTGCAACATGACCGTGCTCGCCCACATGTTGCACCGCCGGTGAAAACATACTTAGAAACGCTCAAATGGGAAATCCTACCCCACCCGCCGTATAGTCCAGACGTTGCTCCGTCTGATTACCATCTCTTCAGATCGATGACGCATGGCCTGGCTGACCAGCACTTCCATTCCTACGAGGAAGCCAAAAAATGGGTGGATGACTGGATAGAGGCCAAACCGGTCGAATTTTTTCGCAACGGGATTCGTATTTTGCCAGAAAGATGGGAAAAAGTTGTAGCTAGCGATGGCCAATACTTTCAATAATTCATTTGTACCCATTTTTTCACAATAAAGGCTCAAAATTTGAAAAAAAACGGGAAAGACTTATTCACATACCTGATATTATATACTAATATAACATAATATAATATAACATATGTAATATAATATATGTATTCGGGTATGTAATATAATATAGGTAATCGGGCGGCGTGGAATTATATCAGGGATATCTCTAACCTGCACCGACCCGAACCAGAATTTGCACCGTCTCTATTCTTACTCAAATCTAAAGGCAACTCCGCGCCAATGATGGAAAAGGGTGAAGCTAAATGAAGAGAATCCGCCTTCGATTGGATGCTAGGGATAGTTGGAAGAAAACAGCACCAAGGATAAATAGAGGGAAGCACTCTGTAAACGGGAGAGACAAGACGCCCGTGGGAGAAAAAAGAGTAGGAAGAAGAAGGATATACCTTAGACTTAGTCTATATTTTAATAAAATTTTCGTTTACATAAGAGACGACCTTCCTGTTCTTCTCAGCCAACCCATCCTTAACATTATTCCCACATATATATAATATAATTTTGATGTATATAGAGATGTAGAAATTTAAATCTGAATTTTTAAATTTGAATTTTGTTAACATAAATTTCTTGAAAAATTATTATTATTTTTTTATTGTTAAGTTTTTCTTGTTCTATTTCTTGTTATAAGTGTGTGTGTCACACCTGGCTAGTAATGTATACTCTTGTTGGTTTGTTGTTGCTAAGAAAAGGACAACCAAGGACCCATAAACCAGTTCAATTTTCACCTAAGTTATTAATTAAGAAATTATGGATTATTTTCGAATAATTCCCAATTTCATTTCCACTATAGGTTGATGGTTTTCAATCTGCAAAACTTTCTTGACCGAGAAAAATTCTACTCCTTTCTGTCTTTTGGAAACTTTTAAATTTTCTTGCATTGTACTCTCTATAGTGTATAGATTATCACTACACACCTGAACACTCTTACCTGAAGCAACACTGACTGGTACATGACCATATTCTATTACTTGTATTACATAATATTTTATTAATTTATATATATTTGCATTCTGTTTAATATTAGTTAATAGAGAAATTGTCTAAAGTTGATCATAAAGCTTACTTTGCTTTGAGCGAGGGCTACTATCAAGTATACCTATAAAGTACACACATCAAGACAAATACTTCTTTATTTCTGCTATCAATTGCTATAAATGATTCTAATTCTATATCATAACTATTTCTTATAATTTCTGGGGTTTTACGGGGTGGCTGGAGTACCGGTCGTTGCTGAAGGAATATCTCTATGTGTGGTCGAGGGGCAATTTCTATCAACAACTTTTTCTAGCTAAAAATCTCATTTTCTTCACAATCCTCCTGGATTCGATTTTCACCATTGGTGTCGTCCTCCTGGACAAGGCACACTTTGCAAAATACAAAAAACAATCTTTAGGCTTTGACAAAAATATGCAGACTACTGCATGTGCTGTACAGAAGGCAGCTGTCAGCAGTTAGAATTCTGCTATATTAAGTAAGACAAAATAAAGGGGGATTTCTTTTGGCTATTATTATTATATTAAAAAAAGTATCTATCACTTGTGTTGTTTACGACACTAGTGACCTGAACGGCAGGAAAAGGGGCACAAATACCATTCGGATCAAGATACATTGTATAAATATATGTATAAAATGTATTGACATATATTTTATAATATACTAAAAATGAAATGTATGGTATTGATAAAGTATTTTTAAATATTATAACAATAGATATTATTAATATATTACTAATTAAGAGAAAATCCATATAAATTACTGCAATTTTCAATCATGCATAATATGAAGACTTGAATATGTGCTTATTTATTACTATACATAATTAACAATGACTGCATTTTTAAATTTATAATATACATCGACGAGCACGAGATTAGCATTTATATATATAAATTTACTATTTAAAAAGTAACAGCATTTTCCGGGGCGGGGGAGGATGATGTGGGATTATTCATTTTTTTATTAGTCAGGTGTCTCATGCACGTGCTGATCTTAATCCTGGGTTGGTGCTATTGCGCATACTATTATTATTCCATCCGCAGGGTCACTGACGAATAATGGAGGGGGAGGGGTGCGATGCACGTAGGCAACGCTAAACATATCTAAATAGATACTTGTAAGTATACAACACAATTATACATACACAAATACAAGACAGCAATGATAGCAGTACGCCCGCAGTGCGAACTGCTGCAACAGCAGGAACGAAAAATCTCCGAGCTGACGAAACCGCCAGTGGCGTGTACAGCCGAGCCGCGGTCCCTCAACCACATTCATGAGCGAGTGTACCATTCAATGCAAAGACTGGCCAGTACTCACCACTTCGCGTACTGGCTCAGGCATCTCTCATACCACATCGTTATCGGATTACCAGATACCCATGGACTGGTTATATCAGCTCTTGCCCAGCCTGGTGGACGCGCTCCTCCTGAACCATCTCAGATATATCTGAGGACGCTTCGTTACGACCACCCACGCAACATTCAGCTAGCTGCGTCAACCGTAAATTAATAATTATTTTCTTTTTCTCAGTCAAGCATAGGTATCTCTGTGGCCGCGTTGACCGATAAATTCAAGTTTATTGTATTGCCTGCGTCCGAACCGAGACATAACTGGGTATGAATCGAACTGGTCATTGTAAGTACACGGCACCAATACACCGAGATACATGCGACAAACCCACATCGCCACTGATATATGGCGAGATTGCTTGTCAATTGAAATAATTAAGTAAATCCAAATAAATAGTACAGTATAAGTTAAAAAGTGTTTTTCCAATATTTATACCACTGTTGACTTTCAACTTTCTATACTACTGTAGCTATTTGCTGAAGTGTGTGGTAGCGAGATCCCTACCATTTTATTTATTACAATTTTTGAAAATATTTTCTGTGCAATTTTATGAATTTGGAATTATATTTTGTCATCTCTTTTGTAAACAGCCTGAATTATTCTAGACATACAACTGAAAATTAATATATGACAATATATGTCTATGATGGCAGTTTCAAGTTGCAACTTCGCTTTATAAAATACTGTTTTAAAATATTTATAAATATACAGAGGATGTCCCAAACGTTTTAAGACTGGAGCTACAAAAGAGGCAATAAATGTATAAAATATTTTCAACAAACTTTTTATTTAGAACAGTCTCTATTAGAAGTAATACAAAAATTTTCACGATCTTTCAGTATCTAAGTAAAGCTTCTAAAAACTTCTCTTTTGGAATACTTGTTATTTTCGTTGTCACAGCTTTTTGTTTATCGATGGAAAACGGTTCGCTTTCAAGTCGATTTTTAATTTTGAAATCAGAAAGTAGGCAGGCAAACTGAAATCAGGCGAATATGTGGCGTGATTGAGTATAGGAACCATGTTGTTAGTTAAAAATTGACTGTTAGTTGCCGCGGTATGTGTTGGTGCATTATCGTGGAAAAGGAACGAAACGCATGCACATCTTCTTTTTTCATTTCGATCGTTATTCTACGTTGAACATAATGCAGCTGCAACTTTTTTGATGTTACTGTCACTCTTGATGGTGCATGAGCGCCCGTTGTTTTTGTCATCTTCAACCGATTCTCTACCTGCCGCAAAGAGGTTATACAACCCAAACATTGTGGAACGAGACATGGCACATTCTTATTTTTATTTTATCTTATCTTATCTTATTCAATTTTAAAGCAAAATTTAATTGGAACACGTTATTCGATAATTTTATTCATCTTAAACAATAACAGTGACCACTTTGATAGTTCTATGCAAACTGCTACTAACCAGTTGTATAAACTTAAAACTTTGTATAGAGATAGTGGAAGGTTGTAGTAACTTGTGGTTAAGTTTCATGAACTTGGCGGAAATCGTACCGATTTTATACCCGTAGTTTTACAATTTTTGGGATACAATGTGTACTTCATATACTGAAAAAAAATTTGGTACATTTCAATAAATATATTTGTTCAATTTCAAATGACCAAATGCTTCTTTAATATAAACAAGTGTTTTTCATCCTCAAAAAAATATTATTAATTAACGAAAAAAAACTATTTTGTGAGTTATAGCAGCGGAAATAAAAGTAAAATATATAGGCGAAATATTTGTTTACTATAATCGTTTAGTATATATATATATATATATATATATATATATATATATATATATACACTAAAGCATCTATTTCGTAAAAAAAAATATCACACATATCTAAATTTATTCAAATAAATTTATTTTAGCACAGAATAATAAGTTCTTTATACTGTTATAAAATTGCTTACATAAATAGATATAGCTATCGAGTATAGAAAAATAAATATAGAAAGACATATATGTTACCAGTGCTAAACAAATCCAAGTGTATGATAAATTAAGTAGTGTACCATATACTAACTAGTAATAGAAAAAAATTCAGTTTGTATTAGGATAAATTAAATAAATTTAAAAATTAACCAACCCAAAATTAACTAAACGTACATTTATACTGCATAAATAGCGTTATTTTTTGCCCAGAACGTGGTTCATTTTCAGCACCGTCGAAGAAGAATATCTGCTGATAAAATGAATTGATATTCTCCGACCGAGCGATCCCTTACTTCCTTTTGAAAACTTCTCTACGAGGCAATAAGAAGGAATTTTACTTGTAAGAAAGAGTTATAAAATTATTGGCTCAGATCTACGTAAACATTCAATTTCTATAAAAAAAGATTTTATTCGCTCAGAAACAAATGAGGAAAAAATTGAATTAATACTAGACAGTCTGTTGAGCAGAAAAACTACAAGTCATGAAAATAATTGTTCATACAACATAGTAATTGATTTAATTTAATTTGTGTAAGATAAGCTGGAAAATGACATTTTTGTTAGAAATAAGTTATATTCCTATCAAAATTCTGATATTTTTATATTATTATCCAAGGTGGAGCTTAGAGTGATATAAAAACGAGAAAGCGACATTTCAAATTACGAAATATTGCAAACCATAAATTCAGTCGGCTTTATGTGAATAGCCGGACTGAGCCATGCAAGTCGACGTGAGACCGTTGTAATAACTTGTGAGATCGTGTCATCTTCGAATTTTGGATAATCCAATCAACTGATTACACAACACATATATATATATATATATATATTTATTTATTTATTTAATAATTTATTTATATAGAAATCGTGTACATTAATATTTATTTTCGTTTAATTATTTATGTTTCAGGACGTCTACAGGGAAGTCTCGTTTAGTATTTTAATTGTTTTATTATTTGTAATAATCTCTTAAGAATATATCTTTTGTTATTTTTGTTAAAGAAAACCAAGAGTTAAGAGTTATTCAACTCAACTCAATTCATCAGTCCAGATACGTCCAGATACTCCTTCTTCAAAAGAACTTTAATCATAAGATAAAATTTAAAATAAATTTAGAATAAAGTCTGATAATCAGAAGAAGAGACGAGACGCAGCGTTAATAATCTTATTTGACTAAATTAAGAGGTATTTAATAAATTCATTTTTAAAAAAGTATTTAATGTAATTTAATAAGCATATCCTTAATTTTAATTTCTCATGTGTCAATAGCAATAAATGTCTCAACAATTCTTTGTCGAGTGTATAACTAATTTGCGTCGTAGCTCGCGGTTGACGTACCACCTTTTTTGTAATATAAAAGGAACCCTACAATTTATAATTATATTTAAAATTTTTACGCTAATTGAAAATTAGATGCATTCTGTTTTTTATAATATAGATATAATATATATTGTAATGGTGCGCGTGTCCGCCTCGAACACGAGGACGTCGGGCACGGCCGTTGCAAAAGGTGAGCCCGGCTGGGCTTAGCCCCGAATCGCTTCAGAGAGGGAGAGGGGCGGTCCGCGAGAGGCGAAGTATCGCATGCAGGATTGCGCGTGAGGTAGGGATACAAAACGAATAAAAGAAAGCAGGGCGAATAGAGTTACACGTATATTTAATTAGATTATGCGTTTGGTGAAACAAACACGCGAAGGCGCGAGGCGCGCGGGCCGAGAGTCGCCGAGGCGACGGCGCTCGTTGAGTCAGGGAAGAGAAAGAGAGAGAGAGAGGTAACGGGCTGCCATTTGCAGTCGCGGCCAATGTCGTCGTGTGGTCCGCTGGAGACAGGAGTCGACGGCGGCAAACCCTGGATGGATGGCAGCACGTTCTCGTCGGCACCGAAAGGCAGTGTCCCCGCTCGTCGGTGGCCCCGGAATGGGGCGGTCACTCCGCACAGATGGGGGCTGGGTGGTAGGCTCGTTAGTTCAAGCCCCGCCACGATTTCTGCGTAAAGGACTCCGCGGATCTTGGCGCAGCGGATGGCGGCACACACGAGTAACAGCGAAAATCACGCGAAAGAAAAAACGTATCTCGCGAAGCATAAAAAAACACCGGCACTCGAAACCGAATCTTTGTTTTCGTGTCGTTTTGGCAAAAGGCTCACTGGCACGTAACAAGCAGAGCTCTCCCTCAATTCTGTCTCTACCAAATTTTGCGCGCGACAATCTCTGTCCACTCCCCGCTCTCTCTCACTTACCTCTCCGCCGGTGTATTACTGCGTCGGCCTGTAACAACTATATATTAGTATTTACATATAAACATGAGAAAAGTATATATATATTTACAAGGGCTATTACGGGAGAGAGAGAGCATATGACGGGAGAGAGAGCGTCACACGCCCCCCCCCCCTCCAGACGCTGGTAGCCAAAGCGTGACAGCTTGACTCAAGATCTCTCTCTCATTCCGACCATTGTGTCAGGATAGGGCAACTTTAGAAGCTGCGATCTACAGCTGGGAAGCACCTGGATAGGATGGAGATGACGGGTAAAGAACTCTCTTCCCCAAACAAAGTAGTTTTTAGAGGGCACCTTTATTGGTAGCATATAATTACATTGGAGTACAATTTAATGGATGTCCCTCTTGGGTCTTCCTCAGCGATTCATTTCGCGCTGGGCGGTTTCGCTCCTTGGGGGCGATTACGTTTCTCAGTGAGGCTGGGGGCGTACCCCTCGTAGTCGGGGTAGTTATGCTGGTTGGACTCTTGCACTCCCGTCCCCACTCCCCTCCCCCCCGGCGCGAGCTGGGGTGCATCCGAAGTGGCCTGCTCACGCCGGGTCTTCCTCAGGATGAACACTCTATTAATGTTCGCTTGCAACCGTTGAGCCTCCACGGCGATGTTGCCGCCGAAGGCTTCGAGGACTTGGGCCACTTCCACGACCGAGGGGCGCGTTTTTCCGACCGTATTGCCATTGGCCGGACGGGTGGCCTGCACCAACGCACTCCGCAGGCGGTGCATCGCCAGACGGCATGCCGCCTGGAGCTCCTCGACCCTCCAACGCGCGGCTCGTTCGCGCTTTTGCAGCTTCTCCACCTCTCCATACGCTTCCATCCAGCGGCGGAGGATGGCGTTGGCCTTTCGCCCTTGTTCGGCCCAGGAGAGGTAATCCACCTGCCCGAGTCCCAGCAACTCCCATTGGCCGGATAGAGCCCTGTGCACGAACTAGTGCAGTTGTTGAAGGCCGCTGGCCTCCTCGACCTCCAGCTCTTAGCGCCGGAAATAAGCATCATCCAGCCGTCGACATAGGGCCTGGATGCTGCCCGGCCTGGCTGAAGCGGCGCCGATTCTCGCTCCGCGGTCGCCGGCCGCTGGGTCGTCTTTGATGCGGCGTCGTCGACTGCCTGCTGGTGACCAGGGAACCCGGTTCATGGATCCCCAGTCGCTAGAAGACTATCTCCAGTATTGAGCGGAGTTTGGCGCTGACGCCTTGTATGCCAGATGAGAGGACGCGATTACGCCGTCATACGCGATCGCCAATCGCGTAATGAACATCGCGACGTCTCACATTATAGTAGCGAGCTTGCTTTGCCTGTGCTTTCTGCGAGTTTTCCGCTAATTTTAGATGGAGATCGGATAACTTCTCCATGCGCTCTTCTTGCGAAGAAGAGCAGCCTCTTCTTGCGCAACCTGTGCACGCTACTCCTCCTGGCGAGGATGCATGCTAGGGGCTGAGAGGTGACGATCCGTGTTAAGGAAGGCCGAACTTATGTCAATGGAGTCTTGTACGGATGTATTGTACGTGAACATTAGTTCAGCGATATGCGCATCCCAAGTACTATGAGACTCCTCAATGACGGCGATTATCGCGGTCTTCAGAGTCCTATTGACCCTCTCTACCGAATTGGCTTAAGCATGATAAGTGGGTATCGTTGAATAATAATTAAAAAAATATTTATTAATTTATTTCTATTTGTGTATATACTTTTCTTTTAATATAATAATGTCGAATGTAAGTCTACGTTTTAAATTTTAAATTTATTACTCTTTACATTAATTATATTTTATTATTTCACATTGTTATTATCATTATATATCGCACTCTAAATAAGATTATTAATTGATTTTAACTTAAGTTAAATTAATATAATTAAATTAAATTATAAATTAATGCCTACGTTAGTAAAAGTATACGCATTAATTCAATTTAACTTATCATATAATAAATTAATGTATTTATTGTTTGAAAAGCCGCACAAATATTATATTCTCGTATTCGGCTCTACACTCAGCTCTACATTCAGCAACTATATTCGACGCGCGTCGATATTCGAACGGCAGTTCGCACAATCGAACCCACCCCGTTACAAATGGCGCCCAACGTTTGAGGGATAATTTAAATTCGGCGTTCCATTTCAAACGCGTACCCCTCTCATATTCATAAAATAAATAACGGAAAAAAAGTGCGTTCTTTTTTTTCCTGCTAAATAAATTTCGCGTGCGGCAAAGTGAAAACCGCGCGAAATTCGTGTTATTATCCGCCGTTTAATAATTTTGCTGTTAATAAATTTAATTTATTAATAAATAAATTCAGCAAAATTTGTCTCGTAAAGTCGAGACAAAGCTCAAAAAATATAAAGATACAAAAATATAAATATATATATTTTTCGGAGAATTAAAAAGTGAGTATTCCCTTCGTCTTTGACGTATTCGAGGAATCGTAGTGTGTGCTACTAGGTCGACAGAATCGACTTTGTTTTTGAGTTATTCCTCGTGTTCGCGGGAGCGTGTTGTGTGTGACCGTGACATTGCGAGTGAGCGTGGCTTTGTTTCCAACAAAGCCAACTAGTGTGTGTGAGTGAGATGGAGAGCTGTAAATAAATTAAAACAGCTCTCTAAAAATATCAATGTGAATTCGTTCCTTTTTTCTTTCCTTCTCTAAGACTTTCAGTGTAAAATAAATACAATTTTGCCTTTTACTATTTTTCAAACAAAATTTATAAAATCTTTCGATTTCTTTTTTTTTTATACGGTAATCACGCGAGCGCTATTAATCTCAGTTAAACGGCGTATAGAATTTTAATTATTATTAGTATTAATTGCTCCAAGTGGAGCAAAGCAGCGTCCAAACCGATTACGTCGACGAAATTGAAGACTGGATTGCTTCTCTCGGGACAAAGGAGCTAAACGCTATCCTTCACTTTACAGAGCTGAGCACTAGCGGCTCGCAGCTCCGTAAATGCCATCGGCTATGCCTTTGGCTGCTTGGAGAGCAGAGGCCAAGAGAATTTACACCCGCGCTCGACGCCGAAGACGAAGCAACGACCTTCGCCCGTCGGGTCGATCTCAGACGTACGTTTATAGCCGAGAGATGCGCCGAACACTTGCGGCATCCGCTCGCGCCGTTAGGCACCGTAGAACCGTCGGTTACGGAACGGCAAACCGCACAGGCAACGGATCACCGCGATGAGCCCCAACCGACGGAGTCGAACGCAAACGACATTGGCGCGCCGGCCGACGGCAATCTAAGCGCAATAATGGAGTATATACGGTCGACGCGCGTCTTGCAGTCGCAATTGGTTCGACAGGTGGAACAACTGACCGAAATCGTTCTGAACGGCCACCCTGTGGCCACTTCAAGCATGAATGCTGACGTGCGTGAGTTTATACCCGTCGGGCAATATCCGCCGCCGTCAGCCATCACACCGGCCGACGGACAACCGCAAGCACGGTCGCATGTGAACTTACAGGAGACGTTCACATGTCGTTATTTCGATCAGCCACCCACAGCAGCAGCGGAGCAAAGTGTGCTCCATGCTCCCGTTACTACAAGAATAGAAGAATGCCGAACTCTCGCGTGCCTTGACGAGAGCAAAGTGCTATCCTCGCACTCAGAGCTCATGGAGGGTGTTGCGGGCATGTGGTACCGCAACAACCGCGAGCGATGGCATATGTGGGCCGACTTTTGTCAAGCGGCCCGAAGATTTTATGGCAACAGCCGCAGTTACCAGCAAAGTCTGGTAACTTCAGGATATAGATACCGCAGCCGAGCGAGCAGAATCAAATCGAGCTGCTCCATAAAAATATGCAGTCGCGTCTTCAATTACGGATTCGACGGGATCAAATTCATTCGGTAGAAGAATTGATCGATATCGCGATACTAATTGAACAGATGATCGAGGCTGAAGAATCCTTCAAGCCGCCCCAACGTTGAAAAATTCCGTCGTGCCAGAAGCTTCGTACTGGTACGTGAAGCGGCAGCGAAAAGCTGCGAAAACGTGTGGGACGGGCAAACCCGCCAACGAAAAGGCAAACTCGGCGTCGGTCAACGTCGCAGCTGCAGAAGTTCCTCCGGCTGCAAAGAGTGCTAGCGAGCCGATATATAAGGACCTGCTCGACGAAATGCGCAAAATTCGCGAGCGTTTCGATCGGATGAGCACACCTACCGGCGGAAGCAATGCGTCGCTCCCCGTGACCAGCCAGAGGCAGAAGAACGTCCCGACAAATAATAGAAAGAGTGAAGGTAGCCCGAAGGGATCACCGCCGCGCGCGAAAATCGGGGTGGATTCCCGCCGCTCGCCACCTCGGCGACACGAGAGCGGCGACCAACGGCGGCGAGATCAGGGGATAGATAGGAATGATCGACCGTCCTCTCAACAGCTGTCACCGAGATCGAGCGACTCTGAACTCGGCGCCAGGCAGAAGGCGCCGAGAGCCGACTGGAAGTGCTGGGACTGTGGCCTCCTAGGGTACACGTCTCGTACGTGCCCGAAATGTTTGGGAAACGGTACGGGGCGCGCGTAAAACAGGCCGTAGACGCCCCCGCCCCCGTTCAGCAGGCCTCTCAAACGCAGCAAAAAAGGCGAGTCGCAGGACGACGAAATGCAATCGTCCGAATCGAGTGAAACGCGAGACACCGCGACACCTGACTCGAGTGCTGGCGAGGCGGCGCACGCCGCTCAAACGGATGAACCACCGGAAGGGTCAAGGTGGTGATCCGGGCGCCGCGTTAACACTCATGGGCCCCGTCGGCTTGCCAATAGCGAGTGCGTGCAGCCGCAAGCTGCAGCCGTGCACTGGCAGACGTGCACGCGTGGCAGACGGGCGCCATGTATCAAGCGCTAGATATGTGGAGTTGCCATTCGAGGTGGCCGGCGTGCACGAGATCAAAGTAGCAATTTTGCCTACGCTTGATGAGGATTGCTATGTCGGCGTGAATTTCGTCCGAGCATTTAAAACAATACTCGATCCGTGCAGCAACAAGTTGTTTATCAAGGATGCCGATTGAGTGGTGATGCTCGAGGTGGCAGGCATGTCCTCGGCACTTCCGACGGCTTTGGCGTCCGTCGGAATCGCCGATTTGTTGACTTCAGAGAGAAAACGGCTCGATCAGCTGTTAGCTCGCATGTTGCCAGACGCAACGGAGCTTCTCCGATGTAGTCATCCCGAACCGCCCGGCATGGCCCGACGATTGATGGAACGGTCCACCGCGGAAAACGAGACAGACTTGACGCTGGGCAGATGGAGAAGCCGCACAGAGGCGCTCCGCGACTTGCACGACGACGCCGCCGCGCAAAACAGGCAGGCCGCGTATTACGATAAGAAGAGGCGTATGGAGCTCGTATGGAGAAGAAACCGAGTTCTCTCGTCGGCGGCGCAAGATATTGCTGCGAAATTGGCCCCGAAGTTTACCGGGCCGTATATGGTAATATCGCAGCTCGGCTCGAATACTTAAGAGCTGCTCGGCCCTAATGGCAAGATCGAGAAACCGATCCACGCCCAGCATCTGAAAAGGTACTTCCAAGCCGAAGAACGCCAAGACGAGGGCGCGGAAGCTCAGCCACAATGGAGGACAACGGAGGGAGTGAGGCAATGGGCGACCCGCTTCGTGTGCGAAGTGAGGGGGAAAGCCCTCGGCGCGTCGAGGCGAGCGTAGCGCGCACCGGATCTGCGCCCCGGTCGACGAAGCGCGGTCGACCGCGAAACACTGTAACGGTGGTGCGCCGGGCCACCGAGCGTGCAAGCGTGCGAGCGGACGATGTAACTGGGCTGAAGCGTGGTCCAGGGCATCCGAAGGGGAAGACCAATAAGCGAACTGGCGTGGGTCGATCCCCAACCGCGAACGCAAGGCAGAGACGACTGCGGGCGCGAAAAATGCCTTAACGATGGCTTTGAGAAAATGTTTCTCGTTAGCGCCGCGGTTTTCTAGCAGAGCTTCCCGCCAAGATAAGCAGTGTCTGGACGGGGAGTGTCACGAGACTGCATCCGAAATGCACCTAGTAAGCCGCGGTACGTGCATGTAAACACTGCCCGACCTCGACGCGGTGACCGGCCGCGCGTAAGCAGCAGTGAGAGGGGGGTGAAGATTCGGCGCTGAGAGGCGCGAAGGGCAGTTAGAGAGGAGTCGTGTTTCGAAGCAAGAGAGAAAAGCCATGTGTGTCCGAGCCGTATAGAAAAGAAAAACTACGATTTCGGGGTATCGCGCACGTGCTCGAAACGACACGGGAGGAAGACCGCACTCGCGCCAAAGCCCGCGCCGTGTGCAACGACGCGTCCCAGGCCAGCGAGGAGAAAGTGCAGGCGAGACCGCGAGGATCGCCCGCAAGAGTCTGCGGCTGTCAGTACCAACGGGCCGAGTATGAGGCTAGTGTCGTCGGAATAAGTGTTCGCGTTCGTGCGGCATCCGCGCAGACGGTGCAGGCGGATCGCTGCCGTTCCGCATTGGAGAGTGGTTGCATGTGTCGTCCGGCGTCGAAGCCGGTATTCCTGGGGGACGCCCCTTCTAACACAGGTGAGTCCATTCGTGTGCGCCTTTGCGAGGCGCCCCGCCAGCGGGCGGACGAGTGTGCGTGAGAGAGAGAGCGTGCGCGCGTGTTGCGGCTTGCGTCCTTCGGGTTGTTCGCTGTAGGCGCGCGAGCTTCGCCACCTTTAATTTTGTATGACGGGAGCCTGCGGTGTTAAATAAATCTCGTACATCATTAACACGTCCGCGTCTGTTTCCGTGCTTTCTCCCTATCGACTCCTATATTCCCTGCTTGATTTCCAGAATCGCGTCGATATTGAACGTAGGATCCGCCCGCCTCCGCGAGCACAGCGAAGTCTTTCCGCCGTGCGATCTGAGCTTGCTGCGGACGTGGTGCTCGTTGCCAGAGACAGTGAGTAGGCTCGCGTATTCACGGGTCGACTTCATTCTTTGTAACGGGGCGGCACGTCGCGGCGCGCCAAGACTCCGCTGCCGACGGGCCGACGGGTGTAGATTCCCCGCACGGCGAGAAGCAAGAACAACGTGGGTTGTGCGCGGGCCGTACGGGAACGGCCGCGCGTCGATATTCGAACGGGAGTTCGCACAATCGAACCCACCCCGTTACAATATATATATATATATATATATATATATATATATATAAATTTTTTACTATGAAAGGATGGGAATTTGATATGCTATTAGGAAGCGAACTTAGATTAGGACCTTCACGTTTAGGTAGCAATATAAATAGTTGTAAAAGTCATATGTGTCGGAACTATTACTTACTTTCTAGTTTTGACATTTACCAATAAAATTCAGTTAGCACGCGCCATAATTTGTGTAAACATTATAAGTTTTTGATCAGTGAAAAATGAATCATGATAGATCGTTTTTTCGAGACGTCCTTTTGCACCATTATGATTTGAAAAAAAAGTGTGGCAGAAATTTATCGATTGCTTCAAGAAAGAATGTAAAGAGTGGTTTCAGCGGTTTAGAAGTGGACATATTGAAGTTAACGACAAAGAACGTTCTGGACTACCGAAAAGTCTGAAGATAGTCAATTGCATGCATTATTGGACGAAAACTCAGCTCAAACGTACAAAGAACTCGCTAATAAGTTAGGAATCGATTACATGCGATGGGGAAGATTCATAAAGAAGGGAAATGTATGACACACGATTTTGCTGAAAATGCCACTATGAATCGATACAACATTGCACTGCCTTTGCTTGCCAGGCAAATAAAGAAAATTTTTCGGTGGCGTATTGTGACTGATGATGAAAAGTGGATCTACTGTGACAATCCTAAGTGCAAAAAGTCGTGGATGGACCAAGACCCACCGTCGATGTCGACATCAAAACGGAACATCGACGGACAAAAGGTATTGCTGTGCATTGGGTAGGACCAACAGGATGTGCTGTATTACGAGCTGCTAAAACCGAATGAAACGGTCACTGCCGAAATATAAAAATGCCAACAGAATGATTTGCAATCAATATTAATCGAAAACAGATCAGTAATCGCGAGCAATAGGTGCAGTCTTTCTCTTGTATGACAAGGCTCGGTCTTATTTTGTGAAAGTCGTCAAAACACCTTGTTGGAGCTTGAATGGGAAGTTTTGCCAGTATACTCGCCAGACATAGCGCTTTCTGATTACGACCTATTCAGATCGATTTTGTACGACCTCGTTGATACGCACTTCCGACATTTTCAAGAAGTGTGAGAATATGTGGATAGTTTGATCATCTCGAAACCGCCATGTTTCTTTTGCCACGGTATCGCGTTACTGCCAGAAAGATGGCAAAAAGTAGTAGAAACTGACGGACAATATTTTGATTACGCTAACGTGTATTCAATTTCCATCATAAATGTCGATCTTCCATTAAAAAAGGTCGGAAACTAAGTTCGTCTCGTATTAATATTGACAATCCGTTTAAAAAAGAAAACATACAAATTAAAAACCAACATATTGACAACTATAAACGTCAAAAAGACAACTCTGCTATAAAAAAAAGAAAACTTTATATGAAGAATAAAAACTATTGCCTCACGTTAACGAAATTTAAAAAAGGAACACTAAATACAATTTCAACCAATACGGAAAAACGCACAAACTTAAAAAGAATAAGAAAAAATGAAAATGAAATATAGAAAGCGAGCATAAATTATTTTTAAGTAACAACATCGCGTCCAAACCTAAACCCATAAAACAATTCATTCAAGAAAATATAAATTGTCCATTAAATGTTCAAAATCTAACAGGTTTTGTGTGAATTTTATGGATATTGATAAATTTAGAAATGACAGTAAATTCTCCACAGATATTTCTTGGCTTATTGTGATGTCATGAGAACTAACTGTTCACAAGAAACAGAATTTTTAAGCGATTAGAAAACGGCGTATCTGTTAGTAGTCGCAGTGATAGTTCCGCAAGTGAGTTGTGAACAAGGAATAAAAATGATACAATGGATTACACGATCTAACAATAGAGATTTGTGTATTGGCATGCAAGATACTTCAATAAGCCTCTTTAAGAATTTCTTGCATTACTTGCAGAATCTAACATTTCTTTGCGTCGAATCATCGCTCACTTAAAATTTGGACGAAGAAAGAAGAATTCAGTATTTTGATTTTCAAATATTTCGCAAAGACTGGCAGAATAAGAGAGAAGGACATATATTACTTTTAATCAGGAAAAATATGACATTTGTAGATATTAAGAAAATAAAGGTTCCAGAGTAAAGCGTAGAAATGAACGATATACAAGTAATAAAACACACGCTCGTCGATGGAGTTATTTATATGCTATAGATCACCTGGTAATATATTAACGCAAGATAACTGGAACATGATCATGAATAATTTGGATTTTCTGAATTAATTTCTGAATTAAATTCTGAATTTTCATTCAGAAAAAGTTATATATATTGACTTCAATTAAATCCATTAAAAATCTAATATTTTCATACAACTCTCGGAATCAATTCTAGCGATTTGGCGAAGCTTGTTGCTAAACTATAGAGCCAAATGTCTGAAAAATTACTTGTAATACAAGTGCGTGCTGTAAATAATATAATTAATTTTTTGAAAAACACTATAGCTAAGAAAGAGGCTACTGCGCTTACTGTGTCCTATCTTGAGGCAGGCTTGCAACTCTTACATACATATCTAAACGATTTATTTGAACGATAGCATTCTATAACGGAATTTGAAGCCGAAAATAATGAAGATGAGTATTTCAAGAACTTTGAATTAGCAGAAGCAAACTATGTTGAAGCTGTCGCAAAATTATCCGAGGATATTGAAAGCTTGCGCGCGCAAACTCTTCCCGTTCCGTCGGTTCAATATGTTAGTTCGAAACGCACAGTTGCAGATCGCATAAAGATTCCGCGTGTAAGTTTACCTAAGTTTTCGAGCGATCCATGTGAATGGCAGTCTTTCAAACAACGATTTACATCTTTAATCGTTAATACGTAAGAACATTCAGACGTGGATAAACTCCAGTATATGTTGAGCTCGTTAAGCGGTAAGATGGCCACTCATTTCGAAAATCTTGAAGTCCTTGGCAAACTTCAATTTGTGTGGAGCTCACTAGAAAAGCGATACGGAAACAAGAAGCGGATTTTCGAAAATCATATCGAAAATTTGATACAGTTAAAGACGACTCGCTCGCGTAACATTCAACATATCTCTGATTTATTAGATACAGTTACTGGATGCGCCCTTGAATACGGAGATTCGAGATTCCCCTCCCTTCGCTACGGAGATTCTTGACGCACGCGTGCGGGACTGGCGGGTGATCGAACACTATACAGCCAGCGATCACTAATACATCGCCTTCCGTGTTGGTGATTTCACGCCATTCAGAGCGACGGCTAAACGTCAGACCATCATAATTTACCTGCTGATAACAATTTATCCTCTCATATGTACGCGAAATAGTAATGTAAAACGTTATTAACATACACATTTAATATTTAATTTAATAAATAAAAAATTATGTCAACTACGTTTACTATTATAATTGCGAGGTATATACATAGTAGGTATCAATATTATAAGAATAAATAAGCGTTAATAATTGTAACAATACTTCGCCAACTCTTATAACACGACGATATATATATATATATATATATATGACGATAAGAAAGTATCAGGTGGCGCATGTAGATACTGACGAGGCTGTTGCCTAGTAGAGAATTGGGATCACAGAACTACTCTGAAAATTTAACAACAAATCACGTCCATTGCTCCGCATCCAATTAGAATCTCCACATGACCGCAGCCGCGGCTCAAGGAACTGTTTACCCCGAGCTTTTATAAGCATGAGCGCGGCGGCGAACTTCATTTTCGAATTACAATCTCAATATAAAAGTTTTTCAGTACATTCAAAAACAATAACAGATACATCAACAGCACCGAGATAGTAAGGATTGTAAGAAAAAAAGAGAAAAAGAGAAAGATCACAAAATAAAAGTAAGTAGCAATAAAAATTTGTGTTTTTTAATTATTCCTCACAACCATATCCCAATCCGGGGAAGCGATCGGTCCTCCCTTTAGGAGAGGACTACGCATGCCCCATAAACCTTGCATATCCCACTAACGAATAGGGTTTTTAGACAGACTAGGGAACTAAGTTGGAAGGCCGAGGTAGGTATAAACGATTTTCGTGAAAGGAAATAGTTTTCGCCTAAGTGAAGCCATTGGCCTCCAACTTATATAAACGAGAATAGGTTTCAGCCGGGATCTAATGTCGTTGCCGCCCTGTTTATAAAAGGTGTTCAGTGTCACCGAAACATAAAAAGACGCGAAATTTTCTTTAATTTTAATAATAAAAAAATAATAATAAATATATATGTATGTTCTATTATCTAATCATGAATACTCAATCCTGTTACAATTAATATAGAAATTAATAATTTAAATACGTACCGTCGCTAAGGATTGACTTATCTTGGCCGGAAGCGATGAATACATTTTTTAAATTACGAGTAATTATAAATTTATTATAAATATTATTAATTGATAGTATTTCTATATTTGATTTGGGAATACATATTTAATTTTGATCTTAGGTTATAATGACGTTAAGAATTCTCGCTCCAAAAAATATAAGTATGCAAATTTTCAAGAAAATCGTGACAGGACTTATTCAATACAGTCACACCACTGCCGATGCTTCAAAGGGACCCCAAGATTAAATTATATAAATATATATATATATATATGTATGTATATATATATATATATATATATATATATATATATTAAAAGTTATAACACTATAATACATTTCGATAGTTTTACGATGAATTTTACAAAAATATTTTTTCGTAGTGCATGCTTGTAGTATGATCGCTGCGATGTAAATTTCGCGAAGATTTTGTGATAATATAGCCTTGCACCAAGGCTATTGCGATCATCGGCAGCCTAATTACGTGCTCGCAGCAAGCTTGATCCAATAAAAATTCCTATATGAGTCTATAACAGAGATCGTGGATGAACTTCCGAAAGACGAACATAATCGATTCTTCGATTTTTTTTGGATGCTGATCAAAATTATTATAGTGGCGTTTGATGAAAATTGAATTCTCAAGTTAAAAACTATAAACACAGAGTCTTTTGGACATATCTCGGAAAATATTAAAATTTTAAAAATGTATTTTAAAAAATCATTGTACATCTTATTAAAATACATATTTTTAATCTATTTAAGTCGTCTCTACAAGCAATATTTCTCGAAAAAAATGTATACGAAGATACCTGCATTGAGTATGAACGGGGAACCGTTCACGGGACTCCGAAACGGAATAGTTTCCTAAACGGAACTTTGTCGAAAAATATTATTTGCACCCAAAACTGTATAGAACAAAATATATATATTTATATGAGCTCTATGATTGTGGTTTTGAAATTTTTTTGCAAGTGTTTTTATTTTCTTAAGGAAAATTGAACAAATCATGATCTTTATGGACTTTGCATGGTTTTAGGAATGAATATTTAATTTCCACCTAAAGCTGTTACGATATTCGTAATTAGTCCCGCAAAAATCATAAATATTCAGAAAAATAGTACGAGGGAATTTTCTTGGAACTAAACTCAATACTGCCACATCACTGACATTGTTTCGGCAAGCCTTGAAGCTTCATTATTTTTTTCCTGCAAATATTTAATATATGTTAATATTGTTATAGGTAAAATTATCTAGGCAATATATTTTTATACATTGGATATTTTTTACACAAGTAAACTGTAAATTTAATCAAACTGTAATTAAGGGGATGGACAAGGTGGCAGGCAGGCAAAGAAAAAAGAACTACGCGTATATACGTCTATATATATATATATATATATATATATATATATATATATATATATATAAGAAATGCGTGCACTTATCTTTCCTCTATTTCGGCATGTTCGGACCGACTCTCTCTCCACACAAACACACACACAAAAGCACACCCAACACAGTTCCCTCATCTATATTACAAAATTACAATACGTCATCATGAGGAAGGTCGAAATTTGAGAATCAGAGTTTTAAGTAAAGAACACGCACGTATATATATATATATATATATATATATATATATATATATATATATATATATATATATAGAGAGAGAGAGAGAGAGAGAGAGAGCGAAAGAGAGAGCATGGATTTTGGTCGCGGTTGGAATCAGTCCGATCTTCCCGAAATAGAGGAAAGAATTAGTGCACACATTTCTTACATGCATGCATTATATATATATATATATATACATACGTATTTACGCGCAGTTCTTTTCTCTTTCGCTTGGTCCTTCACTTCCCTTACTTCCCTTCTTCGGCATCGTGCCTGCTTACCACCGTGCCCTCCTCTTAATAACAATTTGTACCCGCGCTCGAGTTTGTTCTTTATTGCTTTAGGACATTTTTCAGCAGTGCACTGCAATTACCGATACTCGACATTGCAGACGGACCTTGTTCGGGCAACTACCACTGTAGGCCGTGGCGCCAACTTTAGAACCATTGATTTACATGGGCCCTGGCAATCTCGGCTCATCTCTGGTAGTATCTTTGTTTACAAATGTACCTTTAGAATTGTTAAATTATATTATACAGGAGAAGTGGCATGAAATTAATTTATATACAAAATTAACAATAAATAAATTTATTAAAGCAATTAAATTAGTTTTTAATAACACAATTTTTTCTTTTGATAATAAATTTTATGAACAAAAATACAGATGTCGAATGGGGTCACCTTTTTCACCGGATATAGCTAATTTAGTTATAGAAAAATTGGAAAGTATAGCCTCGTCAAAATTGCTTTTTGAACCAATGATATTTAAGAAATATGTTGATGATATATTTACAATTGTTCCAGAAGTTATTATGGATGAAATGGTGGATGTTTTTAATTCTGTACATGACAGAATTAAATTTACAAGGGAGATTGAGGTTAATAATCAGTTGAGTTTTCTGGACATTAATGTCATTAGATGTAGTAATAATAAGGTGAAACTTAATTGTTACAGAAAGCCTACTTCGTCAGGTAGGTTTTTAGATTTGAATTCACACCACCAATTCGGAAACAAAATTGGACCATTAAAGGATGTCATTGGCAGAACAATAAAATTGTCACATAAAGATTTTAGACAAAATAATTTACAGATAGTAAGAAAACCTTTCATTAATAATGGTTATCCAATTGAATTTATTAATAGATTAATTGCTGAGAGATTATTTGACATTTATAATATCGAAAATCGACATAATGCACGAGTTGATGTTAACAGAGGCAAAATTATTGTCTTACCATATGTTAGAGTATTATCTGAAAGACTTAAAAGAAATTTTCGGAAATATAACATTCAAATTTACTTTAAAAATAGCAATAATTTAAGTAAGTTGTTTAATAATTGCAACGATAAGGATGATTTATGTTTAAAATCAGGAGTTGTTTACAAAATTAATTATATGGATTATAATAAATACTATATTGGACAAACAGGTAGATATTTAAAAAAAGAATTTATGAACATAAATATAGTTTACGTAGCTCACATATTACTTCCGGTTTAATGGAGCATTGTTTAAAGTTTTTACATTTTTTTGATTTTGTGAATGTGGATATTTTGGAACATGGTATTAATAATAAGTATAAAGGGGAAAGTCTTGAAAGTATTCACATTTCCAGGAATCGGAATAATATGAATTTAATGTTAGAGTTTAGTAAATTGGACAATATTTATCATTCCTTATTAAATTGATTGGTTTTGAACAATTTGTGTAGAGGGGGATTTAGATTTAATTTACTAAATTTGGTTGTGGTGATAAGATATATAGATTGGAATATAAGGTTTACTTTAGTCCCTGATAAGGAGCCGTGGCGAGATCGAAATGTTGGACGAGTCTTCAATTAGGTAAGGGTGTTGGGGACATTCAGATTGCATTTTATTAACAAAAATTTTTTCAGCTAATATTTTATTTTCAGATTAGTCTACGGGGGTGACTGTATACAAGGACAGTCTAACTGTCATAATTTTTAATTTAATTTTTATTTTTATTATTTTTTTGTATTGATGTATTAATGTTAATGTAGATATGTTATGATATTGTTACGTATTGTTTTCGATTGATTTGATTGAACTGTAAGACCAATGAAAAAATATTTATTAATCTACAAATTATTTTTGTTTGAAATATATTACTAACGTATATATTAATACTCTTAGCTTTATATATATATATATATATATATATATATATATATATATACAACTTTTTAATTCAGTATGCTTGTGTGCATTAACAACGTGCACAGTATCGCTGATGTACATACGCTATTCAATATAGGTTAGCTTGTGTATTTGTGGCTCCCGCTCGAACCAACGCTTACATACACAAGCACACGCAATTCAAAATTTAACCGTTAGAAAATATAAAACTAAATTCTAAACGTAATAAATCTCGAATTCTATCACCCTAGCTAGTTGTTCATGTAACAACTAGCCGGTTTATACAATAAGTTTTCGCGTTCGATCAAACGAAAGATATAAATGATAACTTACTTCTAAGTAAAATCAAATACGAAGCGGGCCCGTTAGTCTTCTGTTGCTGTCTCTCACAATTTCGCCTATAGCTCTCCTTGAATCGGGAAAAATGATGAGGTGATAATTCTACAATTACCACAGCCAGCCAACAGTCTAAATCTCAAATGACAATTACTATCTTTTTAGGAGAAAGAGAAACGAAAAAAAGCAATAAAATTAGATAAGAGCGAAAACTAGTCAAACAAAGCTATCAATCCCACTTCACAGTTCGAACGATACTGCCCTTCAATTTCTCCCACTCCCTCATATTTTCTGAAGTTAGAGAGCGACAATAACCTGTCTTCTGTCCCTCTCTACTTCGCGAACGATCACCAACAATGTATATATCCGTGGTCGTTACACCCCCTTCCAGACGTTGCCAGTCCTCCTGGAAACTGGAAACTCGATATCCGCAAATATCCTTATTGAATAGTTTCCAGTCCTGAAAGGATTTAAGAAAAATATAAGAGGGAAAGTCGAATGAATAATGTTAGAATAAAAGACGTTAGCTTCGACGCAATTCTTACGAATTTTGACATGTGTGAATATGTAAGATGAGAGCGCTCTGCTCGGCGGCTGTGCGCTGCCTCGCTGTACGCTCAGTTCGTACTGTTAGCTTGATCCGATCACACGCGTTTAATAAAGACTCATTAAACATATATTCTTTGTATATTCATTTAATCTATTTTACTTATAAACCTACAGGGCCAGGCACGCTGTCAGTGCTTTATTTAAATTATTGTTAAATTTTAATATAGTTTTGCAATAAAAATCAATTGTTAAATTTAAAACGCGAAGTGTTTGAACGTGGTCGACCGCGGAAAGAAAAAGAAAAAAAAACTTTTATAAATTCACGGTAGTAATTGCGGGAGTGTAAAGGCCTTTCTAACACGAAATAGTGGAAGTGAATTACACCTTCTAGAACTTGAACTCAAAACTAAAGAGTTTAGTTTTATTATATTTTATTATTTAATAATAATAAAATAAGTGAAGGAAGGAAGGAAGGATGAGCAGCCTCCTTAATAATAATCCAATCACAAGTAAGTATTTAAGATTAACGTGTGAAAAGAGTGATTTGGAAAAATAGATTGGAAAATTAAGAAAAGTGTGCATGAAATGAATGAGAGAAATTTGCATGAAATCGGGAGTGCGTTAATTAAAAGCACGGAAGTTTTATAGTAAAAGCATGATAAGCTCAGAGTAAAATCATGACGCGAAGAGTTAAAATTTAAAACAGAGAAGTGCGCGATCTCTGAAAGTTGTAAATTCTATAGAAAGAGAGAGAGACAGCGCGCGCTTGACTATACAAGCGCGCGCGAGTGAGGGAGACAGTAAGCTCTGCCATGCAAACGCACTGGAATGAGTGAGACAGCGTGCTTGACTACTCAAGCCCGTTGGAGTGAGTCAGAGAGCGCGACCGGCGACTTGCCTGTAAGAGTGAGAGAGAAAGGAGATGTATACCCGCGCGCTGTAGAGTGAGTGAGAGAGAGAGAGAGAGAGAGAGAGACAGAGAGCATGATAGTTAAAATGCTGCTGAGTAGAGAGAGAGAGAATGAAAGAATACTCGCGCACGGAAGAATAGAAATTTATGCACGCGTCGCTAAATATTGAAATAATTAATAGTGAATTAATTATAATAAATGAAAAATAAATTTTTACATATTTATTATATAATAAATAAATAAATGTTAAATTATTTATTTATTCACGCGCGAATTTGAATGAAAGTATTATACGAATTGTAATAAGTTAAATGAATTAATATTTAACTCATTGAATATTAATATTCAATTAATTATTAATAAACAATAAATTGTTTAAACAATTAAGAATAGAATTTTTGCAAATTAAAGGCGCGCACGCGTGCAAATGAAATGTGGTAATGAAATGCGTATATATGTATGTGCTGCTGCATATGTCTGCAGTGGTGCATACATACACGGTAATATATGTATATATATATATATATATATATATATATATATATATATATATATATTAGCATCCCCCGTCTTGGCTTCGCCCGAGATAATAATTTAACCGATTTCATAAATCATCCAATACTACCTAAGTAAAAAACTCTAGATATAAAAATCTATGTTTCTATAATTGACCGTAATGTACCTATCATCGCATCTGTATAAAAAGCTGTTTCAATGTAGCCTCCACATCAAAAAGTTGATATTTTATCGACCATTTTATACAATATATATATATATATATATATATACATATCCATATTAAATACAGCTTCAATGGAGAAAATTGTACTTTCGAGTTCGAGCGGTAGAAAAAAAATGTGCAAGTGTCTCAGATGACGTTTACAGAGAGCATCATGTTCGGACTATAGGAAATATCTCGGGGCGACTGCTATAGAGAGTTTGGTGTTGGGGAGGTAGAATACAATTTCTAGTTATCCCAGGACGACTCTTACTGGGATTGTGCGTGTTCGAATGATAGAATACTAATCTCTTCATAGAAGTCGTAATGATATACCTGGACATCGTTTCCCAACTATACATGACACTCCCCGTAGAAGTTGTTCCAAAATACCTGGAAATCGCATTCTATCATCCGAACACGAAACTCCCCGTAGAAGATGACCTGACAAACCTAAACTTTGTTGCCTATCAACTAAACACAATACTCCCCGTGGACATCGTCCCGTCATACCTAGACATCATCTTCTACTGTCCGAACACGAAATTCCCCGTAGAAGTCGTTGCAAAATACCTGGAAATCGCATTCTATCATCCGAACACGAAACTCCCCGTAGAAGTTGACCTGACATACGTAAACATTGTTTCCTACCAACTAAACACGATAGTCCCAGTAGAAGTCGGCTCGAGAAAACTAACATGGCTTCCTAACTACTAAACACAATACTCCTCGTAGAAGTCGTTCGGAAAGACCTAGATATCGTATTTTACTTATCATATTTAATCTTCCCATAGAAATTGATTTCATCATACCTGGATCTCGTTTTCCATCAACTAAATACAATATCGCTCGTAGAAATCGACCAGAGACACCTGGGCATCGCATTCTCTCATCCGTACACAACTGCGTATAAAAATCGCCTTGAGGCAACGGAATATCGTAATCAACCGCCCATACACGCCAATACAGTATTACTCAGTAGAAACCGTATTTAAAATATGTATATATAACTGTATAATATAATATACATACAATATATATATACATATATATATATATATATATATATATATATATACTTTTAATATTTCCATTTTTTCAATTAAATATCATGAATATTTTCGTAGAGATGGTATCTGAAATTCTAGCAAAATGTTGGTATGCGCATAGCATATTTTTAAATAGGCGATGGATATTGTCTTTTTATGCAGAACTGACGATATATTTTATTTATATATATAGAATTTCGAGGTTGTTGGTCAACAACCCTATTTTGCCATCATTTCTTTTGTTCGAACTAAAAAAAAACATAGTCACTTGTCACAATTCTGAAGTTAATAGAATGTATAAAAATAAAAATATCACATGTCGTCACAAACTATATTCAGTATGATTTGTCATACAGAACCATTTTATAAGAGAAGGAGAAAAAAAGGCAAAGAGATAGTGACAGAGAGAGAGAGAGAGAGAGAGAGAGAGAGAGAGAGAGAGAGAGAGAGAGCGAGAAAGATTTTCCCACATAAGAGAAAATAAAATTTACAAAAATAAAAAGATATGAATAAGGTATGAAAGTAGTGTTAGATTAACCCGAAGAACAAAAAAGGTGATACCAACTAATGCCACACCTTCTTTACGATACAAATCCCAAAGTTGAATATGAACATTCACTTGAGCTGGCCTGGCATTAATACTTTAAGCCAACTACATTGAGGTGATGTTGGTGATTCAAGACGCCACGTAATGCACGTTGGTGAAACTAACCACTAAAACTATTCACTTCATTTATTGTTAAAAGGAAAATGATTTAAAAAGAAAACATAGTCTATGTGCTTCCCAAAATAATATAGAATCTATATGTTATATTTCAGAACAATCGGTTCAGTAGTTTTTTCGGTTGTCGCGTACAAACAAAAACACGCTTTGTCTTTATATACATATATATATATATATATATATATATATATATATATATTGAAACCGTCCCGATCGACGGTCCCTGCGTTTAAAACCGCGTGCGCGCGTAAGCGCAAGTAATACAGTCGCGCTGCCAAAAGGGCGCGCGCGAAGCGCCGCGCAACGCGACGCTCGAACGAACGAGAAGCGACGCCTTGTTCTCTGTTGAGACGCGGTGATAGATTGACGCATTGTGCACCCGTATCGTACGTCGCCTCAAGCTCAGTCGCATTTTAAGAAGAAATCAGAATTATCAGCCTCGCTCCGTGAGTGGCTCGTGTCCGTTCTCTAGAGCATTACCTAGAGGACGACTTAAGGAAAAAACAGAGAAGACCTTGCGAACACCGTGTTCAGCGCCTCGGCGATTTTCGCCGCGCCAAGTTTCTGCACCGGGAGAGCGCGTAGCTCCCCGACCGCCATTTTAACACCGCCGCCGCCGCAGCAGCGGCCGCCTACACGACAGGAGTCGTGTGTGATTGGCAGCTCGAGAGCCCCTGCTCTCCTCCACCTCCACCGCCAACTGGCCGACGGCCCAGCAGCAGCAGCATCTCCGACGGCCTGTCTGACCGTTGCCGCCATCGGAAGAAAGCGGGCCCCGCACCGTCGCCGCCACTGCGTGCCTGACTCACGCCAAGCGATAGAGAGCGAGAGAGAGAGAGAGAGAGAGAGAGAGAGAGAGAGAGAGAGAGAGAGAGAGCGACGGCCTCCACGTCCTACAGCCTGTTCCGGACGTACTGCTCAGCAGTACCGGCGGCAGACAAGTAATTGACCGCCCCGTGTGCTAGGAAGTAAGTGGTCCCGTCCGCCGCTGCCGCGCCGTTTAGCGTAATGATTTAATGTACCTCCACCGGTATATGTCCCTATCGCGTGTCCCTGCCCCCCCTGTATCGCGTTAGAGTGTCTGTGTGATCGTCGGGAATGTCGCGGAGCCTGCGTATGTTAACAAGTGTGTGAGTGTGTGTGTGAGAAGAGTGCGTGAGAGTGCGGAGTATTAGTGTAATGCGGATGTGAAAATGGGAGTGTAAGTGAGAGAAACAGAAAGGTCCAAGTTTGCGAGTGAACGCGCGAGCCGCTCGCCCAGTGCCCGGTATCCATGTGAACCGTGCCACGGCCAGCGTCGAAATGAAATGCGCGTGCGCGGCGCACTGAGTGGGGCACAGCCATTCCATGCGCGCCGTGCGAGAGAGAGAGAGAGAGAGAGAGAGAGAGAAAGTGGTGTCCGCGAAGGAAATAGAGAGACTGCAAAGCTATAACTGCGGCTTGATTCATGCATGATTCCCAGGGCACCTCGTACCCGGCGGGACTGCTTTCGAACCTGCCGTGCGCCACTTGATTTTTCTCTGCTGAAAAACGGGTCTTAAATCGAATAGCAAGCTTGTCGGAAACTAAAACAGTATGCTTTTAGTGTGCCAATTATTCGCCAATGGTGGTAGGGTCCAGCAGCACGTTGCTCAAAAATTAACAAAAGGCAAGATTGCAAATACTTGCATATACGTACGGGTAATGTGGGCGCGTAACTGTATTCGTGCTGATTACACTTATAGGCTTGCGCACGTATATTAGCGCGCTCCCGGCGCATTGGCATGCAGTTCACGTTTCAATTAATGTTTGGCTATTTTGCTTGACTCATAGCAAACTAGGATCCGTAGAGTCATCGGTTAAGAATACCGGTTCTAATCGAGCTCAGAACATTTTAAGATAGGCAGCTGCAGAAGGTCGGTGTTATACGCACGTCGGGGTGTTAGCCTCGTATGAGACTCGGGAGGGCTTTGATGATCTACCATCGGCTTTGGCGATCAAAGTCGCGGTGGTTGATATTGCAAGCGTGAAGTCGCTGAGCTCGTGTGATTATGCGTGTACATATACTATCTATGCGCGCAACGGGGTGCATAAGCGGGCGTTGATTCCGATATGCATCTGCGACTTCACGATACGGTCCTCTTACCCTGGGTTGCTAATACTTCCCAGGTGATTCCTGGTAAACAAGTTCGAATAGCCGTTATAGAATCCGGCGTTATGAATCGAAAATATGTAGAGGCCTGTATAGATGTGTTAATTTTCGTGGTTTTCTAACAACTTTGCCTGTTATTAAGCGGCAGCAACGCGGATAGAGTGCGCACTATAATAAATCAGAAAGGAGCATTTGGGCAAGGTAGATCGCTGCGTTATTACTTCTTTGGCGTGGTCTTTCCTAAAGTAAAGGAGGTCTAGATAATTGCACCCTAGTCAATATTAACCATCGGGGCGCAAGAAATAATAATGCTTAGCTACCTCTTAATAATGTATGCTTTATTATTATTTGTATAAATGGCGAGGAGGCTAGAGGAACCATAGCGGATGCTCTTATCCTCGTATGGATAGAGAAGCGATTGTATCTGATACCAAACCGACATAAGGTTTACGTCTCGTTGCCTACGGAGGACGCGTCAAGCGTCTCTCTGTACTTTTCCGACTATAAGATTATCCAAGTCGGATACCTCCTCACGGCCACGGAGAGAGAGGTCCTCGTTCGCGAGTGGCCTCACGACGTCAAAACGCTAAAATTAGAAATTCGAGAGGGGACTAATAAATTCCCAGTATCGAGAGAAGAGCTGAGAAAAGCTTTGGAGAATAGAGAATGTAAAAACGAGGCTTGGGTCACGGAAGCCAAAATAGAGACGGCATAAGTACGGGCAGAGTTCTTCCACCAACAAAGAGAGTTGAATAAGGAACTTATTTAAAGTATAACGCTGCAGCTTACTGATACCATAAGGCTGTAGGTCCTGAGCTTTAATAACATCCAGGATCAGGAAGTCAGAGAGAGAGAGAGAGAGAGAGAGAGAGAGCTCCCTCGCATCAAAAGCGTTGAAATATTCAAAGATGCGGTCCATAAGCGCGACTGCGAGGAAATTCGCAAGAATGTCGCGCTAGAAAGAGAGAACGCTAGAGAACAAGCGAATTCCAGCCTAAGCCAGGAGGCTTGGCCAGAGGCGAGCTCGTGCTCATACGGTGCCAAACGCCCTATCCCAACTATTGTTGAGGGTAGGGTGGTAAGTAATTATGAAGAAAACTGGGATGAGGTAAGATCCAAAAATTATAATAATTTTAATAATTCTATGAAAGATTCTATTAATACTGATAATATATCTGAAAATATTTTGAATGGAGATGCAGTGTACCACAACACTGTATCTGATAATAGTTCAATGGACTGTGTGTCCGATAAAGGTGCAAGAGAGAACGTACTCGCTCAACAAGATGCGATTGATGTCGACAAAGTAAATCAAACGATGAGAGGGGAGATGAATCAATGTAACGACAATAAGAAACAAATAAAGTCACGCGACGACAATAAAATCGCAGAGAGTATTGAACAAATAGTTAATAAATTGATAGAAAGTAAATTAAAAGAGAGATCGAGTGATGATAAAATTGAATTGCTCGCGGAACGTCTTAAGAATGTTGTAAGTAAAGATAGCGGAGTAAATAGGAAATATAAATTAACGATCGACACGCGCTTTGACATTTTCAAGGATTATTTTATAACGGAACTGACAACTAAGAAATTAAATTATATCATGAGTCCGGACGGAGAAGAAATTAATAACTTTTCCGAAATGAAAATAACAGACGACAAACACAAGGTACGAGAGATAATCATCAATCATATAGATTTGATGTATTATCAATGCGTTGTAGAAATAAAATCACCGTGTAAAATAATTCAAAAACTCGAGGAATATAAACGTTTTGAATGCAGAGTTACGCGAGTAGCGGCTAGGGAAGATTTGTATAGATTAATGTATAATCTGAATAAAGAAAAAGCAGCCGACTTTTGTAATCGCGTTGAGGATAAAATTAGAACCTTCGAAAACGCGCCCAGGTAAAATAAGTTATGAAGCCACGAAAAGCGCGATATATTTCATAACGCGATTGCTGGATCACTCCCAGATACAATTTTAACAGATTGCCTTCATGAATTAAATGATTGCCTTCATAGTGGGCGTTGAGATGGAGTTAGAAAATCTCCAAAATCTAATATTGCAGGTGGAAGCGGTGAAACCCGTAAGAGAGGCTTAAGGGAGCTCTCGCAAAATAGGTATGAATTGGTCGTCCCCACCCTATACACGGGGACGTCCAGAGCCTAGAGATGCGCCGCCAAAAAGACGCGCATATATACAAGGTACTCCGAGACGCGAGGTGGGAGCTAGACTGTCTTTTGACGATGATAAGAGGTGTTGTTACGGGAGCGGGCAGAAGGGGCACTTGGATGCAAATTGCCCGAATCAAGGAAAAATATATTGTTACCAGTACTGCAAAGCAGGCAACCATATTGCCAAAGATTGTAGGGCCAAGAGGCCAAATGAGGAGCCAGAGAAGAGAAAGGCTCCAGTAAGATTTGATAACAAATTTAAGGGTCTCAAACCCATGAGACATGAAAAGAAACAATCTAAATGTAAGAATCCGTTTAGCCTTTCCGCTATACAGGAGGAAGAAACTCCCATAGGTAAGAACAGTGATCACTTTCTATTAAACACATTTGATAAATATACTATAAGAAAAATTAAACATAATAATGTATTGGAATTCATTGCTGACTCAGGAGCTACCGAGCACACCAGTAATAGCAAAATCTCATTTAACAATTCAGATATTAACTTTAAGTCTAGAATCAAATGCGCGAATAAAAAGTCGGATTTAGATATAGAAGGCAAGGGAGAAATTAAAATCGAGAACGAGTTAGGCAAACCTATAAAACTTGAAAATGTTTTGTACTCAAGCAACCTCGCGAAAAATGTATTTTCGCCAAGAAAGCTTGTAGAGCAGGGTTTAGAAATATATTTAAACGATGAAAAGATGGATATATTAGATCCGAAAACTAAAAAGTCAGTGCTATCTGGTATTTATGAATCATCGTTCTGGGTGTTCACGGTAGAAACCAAACGGGACTTAGGCGCGGCTCAATCAGCAGACACAGCTGATGATAAAAATATCGATCAGGGCATTAAGACTAGAAGCAAGGGTAGCAAAGTAGAAGCAGGAAAGAATAGTAATAAGAACTGCACGAAAACAGATGACGCGAATAACAACAAACTCAGCAAGCAGATGTTCTGGCATCTACGCTTAGGACATGCGTCCGCGAAGTATATGACAGAATTCTTCAAACAGATGGATTTGAGCGAGATATCTGATTGCGAAGTCTGTGTCGTTAGCAAAAGTACAAGGTAACCGTTTAGCAGCACGTGGCAACGTGCGATCAAACCGCTAGAGATATCCATGCGGATACCATGGCACCAATAAACCCATCATCATATCCACACGGTTAAAAATTCATACTAGTAATGGTTGATGATTATAGTAGGGCTGCGTTAGCATATCCGATGCGTCATAAAAACAATAGAGGAGAATATTCAGAGAGAGGAGTGAAGAGGTTGAGAAATTTCCTCAGTATTGACGAAAAGGTATATTACCTCAGGTGCGATAAAGGCACCGAGTTTACAAGCTCAGACACAGTAAACATCTTAAATAAACTAGGAGCCGAGCTACAGCTCACGTGCCCCGACACATCGAAGCATAACGGAGTGGCAGAGAGGTTTAATCGAACATTAGAAAATAAAGTTAGGACGATAATGCACGACGTAGGAATGCCATTAATACACTGGGATTTAGCAGTTCGCACTGCAAACTACATTAACAACAGAACACCACATAAATCAATTAATTACAACATACCATTAAAAGTACTATCAGATAGGTATAAAATAGATCTTACAAAATGGAGATGCTTCGGATGCGTAGTGGTATTCAGAAAACAAACAGGAACGGAGAATAAGTTCAGTACAACGAGTTCAGTAAGTTCGGGTATAATAACAACGGGTATAACATATATGTGCCGGAAGATGGAAAAGTATACAAGTCTAGAAACGTGAAGTTTATAGAAACTCAAACTTATAAAGATCACTTCAAACGTGTCAACAAGACAGACAGTGAACTAGACAGAACAAAAACAGTAAAAGAACAGGAACATAGAATCACGCGAAGTATGTCTAAAAACACGGAAAGTCAAATAGTCTACTCGTTAGATACGGAGGAGAACAATACCGACATTAAGTATCATGCGTTATTAGCTAGGATAAACGGAGACCCTCAAACTTATAAGGAAGCAATAAATTCATCGGACAGTGAATCCTGGAAGCAAGCGATTCAACAAGAAATAAACTCATTAGCAGATAAAAGCGTATTTGTAGAAATAACAAAACATGAAATGTACAGAGAGCAACCGAAACCTAACATATTAGACTCACGATGGGTTTTCAAAAAGAAAGTCGCGAACGATGGGAAACTCACATTTAAAGCGAGGTTAGTAATTCGAGGATTTCGAGATAAAAACCTATACGATATTTGGGAAACTTACGCGCCAGTGTCGAAGTTATCCTTGGTAAGAGCATTTTTAGTCATAGCCAATAAATTCAAGCTAACGTTAAAACAGTTAGATGTCGAAACTGCATTTCTATACGGAGATATAGAAGACGACATATACCTAAAATTCACAGAAGTATTAACAGAATGCAAAAAACGAAGTCAAAACAATCTTTTAAAGTTAAAACGATCATTGTACGGACTAAAGGTTAGCATGAAAAGATGGAATATTAAGTTTATCCAAACCGTGAACAAGCTAGGGTTCAAAAATAACAATTTAGACCCATGCTTATTCATCAAAATAAAGAGAATTAAGATAGTAATAGTATTACTATATGTCAACGATATCTTAATAATGAGTAACAATAACGTCGAGATCTCGGAAACAATCGATAGCCTAGGCAGAGAATTTAAAATTAAAATATTTAATGAACCGAAAAAATTCCTCGGAATTAATATTGAACGCGATAACAACACGAGTACTATGAAATTATCTCAGGAGAAATTAATACGTAACATGATGAATAGGTTCGGATTTATTAATACCAAACCGGTAGGTACACCTATCACACCCAACGACGCAACCAACATAGATCGTAAAGATAGAGAAGATATAGGAAACAATTACCAGGAAATTTCTAATATCTTGTATAGGGAAACAACAGGTTCATTGTTGTATACTGCTAACGCAACGCGACCTGATATCTTCTATGCGGTTAACGTGTTAAGTCGACACCAAATTAATCCCACCGAACTCAAATGGTGGATGGTTACTCGGGTGTTTAGATATCTGGTAGGGACTCAAACTCTAGGTTTGATATATAAAGGATTAGATAACGATCTAACCGTATTTTCGGGTGCTAGTTTGTCGGACTGCTAAGGCTCATTGACAACGTGCAGCTACGTCATGAAATTGTATGAAGATACAATTGGCTGGAAGACTCAGAAACAGCCAAGTGTAGCTCTGTTTACGTGTCAGGCTGAGTATGTAGCTATGAGTAACGCGTGTCAGGAGGTCATAGCCTTGCATAATTCACTTAAAACGATTCTCCGAGTAGATATGTACCCGATAACTTTATACTGCGATAACCAGGCTGCTCAGGCATGCGCTCAAACGGACGATAGTAGTAAACTCAGGCATATGACTGATAGGAAGGAACACTATATTAAGGAATGTGTGACTCGCAAATTTGTAGAGATAATATGGATTAAAGCCGCGGATCAATTAGTCGACATTTTCACGAAGGGATTAAAGTTAGAATCTCACGTTAGGCTAACAAATCAAATCTTTAATTGCTAATTGTAACTATATAATTTACAGATGGCGGTGAGGAAAATTGGAGCGAGATGGAGGAGTAAATGTAAATACTATTCAGAAACATTTGCTACTTGTGTATAATATGCTTTAACGATAAATGTTTGTATGTGCCTTCGATGTAAATACAGATAAATAAAGTAAGTGACTTGCATATGTATGAGGGAACCATGTAAGTGCGTCAGAACTACCGAGAGAGAGTGTTCGAATAAAAGACGTTAGCTCGACGCAGTTCTTACGCATTTTGACATATGCTCGGCGGCTGTGCGTCGCCTCGCTGTACGCTCAGTTCGTACTGTTAGCTTGATCCGATCAGACGCGCTTAATAAAGACTCGTTAAACATATATTCTTTGTATATTCATTTAGTCTATTTTTCTTATAATCCGACGAATAAACAGACAATCTTTATGAAAATTTAAAAAAATATTATTACTAGTTTCTTATTATCTAACATATGTATTTATTCAAACACTTAGGAAAAACACTTCCTATAACCCTTGTGGGTTGTCACCTTAGGACACTTCTACGGTTTCTTACCCCCGAATGACCACAGACATAGCAAAACCGGGTTTTCCCTGTTCCCGGTGGATTGGGAACAGGTTGCTCTACCTTCTTCGGAAGAACTACCGGATCCGATCTCTCCGGTTGAGACCGTCTCAGACTCTCGTGAACCAAGGACGGATTGTCGACCCTCGATCGGTGGGTATTTCCAGGATTCTCATTCGTTCCTCTTGATCTGGAACGCGCCCTGGCTGGACCATACCCATGTTTCCGACGACTGGTTGACCTTCTTCTTGAATCCGATCGAGAAGAAGGTAGTCCAACTTGTGGACAAGCTGTCTGAGACGTCGGAATAGGTGGAGCGGCTTCATTGTTGGACACGAAGCACACCTTTTTAGTGCGAGTACTTACATAAACTCGCACTTCCAGGGGATTTTCCTGCAGGAGTTTCTTCATCTCCGTCTCTTTTTCCTGCAGGTCCTATCTCGCAAATTCGGCCATCTTCTCCTTTTCCTCGATAGCTTCATTGGCCCGCCGAACTGCTGCCTCAGCCAGGTTAAGACGTACCAGGTGGTACGTCTTAATCGCCATTGCCAGCTGGTCCGCATTCGCCTTTTGCTCTTTTTCAGCTCGTTCTAATCGGTAATTCTGAAGAGCTTATAACTCTTCCCTCTTCTTGAGAATTACCGACCGAATGTCGGTTGAAACTTCCGGGCCGCCTGGGATGTTTTGAATTTCATCCCAGGTCTGCGAAACTTCTTTTTCCAGGGCCCGGGCCTTGGAAAAAACCTCTTTCGTTAGCTGCATCTTCTCCTTGAAGGCAGCTATTTTCATTGATAGTAATATCTTCCATTTGTCCCAAGGAACCGTAGCTGCGGCATCTTCTTCTTCTACCTGATCGGGAATAACACCCATAGGCAAGACAACCTGTGGCAATTCCACCGCAGCAGGCGAAGGAGTGAATGGAAAACCCATCGTAGGAGTTAGGGCGGAGCTTGTCCCCGGTTGGCGCAAGAATGAACTCACCGCTGGTTCACTTACCAGGTCCAGGAGTTGTATTCCTAAAGAAACCTGATTGTCGGCAGACCTCCCACAAACGTTGGCCAAAGAACCAAAATCTGGCCAATCGTTCGTGATTTTGTCTCCGGCTAGGTCTTCCATCGGGTTTAGGATCGTCTCCGGAGTAGAGTTCATTCTGAAACAGAAAGGAAAGTGTTCTCTATAAATTATGCCTTCCTTGGCCCCCTCGCCGCGGTTTGGGTACTATCGTCCCTCGGTGGTTGACTTCTTCAGTAGAAATCTTCCGGACTACTCTGCTCTCTTTTCTAAGGCGACCACGTTTACGCTTCTCTACGCAATTAATAACCCTATCAACGAGGCCCCCTCTATCGCATGTTTCCACAGATCATCCGCTGACGATCTATCGGACGTCGCTATCCGCGCATTTTCCTTGTTCGCTGACGAGGCCCTACCGTCAGGAAAAATCCTTCTTCTCATTTCTTGTGACGTATCTGCTCGTCTACCGGATTAGCTCACTTGACGATTTTCCCTTGGCGGTTAAGATCCTCTACTAGTCAACGGCACAGATTCAGACCTGAAGTATTTTCGTAGTTCACTTGAGATGTCGTTCTCTCGGATTCGACGAATGGCTTCAGGTGTTCAGTATGGATTAATTCTTCTATAAGTTCTGAGTCATCAATTAGCTTGTATTTATTTGGGCCCTTTATCTCCATAATTATATACGGACCCACATACTTAGGGACCAACTTAGATGTTGTTCCTTGGGTGGCAGAAAATAAAACACGATTCTTTTTCCATACCTTATCTCCTACTTGGTATGGCGAAGGACGACGACGAGCATTATAATACGTCGTTTGGCGCTCGTGTTACTTATGTGACCGTGTTTTTGCTGACTCCTGTAGCTCTGATAGCTTTTTTAACTTAACTAACCAAGTCTGCTCGTTTTCGCTCTCAATATTTCCAACCGTGGCATTATCTTGCTCACGGCGGAGTGTTCCTGGCGGAGTCAGCTCCCGCCCAAAGTTTAACATCGCTGGAGTATAGACAGTGGATGCATGAGGCGTAGTATTGAGAGAGAAGTTCAATTCTACTAACTTCTAATCCCATGAATTGTGACAAACGCCATAATCTGGGTTTTCAAAGTTCTATTAGTTCTTTCCACTGCGTTAGCCTGTGGATGATATGGAGGAGTGAATGAATGATAAATATTTATCCCTTCGACATAATCATCAATTGTGTTATTCTTGAACTCAGTGCCGTTATCCGACAGGAAGACCTCTGCAGCTCCGAATCTCAAGATGATTCGCTCCCTCAAGGCTTTTAGGATCGCTGCTCCATTTGCTTTACAGAGAGACTAGAACATATTCGCAGCTTATCTTGCTGCAAACAATAGTCCCATAATATTTCCTGCGACCATCTGCCAAGGTCTATCCAAGACTCTCTGATCCATTAAATCAGTAGGTAACCTCTGCTCTACTTTACACTGCTGGCATAAAAGACAGTTTCTTACATACTCTTCAACTGCCTTATAACAGCCGGACCAGTAGTAATACTTGGTTACTCCAGCTTAAGTTTTCTCTCATGCCGGATGGTCTGCCGTAGCGGGATCATGGCATTCTCTTAATACCTCACTATTTCTCTCTTTAGGAACAGCGATTATCCAGGCGTCTGCATCACCAATGACCACCTCTAGAATTTTATTTGGCCGATAGTAATGCAGTTGCCCACCAACTATCTTCCACTTAGGGTAATCGTTTGAACTTTTTCTAACCTTATCTACCCAGTCCAAATACCATAGGTCTTCGGTTATCTAAGCCCAAGGTACAGCAGCACACCTGGATTCAGCTACTTATTCCATCCGAGACAATGCTTCAGGGACATCATTTAACGCGCCTTTTCGATGCGCTACCTCGAAATCATACCCTTGCAACTTCAGAGCCCATCGTGCGAGGCTTCCCGTCGGTCTTGGCATCGCATGGATCCAACGAAGACTTGAATGGTCTGTAACGATACGAAAGTGATATCCCTCTATATATGCTCGGAATTTATCCACTGCCCACACGAAGGCTAGGCACTCTCTCTCCGTGAGTGAATAATTCATTTCAGCCTAAGACCGTGCCCTACTTGCACATGATCCTGTCCGTCAATCTCCTGCAGTAAGACTGTACCGACTCCAGTGTCGCTCGCATCAGTCTCAATCGTGAATTGCGATTTGAACATGGTCGATGGAGGAGAGGGGCTGTAGCTATCATGGATTTAATTTTCTCGAAGGCTGATCGCTGTTCCTCGCGCCACTCATATCTTTGATCTTTTCTTGTTAGACTCGTAAGTGGTTTAGCAATCGTGGCAAATTTTCTCAAGAACTTCCTACTCCATGACGCCATGCCGAAAAACCGTCTCAGTTGTTTGAGGTTTCATGGTTCCGGGTATCGCATCACCGGTTCGATTTTCTCGGGATCTGGGTGAAATCCTTCACGATTAACGAGTACACCGAGGTATTTTACTTTGGTATGATCAAAAACTTTTTTGTCCCTATTAATCGTGAGTCCAGCTTTCTTAGCTCGCTTGAGTACACGTTCAATCCAGTCTAAGTGTTGTTTGAATGTTTCTGTAACGATAAAAATATCGTTTAGATATGTGAAAGCATTCGGCTCATGCTCTGGACCAATCACGCCGTCAATTAATCGCTAGAATGAGGTATCTGCATTCGATAGATCAAACAGCATTCTTCGGAATTTGAATAATCCCATGCCAGGTACTGTAAATGCTGTAATCGGCCTAGATTCCGCCTCAAGTGGTATCTGATGGTACGCATTGCTTAAATCTATCGTTGAGATATATCTCGCAGATTGAAGTTTCCTAATGATTTGATTCACATTAGGTAGTGGATAAGCATCTAGTTTCGTAACCGCATTGACTTTCCTAAAATCTCTGCAAAAACGATACTTTCCATTCCTTTTGCGTAACATGACAACTGGGCTGGACCAACCACTCATGGTGATTCAACTACTCCAGTTTCCAGCATCTCTTTAGTTTGAGTATGCATCTCTTCTTGAATTTCCTTAGAAACTGGATATTGTCTTTGACGTATTGGACGAGTATTACCGACATCGATAATATGTGCAGACCGCGTCGTACATCCTAGACCCACTCCCCCTTCGGGTGAGATCTGATCAAGCAAATTTTGAATTTTGCTTGCTCGTGACGAGATATGTTTGCGAGTCCAATAGAAGCTTAGCGCGTCGTCTCGTAAACAGGATCGAAAATTCTATGATTATTGGAGGTCAACTTTCCCACCAGAGGATGCTCCATACTTTTTGGTGTTGAAGCCGTAATGGTGCTAATCTTTGCACTTCATTTACTGTCACGGCCGCAACCTTCAGTCAGAGATAATAAGGGGAGATCGCCGACGCTTATGGGACAGACTGCAGTAAAAATTTTCGACTGAAAACGAGGGCCTCTGGCGGCCAAAGCGAGGTACTGGCCGTTTCGTGCGATATTCCAGATGTTGTTTTTCGAGCTCGTACGATAGTGCGATCGAGGGAGAAGACAACTGTCTTCGGCGCGTGCAGAGGAAAAGCTTGTCGAGACAATAGGCTGGCAGCGGGGGGTGCAATAAAAGATGAGTAGCTTATACTGAACAAAGAGAAATTGTATTGCTACATGTATATATATATATATATATATATATATATATATATATATATATATATATATATTCTCGCAACAGATAGTAAGCAGCTCGAAGTTTTGAAACCTACGGCAACTTTAAGCAAAACTGGTAAACATCAAAGCTGAGAAAATATCTTATAGCAAAGAGCTACCAAATTTTTCAATTAGTCGACTAACGTGATTTTTGTTAAAATTTATATATATATATATACGTTTTTCAGAATTCTGATTATATATATAGTAGTAAAAATTGGTGATAATTTCAATTTTATCATAAATCGCATTAAAACCCAGTCAAAATATTGTTTTTCTAACTTATCTCGTAAAATACAAAAAATCCCATTAAATGATTTAACTAAAAGTTCAAAATCTCATAAAAATAAATATTTTTTAATCTATATATTTTTTCTTTAAACGTTTTTTATTAACAACAATGCACTACACCCTAATATTCTCATTGACTATTCTATATCCTCGGTTAGTTTGAATATATTTTTTTGGGAACTCTTGGTACAGAAAAATGTGTAGAATAAGAAAATGTTTTTTGATGAAATTTATAACTTTTTTAACAATCCCTTTTGAAACTTTTCGTATTTTACAAGTTAATTTAGAAAAACCAGATGTGTACGGTTTTCTTATGGTTTTCACTATAAAAATGAAATTTCTTCAAATTTTCACCATTATATTTATGATAAGCACTCCAAAATACATAAACAATATTTCAATATACTAAAGTAAGGCCACTAATATAATATGCAAATACAATCTCATTTTTGTTAATTCAAAAAGTGACTAGATTTTTCTGTCACTAATATAATAATGCTCAACAACATAAACACTCGACTAAAAATGCTGAAAATGAAATTTTTTAAAAGACTAAAAATAAAAACCATAGGGTACTAGACAATAGATGGATATTATAAACAAATATGAATATGAAAAACAATTATTAATAAATAATGGAAATGAATTTAAAAAAATTATTCTACGAATCTTTTCTCTAGATCGTCACAGACAGCTTTATTTTCTGTGATGTACTGTACAATAAGATTAAAAGTCTATATAAACATAATATTACATATCTATAACATAATTTACGTTGGCATAGATTGAAAACTAAATGAAATCTAAATGAAGTCTAAATGAAAATGAGTCAATTTCATAAAAGTATATTTATTGCAATCCAACAAACATTCATTCAATTTCTATTATTTGAAACAAAAACATAGAGCTTTAACAGTAACAAATATTCTGCAATTTCGAAACAACCGTGTATTTGAAATGAATTGTTAGGTTTATTTGAAGAGTAAAAAATATTTGTTACGTTACAAATATTTTTAAATGATTAGAATTTCTAATACACCATACTTGCCTTATTCTATACTTTTGTATAAAATAAATTTAAAGTATGTTTTATTTGTGTAAGTAATTTTTAAAATTAAGGTTTTTAGTGCTGAAGAGTACATGTAACTGACTTATTAACCAGTTAAACACTCTCTATTTATTAGTATTAAGTCCTAATAATAACCCTAATTAACATTCTGATCGGGATGCCTAAAGCTTGAACGGCAGATTGTGTGCGTTGAACATTCACTACCATTGCGTTTCGTACAATACAAATATATTGCCTATAATATGTATTACAATAAAAACGATAAAAAAATATGTAAATATAGTTAGTATTTATTGCAATATAATATATAGTGTACGTTTACATCGTTGAAGATTACGAAAATGACGGTCTAATAAGTTAAGATACTACAGTTGAATTTAATATTTTGTTTAAATTTACAGTTTTCATATATCAAAAAATATTTACTGTATTTAATTAAACATTCAGTATTTTAAATGTGTAAATTACTTATTTTGAATAAATGATTATTAATGGTATACGAATCAACTCTTTACTTAAAACTATAAAATTTTTTTTCAGTATTGACTTATTTCTATGACATACGTTTTACTTGGAACTAAAAGAATGTATGTTTGATTTAATTTTATAATGTTTCTCTATTGAACTATAATAATTAAGTTGCAACCAAATATATGCACGCTTTAAAAAGATTAACTTAACATTGAGAGAATATTCATGGCCATTGTCAGCAATTGATCTATGTTTACGAATGCAATAGATCTCGAAAAAGTTGCTAATTATAGACTGTGAACTTTATCAAAAATTATTTGATTGCTTTTTATATTTTTGGAGTATCATATCAGAATCCTATATAATCATATTTGACACATAACTACCTTGTATGGAGAAGACAGAGAAAAAGAGAGAGAGAGAGAGAGAGAGAGAGAGAGAGAGAGAGAATGAGAGAACAAGAGGGGGAGGGGAGAAGTGAAAAATCCAAGGGGATTAACATGGATTACTCGATGTTGCCATATCACGTACCTACATGTACCCGCAAGTTGCCTCAAGTTATATTCTTTCGTCTCTTTCTCTCACCTGCTCTCCCTGTTTATTACCTGTCCATCTACACGCATGTTGTACGAGGTCTAGCAGGCAGTCTACCGATATACATGTAACAAATGTTGCCTTCATTTTGTTTTGTTTTTTTTTTTTTTTTGATAAATTTGCTGTAAAAAATATTCTATCATCTAATCCTGACCGTATAGAATAAGTATTCCAAATTTGAAGGCGATTGAAATATTAACTTACATTCAGGAATAATTTCTAAGAATTAAAACATGATTTTCTTAAACCAAGAAAATAGATTTTCTTAAGAACGACAATCCAGTCAAGTAAATATTTATTTAATTATAATGTTCTAATTACTTAAATTTATCTCATCATAATCTGAAAATAAGCATTTTCATTTTCTAAAAAACGTTTCTTTAAAACAAGCTGATCAAAATTAAACTGGAAAACCTGAGTTTCTTACATTTAGTAATCATATACCTGAACACAATACTTTTGATTCTCTAAAAAAGGCTTTACAGAATCAAACTAATATTTTCTAGAAATTAGTATTTGATTGTTTTTATACAGTATATATAGAAATAATTACGCAATACATATATAAATAAATATGTTCTTAATCTAAGAAAAGAAAATTTTGAATCAGAAGGTTATTATATTAAAACAAAAAAGTAATGCATCGAATTCAGAAAATCTAATAGCTAGAATTGCAAATGATCTAAATACTTAAATTATAGATTGATCAAATCTGTGGTCAAAGATTTTTCTGATACTATCAAAAGAACAATATTATCGAATTAATTAAATAAAAATTTTCTTAGTTTAAGAAATAAATTTTTCGACATAATTCATTAAAATTATATACTGCAAAAATTCTAATATAAAGTAAAAATTACTTAATTCAAGAAATTTATGCGATTGTTCTGTACTAAGTAAATATTTTATTTAACCAAGTAATATTTTAATAATTACGATAAACTTTAACCAAGTAAGTAGTTACTAAAATTAAGCTTATATTTTCTCAACAGTAGAAAACAAATATTGGAAATTAAATGAATATTTTCTTATCTAAAGAAAATATTATCTTGAACCAATAATTTCAAATTTAAAATCAGGAAAATAAATTTTTGAATTAATTAAATATCTCCTAGATTTTGTCAAGATTTTCTAGAAAATGGGTGAAAATATTTTCTTGAACCAATAACTGAAAATTTTGGAATCAAAAAAATGAGATATTTGATTCAAGCCGACAAAATTAAGTGAATACATACTTGGATTAACAATTTCAATACTTCACTCAAGAAATTTAATTTAAAATGAAGAACTCGATTCCTATCTTTAAAACAATAATTACTTGAAATACTTTTTTTTTTTTAGTAACATGAAAATTCAAGTATGCTAAATGTTTAAAAGAAGTGCATAGTTTCTTGATTCAAAGCATTATTTTGTTGACTTTAAAAATCAAAAGTTTAAATTAAGCGAATAATTTCTTGAAATCTTTTACAATTTATACGTTAATTTACCTCTATTATATTTATTTCAAAACTTCGACCTAACAGGGATTCTATCCGCAGACCTTTGGATTCAGAAGCTAACACCTTATTAATTACGCTATTGCAGTACGCTGTGGACAATTATAAAAAGCTTATTTATCAATTTTAGATCTCTTATAGTTATACATTAGGAAATTAATTTATGGATTCTGTTGGAGTATTCAACGACAGTCCCATAATAAACTAGTATACAGTAAATAGAGAATGCAGCTGCACTACCTGAGTTTTATTGCACCCTCCTTTTGGCAAAAGGACATCGGTCAGCGACTACAGAGAAGTCTGGAGTTCAGTCCGAGTGTAGACTCCTTAGAGCGTGCCCACACAAACTATTTATATTTTGTGAATCTTTGTAAAATATATTTTGTATCTCATTACACTTAAATTATTAACTACTGTTATAAATAAAACATTTACTATTATATAATTAATATAAATAAAACTATTGATAAAACTTCTTGATATTATATATATATATATATATATATATATATATATATATATATATATATATATATATATTATAATATATTAAACAAATTTAGATAATATTTTCTTAAATGTAATTTTCTTAGGTATATGAAGCTGAAAAATAATTATTTGTTGTATTATTATGTATCACTGAAAAAATATCTGCCAATATCAAGTAAATAGTTATGTGCCTTGTAGCGCATAAAGAATTATTTTTTAAAATAAAATTAAAACAAATATTTTCTTAGATTGCGAAAGAAGTTGCTTAAAACAGAAAAACCAGAATCTAAAAAATTCCTTCATCAAGAACTCATTCACTTGAATTAAAAGGATATAAGTTAGATATTTTAAAGCATCCATTCAACTAAACCGAATGAGTTATGGAATTCTCGAAATTAGCTAAAAAGTAGGAAATTACTTACCTAGATTACCTCATATTTTTCTTATTGCTGAACTTCACGTAAAAAATTATTTTTTTAAATCTAGAGATTATTTATCACCCTAAAAAATAAATTTCTTTTTTTTAGCTCATATAGTAAAATATCAATCTTATATCATTTTAATTCAAGGGAACAAGTTCTTGGTGAAGGAACTTTTTAAATGCTGGTTTTTTTATTTGAAGCAATTTATTTCACAATCTAAAAAATATTTATTTCATATACAGTTAAAAATTTATTGACTACATTTTAATCAATATTTACTAAAATTTATCTAGTATTTTTTTGGTTCAACTATTAATTGGATAAATAACTACGTTCAAGATCTTAATTACTTACATTGAGATATTGGTTTCATAAATTAAGAAAATAATAACCTTGCTTTCATTACTGTAAAAAACAAATTTACTACTCTTCACTCTATAATGGAAACTATTAAATATAATATAAAAGATTAAATATAAATATAAAATATAACTTATATCTAAATATAAGTATTTATTTATTTAATATTCAGACGCAGAGAATTTTATTAATTATCATTTAATCAATATTTACTAATTATATCTAATATTTTTTGATTGCAAGAAACCGATTGCTTATACATTAACTTATCTCAAGAACTCAATTCCTCATATCAAGACACTGGTTTCAAAATTTCAGAATACAATAATCTTGAGTTGTACACTATAGTACACAAATGGATAATATTGAGAACTAGTAATTCTCCTGTAATTTTGAATTGAAGCGAATAAGTTTTTCGATAAGGAATTTCTTCTATAATTTCTTTTAATATCTTCTAATCATGTATATAGTACGTATAAGCATAATTACTTTAATGTGTAAAGCATACTTAATTTCTAAATATACATGTTATATTTTTAAAAATTTTTTTAACTTAATTCTTTTAATTACACAGAAATATTGACTAGATATGAGAACCATTTTTTTTCTGTGATATAAATACAAAAATTAATTATTTATCGATTTCGTATACGTATTATGATTCAATTTAAGAAAATATTATCTGGATGTGGAAAATCATGTTTTAAAATGAAAACGTTATATAAATTGTTATAATATAAGTATAAATTATATATAAATGAATATACTATTCATTGGAATCCATAAATTAATTTCATAATGTATAACTTTAAGAGATCTAAAATTGACATATAAGATTTTTATAATTCTCCACAGCGTAGTGCGATAATCAAATAAATATATTGTACCTTTTGATAAAACTATTTAATTGTTCATATTGAATAGCTTTTCCAAAAATTGAATATATTTGCTAAATTTCAGTATATATATAGTTTTTTAAATATTTATTTATTTAACTTTATTTTTTACGAATATGTAGCTCCGTTTAGTAAAATTCAAGAGTTATTTATTACTTGTCGATAATTTATTTAGTGTAATGTAATAAATATATGTTCGCTATTCAAATAAACTTTGTTGTTAAAAATTGTTTGTTTCAAGTATATGGTTTACTCTAAATTACAAAGTATTCATTCGTGTTAAATATGTATCTTTCTATTTTAAACATAAATTTAAATAAATATTTGTTGTATTATAATTATTGAATTAATTTTAATGAATGCATGATATAATGTAAATAGTAATGAAATAAAATTTATTATATAAAAATTTAATGAATGTTATTATATAAATTTACAAGAAAGTAGAATTTTTTATATCAAATTAGTCTTATTATTAAGATCAACGCAATCTTATTATCAAGTTTTAAACTCAAAATTGTAAGAAAATATCTATATATATACGTATATATATACGCAGCCAATTGAAAATTTTAAGAAAATACGTGTTTATATAAATGTATACATACACACTTACACACACAGACAAGAAAATCTATACGAATTTCAAGAACTTTGACACCAGTTAAGCCCTTTTATTGCATCTATTGTTCCGGCGCCCCCCCCCCCTACTGAACGCCGTCACTCCCTCCATCGCACGAGCTCGAAAACCAAAATCTGGAATATTGCACGAATGGAGTACCGACGTTCATTGCCTAGCGCTGAGTGTCAAAATTTTACTGCAATGTCTAACATGGGCATCGGCGATCTCCCCTTATTATCTCTGCTTCAGTCTGACCGGCTTCTTGGCTGCTCTGACGTACAGCGTATTGTCTGCAGGATCATGGACTGTACCAAAAACGCGTGCAAAGTTGGTTCCGACATAACAGTCGACTTCTAAAAATGGAATTGCTGCGACTAACACGTCACGTATAATTCCTGCCAACTCGAACGGTAGTGTAACATAGCCCATTACATAAAGCGGAGAATTTCCTGGACCTCTGGTGCCAATACCAGAAGCAGGGTGAAACTCTCGTCCGCAGGCTGATGCCATCTGTAGACCAATTCTGTCTATCACTGTGTGTGACGCTCCAGTATCATATAGTCCTCTGATACGGAAGTCTCCGATATGCACAGGAATCCACCGATGGGCTTGTTCTGGTCTAGCTGCTATCAGACCTGGATCCAATCCTCTACTATTATCTGAGAAAGATGGCCCTGCCCCAGTTGTTTCTTCCGTAGTTACAGATTTTGAGGATACCTGCTTCGCCGCTATTTCTCGGCGAGGACATTCAATGGGGGTCATGTTCTTGACGCCGAACGGCTGAACTCCTATTTGCTGCCGTGCCTGATATTTCCCCAACATTTTGGACAATTCGTTGAACGATATCCCAATTATCCGCAGTTATAACACTTCAGCGGTGGATCAATTTTTCTAGATGTGCTGGGCGTATCTTTATCCGGTGGTTTACTCGTAGAGTCACTTCTAGTTACCGGAGAATGAAGCTTTCTACGTGGAGATTTCTTTCTCCACCAGTTTTGGTTGTTAGGAAGGCTCCACGATGAAGGTGAATCTCTTCTAACTTCAGTGGATTTTGTGTTGCGTACCGAGGTTATAGTTATTCTAATATCCGCATTTAATTGTTTAAAACAGTTATCCAGTCGGTAACAGTTCGAGTAACCTTTGGTGGTGACTTCGGCCGAGCATGATCGAAAGATTTAGTAGCCGCCACCTTTGGCTTCTTTTTGGTTTGGCGTATGCTTTTGGTCTGGTATGCTACTTCATGCCAGGTTACTGCCTCTAGTGAAGATGGGGTTTTTTTACGATTTCTCTACTACTAAAGAATCCTCCGCTTCCTTAATAGCCTCCACGAGCTCATATAAAGTCTTGCAGTCTTTCCTGTGAACGATACGGTGTAATTCGGGACGAATGTTCGCATGGAGTCGATCTAATCTAGCCTTCATTGAAACCGTTCGAAACAGTTTATTGAGCATCCAATTGAGCGGCGTAAGATACTCTTCGATCGTTTCGTCCTTACCTTGAGTGCGCTCGATCGCTTTTCTTCGCCAGCGGTCTTGATTCCGGTTAGTCGTTCCGTAAAAGCGTAAAGCTGCGTTTTTCAGATGTGACCAGGGTGACCATGGTTCAAGTGGTTCTGTTACCCAGTAATGGGCTGAACCTTTGAAGAGCTCTAGTGCGGCCTAAAAGAGTTGCTCGCTCCTCAACCTGGTCTAGGAATATTTCAATTGTTTGCGTTCCATCGCCCTTGAAAGAAACATTCCATTTTCGAACTACCTCACCTGCATCGCGAAATTTAACCACCTTTGAAAGAAACATTCCATTTTCGAACTACTTCAACTGCATCGCGAGGTTTAAGCAAAGATGAGGCATTAGCTATGTCGTCATGACGGCATAGTCAGACGGCTAGTGCCTACCCTAAAGGTACTATTATCCCTCAAGGGTTCCCCCCTTCTCCCGCTGACGCCACTTCCTCGTCGAGTGTTGGTTGGGGTGATTTGCTGAGGGGTTCTCTGTGGGAGTTGCGAATGGGTCGAGTTATGTATGGTAAATGTATCTCTAATATTTACATTACGTAAATTAGGATGCATATTTTCCATTTCGGTACTCGACACACGTCCGGGTTGGTGTTGAATCTGGCTATTGATTGCAACTGTTAATGCTTGAAGCATACGTTGCATATAATTTATTTGGCGTTGTAACGCCTCCATTGTCAATGCTTTCGATTGATCTCTGCCAGATTGAGGTAATATGATACTGGGCAGGGGCTCCTGTCGTACAGTTACATTGGAAGTTAGGTTCCAATGTGTAATATCCACTTCACTATCACCTATATTCGTCTCGGCTGGATCATGTTGTCGCCTCGAGGCAACCTCTCCTAGATTATAGGAAATCATCCCTTATAAAATCCAGGGGCTGCTTATCTCTGTCTATACGTAGGCTCAACTCGAGGAGACTTTGACCTAATTCTTCAGTGGCTTTGCAAAAACACCAATTTTCGACTTCATCGTCGGTGTTGCTTACCACTGGTACTTGTGAGGCTGCCATGGTTCAAGCTATCGTATTTATTTTATTCTTCTTTGGATATTTTCGCTCTTTCTACACTGTTTTGTGCTCTTGATCCACTTTAATATGCCAAAATTGGCTTATTGTTGTATTCGCACCAAATTGTTAAGCGAATACACCAGAGAATTAAATAATTGTAAGAGAAAGGAAAGGATATCCTTAAAATACACTTTTCTTTCTCTCAATATATATAGAAAAAAAATTAATCTATAGAAACCCTTAGGTGCATTAAAAACAAAAAACACAACAAACAAAAAAATTTACAAAATAAATATAAATTGTTAATTATAAATAATTTTATAAATTTATTTAAGCCAATCTTGGTATATGTGTTTGAGTACGGGTTGATTGCCAGTGGTAATATGTATACAAAATTTTCAATTTGAATAAAATAAGAAAAATTTATTTTAAAAATAATAATAAAAAAAATTTTAAACAACAAAAAAATCTAGTTATTCTACCGGTATATATCTCAAAAATAAATTTTAAGCTTCGTTATTTCAACGAATCCCATACTCACAACTTACAATGTAATCTATGCATATAGTTTCGCGAACCCGCCTAATCGTACGGAAGTCGGTGTACACTACGCAACCCTAACTACTTACAAAAATAAAAATTTCCTCGTTTTATTCCCTTCTTCTATTTATAAAAGAATAGAGAGAAATAAAACAAATTTTCCTGAAGTGATTTTTATTTATTTTTGGTATGTAGAGGCAAAAAGAATTAAAATATTAATTTTTTATTAATTATTACTCATCTAATCATTTATTCCTCTGCATAAAATTATTCGCATCTCTAGTCTTTTTGCATAAATTTTCAAGATTTTTTTCTTGCAGTAAACTTTATTATCACACTACAATTTTTTTTATATTAAAAAAATATATATTGAAGTCTGCAAAAAAATTTTTTTTTCATTTTTCATCCAATATAGCCCAGATATGGCTGCCACAACGAAGCTTGCTTTTTTGGCTGACATCATATCTTGACGCAGAAAGCTCTAAAATGAAAAATTCAAGAAGCATATTAAAGTATAAGAAAATGGCTATAGCCCGTACTGAAATCAAGAAGTTTAAGTAAAATAAAAACAAAATGGCGGGCTTTTCCAATTTTCGGCTTATTTTTTGAGGTTATATTGTTAAAAAAGTGCTCAAATGCAATCAAATATTCATAATTCTAGTACGAGCTATAACTATATGTGTGAAGAATATCCTCTCAAAATTTCAGCCCAATCGCTTGAATAGTTTTTGTTAAATCATGTCAGCCAGGTTAAAAAATGTTATTTCTAGAAAAACGCGTTTAAAATAATTTTTTGAAAACCTGTGTAAAAAATGAAGAAATAAACCTCTTACACTCAATCCGCCATACCAGCTCCATACATAATTCCTTCCTGGTCCTCAAAAACTCATTTTCGTGCGCCTTAGCCCTTCTAAGCTCGAGTCGCCGTTCTTTTAAAGCTTCAATGCTGCGACGATCTCTCCGCAAAATCCACTGCTACGCTGCCAATCGAAATACCCATGGTTTCCATGATTTTTAATAAAGATAAAAATCCTTCATTGAAGACGCACACAGAACAATAGGTAGAAATGTCAACAATTTTCTACCCAGAAAACATGTCTTTTGGAGCAATATTCCAAACAAAAGCGTTGAAGCTTTCGTTGGTGTTTTGTGTGTGTGCTCCGATGCACCTTTCTAGCAGATCGTCTGTGATAAGATCTTCATACATCTTTTTTAATAAAGGTTAAATTTTTTCGTCTAGTGCTGTAGGGTGCACAAAATTTTTCAACTGGCTGGTAGCTTCAGCAACTCGGTATTTGCACCATGACTCTGACCCAGCGGGACAATTCATATGTTGAGGCTTATCATGCATAGAAGTCTTGTGGTAAAAAGTTGCCCAAATAGCATTTCTCATATCTTCAGCAGAATCTGGATTTCGGCGAACAGCTAATTCGTAATATTTTGACATCTGTACCATGACTTTATTAGTCAATGTAGTTGTTATTTTAGGCTTTTCAGTTTTTTTTTGGTTTTTTGTCGCTTTTTTTCCATCAGCACCTTTTTGTGAAGCTTCTAACGCTTTTTGAGCCTTTTTTATCTGGTCAGTTGTTTTTTAACATCTTTTGCTCTTTTATAAATTCGCTTTTTAACATATAAAACACACACCTTCTTTTTTACGCTCAAAATATCACCATAGGGCTGTATATCTTGTAACGATGAGAAAGTCTTCGAATCGCTATCACCAATATAATATTCATAATAACTATCATACAAATTTACAGATCTTTGGAACATTTCTTTTATACCACTAACTTCCATCGATCCGGCACTGCCTTCATGATTTGCACTGCAATCTGGCTTGTGAGTTTCATACCAGTCTTGATAATCCATATAATTTTCCTTTCCAGCCCATTGTTCACAAGCTTTGCATATTCTACTTTTCACAATGACATCAAGAACTTTTCCAGAAAATTTTCCAATCAATGTAGCAATCCCGACAAGAGGAGAAAAACCCCTTCGAGCCCAAGAGCCGTCACCAGAAACTGTGAGCCGATTTTTTACATTACCGGCAGCCTCATTTTCTCTTTGCTCTTCACTAACTGCTTGTCTAAAAACTAATGTAGCTACTGCTTCTGCTGCTATCCAAATATGGTTTACTATTGCATAATAAGTAGCTGAAGCATATCCTTTGCTGATATCCATCATTCACCAAAATTATTTATACCTAGCTAGCCAACATCGAGTAAACGCATCGCAAATACAAAGCGGCGATTTATTTCGTAGGAAGTATGAATTATTGGACTGCTTGGAATATGAGTTTCTGTTTCACATTCACACGAAACTACTAATTGAAAACCTAATCCTTTTTCGTTACGTTTGGAAAATCTTATATCGCCTTTACAAGTTTTACAAATTAAAATGTCTTGTAGTCTTAGAAAGAGTAAGAAATTCACTATGACGTAATGCAACAATGGATCAACGTTCACTTCGAATGCAGGATTTTTTTTCTTAATTTTTTTAGCAGGTCCACTAACCATACTTTCATCACACTCACTTGTAAATCTATTGCCACGAAAATTTCTTTTTTTTTGTCGATCAGCTCTCGAATTGCCGAATTTTTTACTTTTTTAATCCATTTTATGAACTTTTTTTCGAACTAATATAAATGAATAACTGTTTTTACAATTAAATTAAAAGAAAGCAATACTTTCAGTGCTTTAAAATATCGTTGAAAATACTCATAAGATATATAAATACAGAAAGAAGCGGGAGCAAGTATGTACCTCTCCGATCGCCAGCTGTCTGAATTGCTCCAAAATCACACTTGCGCTTGCACTAAGAATACACGCTATAGAAACATTTTTAGAGCGCGCAAGTTGAAATAAATTATTGTACGATGTTACTATACTAAAGTATACTAAATGCAAAACCGGTGTTTTTGGAAAATTGATTTTTTCATCGATTTAGACTTGAGATGCCCCCTTCACCTTTAAAAAAACGTTGGGCGCTTGTAGGTTACCAAGGTATTAAATACGACCTTGGTGTATTTCTTCTAATTTACCTAATCCTGTTACTTTTAATATAGGAATTAATAATTTAAATACTTACCGTCGTGAAGGATTGACTTACCTTGGCCAGAAGCGATGAATAAAATATTTTTTAATTTATAAGTAATTATAAATTTATTATAAATTATTAATTATTAATATTTCTATATTTATTAATATTTTTATATTCTTCGTAAGAATTTATTCTTACTGCACGGCCCTCAGTTTTACCCTTGGCAATTGATTTTATAAAAATTTCGATCCGGTGTAGTTCAATATTTTATTGATGATTTATTTATAAAAATGCAAATTTTATACCAAGGGTACCGCGGAAGCGGCAGAATCCGAAAATCACTTTAAAATATTTAATGTCTTATTATATTTTAGATGAGGAAATATGAAATTATTTGATTCATAATTATTTTCAATAAATCAAATGTTTATAAAAGAAAACAATAAATAATTATTTATTATATAAAAAAAATTATTTTTAATTATAAAATTTATTATTTTTATAAACTAAATAACTTTATTTTATGACTATGTGTGCACCCGTTATCTCTTGTTTACACGACTGCATCAAAGATTTATTTTGATATAATAACTTAAATGAAAATTAACAGGAATGTACAAACATACAAATTATTTTTGTTTGAAATATAATACTAACGTATATATTAATACTCTTAGATTTATATATATAACTTTTTCATTCAGTATGCTTGTGTGCATTAACAACGTGCGCAGTAGCGCCAATGCACACAAGCTATTCAATATAGGTTAGCTTGTGTATGTGTGGCTCCCACTTGAATCAACTCTCACATACACAAGCACACGCATTTCGAAATTCAACCGTTCTAAAATATAAAACTAAATTCTAAACGTAATAAATCTCAAATTCTATCACCGTAGCTAATTCTTCATATAACAACTAACCGGTTTATACAATTAGTTTTCGCGCTTGATCAATCGAAAAATATAAACGATAACTTACTTCTAAATAAAATCAAATACGATGCGGGCCCGTTAATCTTCTGGCGCTGTTTCTCACGATTTTGCCTACAGCTCTCCTTAAATCGAGAAAAATGATGAGGTGATCATTCTACAATCACCACAGCCAGCCAACAGTCTAAATCTCAACTCTCAAACGACAATTACTAACTTTTTAGGAGAATGAGAAACGAATTACAGCAATAAAATTAGATAAGAGCGAAAACTAGTCAAACAAAGCTATGAATCTCACTTCACAGTTCGAACGATACTGCCCTTCAATTTCCCACACTCCCTCATATTTTCTGAAGTTAGAGAGAGACTATAACCTGTCTTTTGTCTCTCTCTACTTCGCGAACGATCATCACCAATGTATATATCGACGCATATAAAAAAGAAGAAAACAAGTGTATCTTCCCTCACTTGAAAATCAAAAAAAAAACACAACAAAACCCTGTATATGTATATATGCGTGTGTGTATGGATATATAATATGTGATATATAACATACATATGAATATATAAATATATACACGTGTTGAATAATAAACGTATAATATAAACCTATATTAAACAAAACGTATTTTTCTATTTAAAAAAAAAAGACAAATCTGAATTAAAAGTTGAAGGACAGGCATATACTACCTTGAAGGCAAAGAATAGACTTTCCTAAAAAAAGCGAAAACAGTTAGGGAGGAAGGAGGAATTCCAGTTAAAAGCCCTGAGAAGAGAAAGCCTCGTCGTTTATTTTATTTTTAATTAATTAAAAATAAAATAAAAAATAAAAAAAAATAAAAGAAAATTTTGATATTTAAATAAAAAAAAGGAAAGTATATGTTAAACAAGCGTATATTCCTTGAATAATCTGTAGCTTAGTTACCAACAAGTTACCTTTCACAAAATTCCTATTTTGCTACATGCATTTACTGAAGCTGGAACCTTGCAGTTTTCCTAAGACCTGTAAAAGAAAAACAAAACCAAAGTAATTGAACTCTAAGGAGATGAATGAAATTAAATAAGTAAAAAAGAAAGAAAGAGGTAATAAAATTCAAATACTATTATTGTTATATATATTTAGATATATGCAGGCACGAACGCTCTGCCTAAATTTGAAACCAAACAAAAAGAAATGATAATAGCAATTTTCGTTACTTACCTAAGAGAATACAGAAAAAGAATCATCCCCAGTCTTACCCACTCAAGGGTCCTTTCACTCTTCTGCCCCTTGCCTAATCGATTTTGGTAATCAGACCACACAACAAATTATCAAAGGACAACATCATCCTCAATAGAAACGAACTCTTGATCACATATCCAAATATGGCAAATGCATCAGTACTGTCGGTATCCTTGAGAGATGCTGCCAGACTTGTACCTGAATACGATGGATCCAACTCTCCATTGCAACAATTTCTAGACTACTGTTCTGACGCAATGGAGTTAGTAGACCATAATCTCGAGGCAAAATTCATCCTCTACCTAAATAGCCGTCTTACAGGAGACGCACGAGATGCAACGAGAGGTATGAAATTCGAATCATACGACGATTTTAAAAAACACTTGCGAGAAGCGTTCTCCTCATCGATGACCAAGGCCAACTAAACTGAGAACTCAGCAACGAGTTTCAACGCAGAAATGACTCGGTATTGACGTATTCTAACAGGCTAAAGAAAGTAGTCTCGCAGATATATGAAGCAAACAGAGTAACAACTAACGCGCCCGCTACAACTACCTTCACAATATACGTTGAAAATACTTTCATAGATTGCTTTAGAGCAGGACATAAATCCGACATTACACCTCATCTGAAATCAACTGAAGCTATCCAAAATATTGTTAAAGAGGCTATCGCCGTCGAAAGAGAAATTGAAAGGAATCAGTGATTAACAGAAAGGGAGAATTTCATGCGAACGAACAGCAATAAGCGACTAATTTAGGTGTACGAACTAGAAGATCGAACATCACCGGAAAATATATTATATAGTTATTGCCGCATAAAGGAGGAGAAGAATTAGAAATACGCAATGACCAGAGGTATGCCAGAACTGCAAAAGAACGAATCATACTACAGCACAATGCTACATCTTTGTAGAAGTAAAACGCCGTCCATAACGTGCTAGTTATGCAACAAGCCTGGCCACACCGCTACCTACTGTCAAGGAAACAGCTCAAACAATCGACAAGCGGAAAGCGTCTTGAAATCATATGTCAAAAATGTGGTCGTATCGGACACACATACGCTAACTGTAGAACCCACGAAATAATACCACCCAATGGAAATGCATCCCACTGACCAGTTTGTGCATATTGTAAAATAGTCGGTTACACTATAGCAGAATTTCGGAGAAAACTTTATAATCAGGGAAATGGCCAAAGTCCCAGGAACTAGAGCGCGACCCAAGGGACTCCGAAAACACCAACGCGCTCAACAAACGTGACTCAATTATTGAACCTATTAGAAGAGTTAATATCTTCCGAACAGGAATAATTCGATACATACCGTACGTAAATATCCAATTCGGTCCCATCGAACCACTCTCTTTTATGTTGGATAGTGGATCTGGAGTCTGTATTGTGAACAAAGCTATACCGGAAAATGTAGACATAAACAGAAGGAAAATTTATACGCTCGAAGGAGTGGATAATGCTAAAGAGATTACGCTGGGGGTTGTACTATTCCGAATAGCTGGAATAAAAGCAGAATTTTCGATCCTCCCAGATGAATTCCCTATTCCTTATGATGGAATCATATGTTCTGACTACCTCATGGATAGCCAAGCTGTTATACATTTTAACGACAAAGAATTAAGCGTAAACAACCAAACAATTGAATTAAAGATAGGAAACGCCACCATTGAAATACCTGATTATAGAATAATTAACATACGTACAGAACAAGAAAGAAACCTTCTACCTGTTGTAAAGGTCCAAGATCCGGTATGCAGCGCATCTCTATTTCTTGTTGATACAGGATCAGAGGCAAATTTGGTAAAAAGGCGATTACTGCCCGCTCGCTTTGAGATCAATGAGTCGGAACGGGCTTTCTTGAAAGATATAAACTCTACACCACTCCTAACGCTTGGAACAATAAAAATTAAGGTTTTAGCAGGCATTTCTTATTTCCACGCCGTCTCCGTCGACTTTCCACTACCTTATACAGGAATTTTAGGTGCGCTTCACATGCTAAATTGGACTATAGAGCAAAAACGATATATTACCCCAATAAATTATTATGGATCATCCTATTAAATTCATATAAAAAAAATCTAATCGAGGGCTTAAACGAGAATCCAAAGAAAGAGATCCCTAATTGTATAAACGAATCAATACATACTAATAATTCTACAGACGAATTTGGCGAGAGCGATGAAATCGACGAAGAACAAGAAACTTTAAATCGAGAGCTACTGTGCATCAATGACGAAACAGATAAATTCCTCTATCAATACCTGGATTCAGAGAGTAATGCAATTAAAACATTACATTCTATTTTCCAAACTGATACTTCAGAAGATCTAGGTTTCACTCAGTCATCAATTACACACAGAATGTAATTGATGCAATGAATTCTGGTCCAGAAATCAGAGTGATCACGTGTACTTAAATCGTAGGAATAAAGGAGCTGATACGAACCGAGCACATCAATCCTGTAGAGAACTATGTGCAAGATTTAGTTGAAAGGAATCACGACATCTTCGAGCCTAAAGACTCAATACTAGTCTCAGACGATATAATGCATGGAATCAAAACGGTCGACGATGAACCCATCAATACAAAATAGTAAAAACTCTCCCATGCACTGAAAGGTGAAATTAACAAACAAGTTAATGACCTATTAGCTATTCGAGTAATAAAGGATTTGAATTCGCCTTGAAATAGTGATTTATGGATCGTTCCTAAGCGCGCTGATTCAGAGGGACGCTCTAGATGACGCGTGGTACATGATTTTAGGGCCCTTAATGACAAAACTGTAAGCGACGCATACTCTTTACCCAATATAACGGAAATATTCGACCAAGTAGGAGGTGCTAAATATTATACAGTACTGGACCTCGCATGAGGATTTCACCAAATCAAAATGGATTGGAGGGATGCTTACAAAACTGCATTTAGCACCCCATTTGGCCATTACGAGTTCGTTAGAATGCTATTCGGACTCAAAAATGCGCCCGCAACATTTTAAAGACTAATGGATAGTTTTTTGAATGGAGTACAGAGCATAAAACTCTTTGTCTATCTAGACGACATCGTCGTCTATGATAACACTCTGGAAGAACATGATCAGAAAATTAAATTGTTATTAGATCAACTCCGAGGAGCAGAATTAAAATTACAGTTTAACACATGTGAGTTTTTAAAAGAGCAAGTCAATTATTTAGGGCATCGACTGAGTGAAAAGGGACTCAGTCCAGACGCAAAGAAAATAGAGGCGGCAAAGAACTTTCCACAACCCAAGAATGCACAAAATGTTAAGCACTTTCTTGGTCTAGGGAGTTACTATCGCCGATTCATAGAAAAATTCGATGCGATATCTAAGCCACTGATTAAGCTCCTATAAAAAGATACCACATTTCAGTGATCGGATAAGTCTGAAAATACATTCCGGAACTTAAAACACATACTCTACAACGCACCTTTATTACAGTTCCCCGACTTCACGTAACGATTTAACATAACGACAGATGTATCGGAATAAGCTTTAGGTGGTATCTTATCACAAGGAGTAGTTGGAAACGATCGACCTATCGCATATACCTCGCACTTGTTACACAGTGCCGAACTAAAGTACGAAGTGTATGAAAAGGAAGAGTTAGCTATCGTACACAGTGTGAAAGCATTCCGGTCCTACGTTTATAGCCGAAGGATTGCAATTATCACAGACCATCAACCACTAGTCTGGTTCAAAACAGCAGATCTAAATACTCGCGTACAGAAATGGCGTTTTAAATTCTATAAGTATGACTATACAGTTCTATAAAAACGAGGCAAATTAAATTCTAACGCAGACGCCTTATCTCGCAACCTGCCAGATGCAATGGCCATGAACGTAGTTACTCGTTCAGATCAGACACGCGAGGTAATCCCTCCACTAGCTAAATAAATGAAAGCTACTAACCAAATGGATCAGAAACTCCCGGAGAAGGGATCTCCTCGAAAGAGAGGAAGACCCACGAATAGGGCACCAGAACCACCACAATCATGATCTAATAAAAAAACGGACCTCTATCCAATTGATAAATGCCAGGTACAGAATATCGCGCTAGAAGCACCAAACTATGCTGAAAGCGAACTAGAAGAGGAAGAAAAATTCCAAGCCGAACCAGCCGCCCTTACACAAATTCTGGCGTCACGAAACACAGACGCTAGCTCAATGTCCTCCACGGAATCACAGGAATCAACCTTATCCGACGCAGTATACATAAGTAATAAAACGTAACCTGGTTATAATCAATTAAATGAAACAAAGGAACCACTGTGCCATCGAAAAGACAATTTGGTTCTTTTTGTCGATAGTAGAGGACAGCCTTGTGGTGAAGGTGCCAAAAAGGTATTAGAAATACACAAAATAAAACTAAATACGATGGATATAGGAGAAGTCCAACGAGTTAAAGGAAAAAGATGCAAAAACTATTTTATTCTACGTATCAGAGGAGAACGAATCGCATCACTAGGCACAATAGAGGGAATCATTTACACAACCCTAACCACGCTGAGAGATCTTTTAGCAAAGGAAGGAGAAACCCTCATAAGCATAGGAAAATCAAAATCCATAGAAAATCTAGAATGGAAACATGTATATGAACAATTAAAAATAGTGTTCGACAACTCACAGATAAAGGTTCTGATTTGTAGCAATGTCCTAAAATACGTGCCCGAGGGTAAAAGAGATGAAGTATTTTTCGTTTTACATAAATCTCCTGTAGGTGGGCATAGAGGCGTGTCGAAAACCTATAATAGAATAAAACATAAATTTTTGGGAAAACTTGAAAAACGACGTCCGTCCAACGCAGAATACAACAGTGTTTGGATTGTCAATGGAAAAAGTTGGTCCGGTTAAATACTAAACAACCAATGATAATTACGGATACGCCCAGTGTGCCTTTACAAAAGGTAACCTTGGATGTCGTAGGACCATTGAAATGTACGAAAAACGGGAATGAATACATTCTCACCATTCAAGATCAGTTCATGAAGTTCTGTATGGGAAAACCACTGAAGGATACCCTGTCGTTAACTATCGCTGATGTTTTCATAAAAAGATTTACTTGTATATTCGAGACACTAAAAATAATTCTCACAGATCAAGGTACAAATTTTTTGAGCAATCTAATAATCAGTGTAGCAAAACGTTTTAAATGAAGAAATTAGGTACAACAGTGTTCCGTCTCCAATCCAATGGCTCCTTGGAACGGTTACACCATATCTTAGGAAAATTCCTACAATACACGACGAATGACGACGAGTGGAATAGCTGGCTTTAGCTATGCTAAGCTATAACACTTGTGTACAGGAAAGTACCAAAGACACCCCTTACGAACTCGTTTTTGGACGTCTAGTCCGATTACCCTCGATTGACCCCTTAAAAGAGGCAGATTTACTTCCGACATATCAGGGCTATTTAACTGATGTCGTAACAGGGTTAAATGGTTTACACAAAATGGCATATGAGAATCTAATCTCGTCCAAACTAAAGTCCAAAAGGTATTACGACCAAAAATTAAATCCTAGAAACTTTAAATTAGGCGATAATGCATTTCTATTATCCGGTCCGAAACCCGGTAAATTTAGCAATCACTACTCCGAGCCACATAAAATATAATTCTAACTAATAATAACATACGGATTCAATTAAATAAAGCTAGCAAAATTGTGCACGCGAATAGACTTAGAATATCGCACATCAACCATGACTCATCAATAAAAAGAAAGGGGAGGAAAAAATTATAAATCGAATCGGTGTTAAAAATTACGTAGTATAACCGCTAATTTCATCAATTCACTTTCATGTACTTCACTATTCTATGGGTTACTTCTATTTTTAATACTATTTCTAAGATAACTGAAATAAGGGGATCTTTCCTTGAACATGGAAGCTAATTCTATTTTTGTTACAGAAAAGAACATCAAAATATATAAAAGGGAAAAATATATAGAAAAATATTATTCACAATTATATATTTATTCACTTGTATACATATATCACTTACCCAAACAGCCTCAGCAATAATTAGTTATGATTGTGGGTCGCCGTACGCCAACATAACTACGGTAGCACTCACAGAAGTGGGAGAATGTTCCATTCCAGATAATGAAGTCAATGTCACGCACCAATACGTTCAACGATTGCAATTTCATAAATACACAGAAACTAAAGTGCACCTATGCAAAATTCAAATGAAAAGAACGATTTTCTATTGCGGCGCTTTTTCACACATATCACTCGTAACCGGAAGCAGAGCACAATGCATACGTGAAATAGGACGGACTAGTTGCAAAAGCGCTCACACAACAGGCGCATTATCAATAGGCAATCGCATAATTATGAATTTAAAGGTAAATCAAACTTCGTCCGATAGTCTAACATTAGCTGGAAATGTCAACACAGACGGCGAATATAACGGCGCTAGTTATAGTGATTCATATGGATCATGCGTTTCCGTAGTTGTGCAGCCCTAGCAACCTAGTAGATTTGGACGGCAATGTAATTCGTCTCAAATCAGGAACGGTATGCCCCGTTTTCAACGGACACTGCATCGAGCAAAAGAGAGAGTACACGTTTTGGAGACAGACCCCTAGTATGCTTGTAAATTCGATAGATTTACTATTTTGTATGAGGGACTCGCGCATAAAATAAGTGATCCGGAATTCGAGAAGAATGAAATTATGTTCGCCCTCTCTTCTCAATAAGTGACATTTGCCCTTACCAGTAAGAGACGCTAACACACATGCGGTTACAAAATAATAAGGACGGAACACCCCAAACTTGTAATCTTTGAAACTGTTAGAGGGCGATCATTTGTAAAATCGCGTAAAGCCAACACCGCGGACTTAGATTTATTTACCTATGTGAATTCAAAATTTGTATACGTGTATAGTTTTCCAGCGTTGTAACATAGAAAGACAAACTATCAAAAACGCACTTGCTGTTGCTACTCAAGCCCCCGATGAGTTCTTGTACAACCTAATAAAAGGTTCCGGTTATATGGCAGTTATAGCTGGAGAAGCTATCCATCTGATGAAGTGTATACCAGTGGAAGTAGAGATACATAATAATGCGAATTGTTACACAGAATTACCAGTCTTAAAGGGGAACTCTACATTATACATGACTCCTAGGACACACATTCTTAAAAGTAAAGGTACCATAGTAACATGCAACCCCGCTCTTCCGGCAGCCTATCAAATAAGCGATCAATGGTACCAAATATTACCTAAACTTGTAGCAGGAAACAGTCCCGCTATTCTAAAACCACATTCTGAACCTATTTAGAAATACACAAGTCCACAAGACTTTGCCACAGACGCAATCTATACTCAGGAAGACCTACAAAGACTTCGGGAATCCATTATGTTCCCAATCGAAAAGGCAGCATGGCTCAACTCTGTGGCAAGAGAGATCAACGGACACGCTATAGAAGAAGAAGAAGGAACATGGGAATAGTTATTAAATAAAAATGCATTATAGAGGATAGTGGAATCCACATGAGAAAGGGTGTGGCAAAAACTCGTCTCTTTCGGAACCACCAGTGCAGGCATTAATGGAATTTTGTTTTTAATCCAAACAATAAAAATGTTAAAAATCCAAGCAATAAAAATGTTAAAAACCATTTTTCTATATAAGTTGAATAAAACAATAGCTACATTATAGGTGAATGACTTGTGTGATATTCTAAGTTATACCGAGCATTTTTGGTTTCATTAGTTTTAATTCAATTTTCTAAACTAGGTACAATATCAAAATACTAGTTTTACGAATTATACACATTAAATTAGTATTAGAATATACGTACACACGCGTAAATAAATATATAATGGAGCATTGATGTGTATTGAATATGCGTATATGTACGTAGATGTATATAAGGAAATATCTGATAATGTACGGATAAACGATATATATACAGAACTACATAACACAAAATACAAATGGTATATCCAGGCGTATCTGCATATAAATGTGCATTTATATAAGGCTATATATATTGTAACGAGGCCGCAACCGAAATGCGACTCATTAGCCGCGGCGTGTGCGGCAAACGTAAACACTGCACGACCTCGACACGGCGGCCGGCCGGCCGGCCGGCGGAGGAGAGCAGAGCGGGGAGAGGAAGGCACGAACATTCGTAGCGGAGAGGAGAATCGAATAATTTAGTCTTGATTTGGATAGTACGAGTTAAGCGACGTGCGCCCGAGTCGGAAGAAAAAAAAAGTGAATAAAGCGGGGTTTTTGTGTACGCGTTTGAGACGTCCTACGGAGGGTAGAAAGACTTCGCGACAGGTTCCACGCCGTCTGCAGCGGCCCGTCCCGAGCAAGCGAACGAGAGGAGCACGCAAGTCCAAGGGGATCGTCCACGGGAGCCGACGGCTGTTGGCATCACCGGGATTGTGCAGAAGGCCCTGCAACTCCCGCCGTCGCCCAGCGCCTGACGCGCTAGTGTCTGCGCCTGTTTCGTGCTTGCGCAGACGGTGTAGGCGGATCGCTGCCGTTTGTCGCCCGCGTATGTTCGCGCGTGCCTCTCAGCGTCGACGCCAGTACACCTGGGGGACGCCCCGTCGTGAGTACTCTCAGGATATTTTACGCAATTACGCCCTGGCGAGGCGCTCCAGGCGGACGAGCGTGCGAGTGTGTGTGTGAGAGAGAGAGAGTTATTGCAGGCGCGCGAGCCTCGCGGCTTTTAATATTATAAACTGGGAGATTATCGCGCTGCAAATAAATCTTGTACATGAAAAGCTTCTTCGCGTTGATTTCTGTTTTTTTTCCTCGCTATCAGTCTCTACCTTCCCTGATCATTTTTTCGCATCGCACTGATATTGCGCGCAGGATCCACCCGCCTCCGCGGGCACGGCGATGAGCTTCTGCCGTGGTAACTGAGCCTGTTGCGGACGCGGTGCTCGTGGCCAGAGCACCGCACATGAGACAAGTAAGTAGGCTCGCGCCTTCGCGAGTTGATTTTTTTTGTTGTAACGGGCCGGTGCGTCGCGGCGCGCCGAGACTCTACCGCCGATGAGCGCTTATTGCCCGGACGGCGGGAAGAAGGAGCAAAGTGGGTTGCGCGTGGGCCGTACGGAAGCGGCCGCGCCTCGATGTTCGAACTGGAGTTCGTATTATATAATATACATATTATATATATTATATATATATATATCGTATTATATATATATATATATATATATATATCGTATTATATATATATATATATGTATACTGTAATGTATATACTATATATATATATAATCTATACAGAAGAAACTATCATAAGTTACCGGCTGACAACAATTTATCCTCTCTCATGTACGCGAAATACTAATGTATTTTGAAAATTTGGCAAAAAATCACGTGCATTGTTCCGCACCCAATTAGAATCTCCACATGACCACAGCGGCGGCTCGGTGAACTGCTTACTTCGACCTTTTATAAGCATGAGCGCGGCGGTGAACTTCAGTTCCGAGTTAAAATCCATTTTATAAAATAAGCGCCTTCACTATAAAAGTTTTTCAGTACATTCAAAAACACTAACAGACGCATGTAGTACATGTTGCACACAGGTGCAACAGCACCGAGCCTACGAAAACACACACACACACACACACACACACTCTCTCTCTCTCTCTCTCTCCCTCTCTGGACAGAGATAGTAAGGTTTGTAAGAAAAAAAGATAAAAAGAGAGAGATCAGAAATAAAAGTAAGTAGCAATAAAAATTTGTGTTCCGTAATTATTCCTCACAATCCCAATCCAGGGAAGCGACCGGTCCTCCCTTTAGGTGAGGACTATGCATGCCCCATAAACCTTGCACATCTCGCTAATGAATAGGGTTTTTAGATAGACTAGAGAAATAAGTTGAAAGGCTGAGGTAGGTGTAAGCGATTTCCCTGAAAGGGAATAGTTTTTTCTAAGTGAAGCCATTGGCCTTCAACCTATATAAACGAAAATAGGTTTAATTATTAGATGTAGGGAGAGTAAACATAACTTCTTCAGGGACAGGGCCCGGGCTAGTAGAGGAAACTCTAGGCTCAAAAGGGCAGCGCATACTTCTAATACATTTTGAGCATCAGAAGATGTTCACTTCTGACATCTGCAGGCAAGGTTATGGCGTCGGTTTCTTGGGATGCGCGTGAGATAATTTTCATTGACTATCTTGAAAAAGGAAAAACTATCAACGACAAGTATTATGCGAACTAATGGCAACGTTTGAGCGAAAAAATCAAGCGAAAACGGACGTATTTGGCTAAGAAGAATGTGTTATTCCATCAAGACAATGTACCAGCTCATATATCCGTTATTGCAATCACGAAAATTAATGAATTAAAATTTGAGTTGCTACTTCATGCACCCTATTCGCCAGATTTAGCTTCCTCGCATTATTTTCTGTTCTCAAACTTAAAAAAATGGGTTGCTTGTCCAAGATTTTCCAACAATGAAGAGGTGATGTCAACAGTTAATAACTGTGATGAGGAGCTTGACAATTCTTATTATAAAAAAGGTATTGACCTTATTGAATTTCGCTGGGAAAAGTGCATAGAGCTGAAAGTAAATTATGTTGAAAAATAGATATATTTTTTCCAAAATATTTGAGTTTTATTTGCTGAGGCAGGTACTTCTGGGATCACCCTCGCAGTTTACTAAAACTTACAAAATATTCACTCATTTAAAATATGTATATTTTTGCTTCAAATAAATAAAATTTAAAGAAATATTTGTTATTTGTTGGATTAAAATAAATACACTTTTTCGAAATTGACTCATTTGGGTTTACACTTTATCAGTGTGTAACACAGTGTAAATAATATTCTTTAGAAAATTGCACGATATGATAATGTAAGTAGAATGAAGTAAAACCTATAATATAGAAATACTGTTAAATCTAACAACGCGTACAAATGTATATATATATATATATATTTATATTTATATATATATATATATATATATATTACAGGTGACTCGCTAAAAGTGGGGATGCTTCATAACTATACTCTAAACCGCTGAAAACCTTTTAGTTAGTCTTCCTCGACCACTTAATGATAGAGTACGTCTCATGCGTATGAAGCGAGTAATTGTATACTTTTATGTATATTTAAATACATAAATAAAATTTGATTAAACCAAACTTACCTTTGTATATTTTATTATCATTAGTGGGTTTATAAATATAATTTGGTTAGATAATTAATTTATGTAAACTAGAATTGTTTATGCATTTTAATGTAAGAAATATTTTTTGCATTTTAAGTATACCTAACTGTGTATTTCAAATACACGATTGCTTCAAAATGACAAAATATTCCTGCATTTTAAATATGTATGTTTTTATTTCAAATAAATAGAATTTGAATAAATATGTGTTGATTTGAAACAAAGACACTTTTACTTTTATGAAATTGACTCATTTGTATTTAAGTTCTTTTCAGTATGTCGTACAATAGCGACGGGTCATTTATCGCTTTAGAATTTTGAGAGTACGAGGGCCTTTCTCAGGCAATTTGTGTGCAGTTTATGTTATGTGTGTATAAGAGTGTGAGCATCTAAGTGTCAGTGAGACATCGATGAATTAGTTCACCACATCGGCGCTTGCTGCGCCCGCCTTTTATTGGTATATTAGGCGAGAAGATGAATGGGGAGAAAGGTGAGAGTGCGGAAAGTGCTACATGAAGAACAGGCGCGGAATGTAAGCTCGTCTCTCGCCTTTGGACGTCGTCACGTGTAGTCATACCGTGGAACTTCAAAAGTAACAGAGTTTTCCTTGGAGGATCTTTCCCATCGACTAGCTATCATTGTGTGTGAGCCTTCTCATCCTTGTATTGTAAGTAAAGAAAAATTATTCAGAAAGAGTATATTGAAGGAGATTAGTAGAGAGTAAAGAGAGAGAGAAAGAGGAATGATTACAGAGACATAAGTATTATAAGTAGAATAGAAGTGAACGATTACAGAGAAATAAATATTAAAATAATAAGTGCGGTTAAGTTATTGTATATTATAAAACTAGTCATTCGTCCGAATAAAATTATAATTAGCATCTAATAATTTGTTTTAATTGAAGATTTAATTTAGTGTAAAATAATTGTTAATGAAAGATAATATTTGTATATTCATTATTCAAATTTTGTTTTAATTTATTTGTAATTGATGCATTAGTATTATGAAATATTTCAAGAAAATATAAAATCCTGTGCCCGGATTCTTTGGGGACGTCCACGCTACGGGAACTAGAAATTTTCATAATGAGGCGTGTGATCGGGAACGACAAAGTTAAGTGATTAGATCTAACGCTCCGTTACGTGGCATCCCTGGTTAAATTTTATATTCTTTTTTGTTTGGCAACGTTACTTGGCAGTTTTCGGTAAATGATTTTTTTTTATTAAATTACGGAAATTGTAAAGAGTAAAGAATAAAGAGAAAGGCAAAAACAATAAAGAGATAAGCGTAAACAGAATAATGGAAAGAATAAAAAGTAAAGAGAAAATAAATTTTCAATAGAATAAAATGAGCTGTATATAAAAAAAATATATAAATAAATACATAATTAATTTTTTAATTAATTTTCTTTCCAATACTTTTAACTAGACAAAACGAAAACATAATAGTAAAATTGGTTCGAAATTCATAATCAAAATTGTAAAGTTTATAGAGTTTTAAATGCGGTTGTAGTTAAATTTAAAATCTCTCATAATCAAATTTTATTTAATAAGAGAAAGTCGTAGTTCGGAATTCAGAGTTAGCCAGGTCGGTCATGTAAACAAAATCACGACCGGCGACGAACGGTGAGCACCAACGGGCGAGAGGGCGAAAGAGAAGTAATACAAGAAAGCCTTCAGTGTATACAGTGAGAAACAGAGAGAGGGAGAGTAGAGTGCAAATATGCGCATATATATAGTTACGCGTTACTTTACCGAGAGTGAGGGAACGAGAGAGAAATGTATAGTGCAAATACGTGCGTACTTATACTAGCGCGTGACTATACCAAGAGTGACAGAGTGAGAGAGAGAGAGACAGAAGTATTGCGACACTACATGGTTTGCCAGTGAAACTGAAGGAGTACGCGGGGATATACCTCCGCGCACATATACTTGCGCATGACTAAGCCTAGAGTAAGAAAAAGCGAGAAAGAGAGACGTATCGTAGTAATGCACGCATATATGCCTCCACGTAGCTATATAGCGAGTAATGGAGAGAAGGAGTGAGAGAGAGAGAGAGAGAGAGAGAGAAGTAAAAAAGAAATATATTTATACTGGCGCGAGGTTGTATAGAATCAGTAAGCGAGTGTGGGAGATATAATGGTACTAGGAGGAAATATGGTGGTACTCGAAGTTAATATATATATATATATATATATATATATATATATAGATATATATATATATAGATATATATATATATATATATATATATATATATTGTAACAAGTCACATGGCATTCTCGCTGACTGATACGAATTGAAACTCCTTACAGAAAATGTTCGATTATAAAAGAAAATTCTTTCATGTTAGATTTAAGACCTTCCTATTTTATTATTATGTTATTACTCTTTAACATTCAGATATATTCTTATAAAAATCAATGTTATCAAAGAAATATTATTAAATGAATGATTTAAATAATTTATGTTATATAGAGTTTTTTTTATTTATGTTAATAGAGTTGAAGCGCCGTTGTGGCAGTACCCCTCCTCCTGATGGTAAACATTAAAGGTACCCGGAGCAAAATTCAGGGTGGGAGCGGAGTTGAAATGGATGGAGAGCGATATTCGGGTCGAGATAGTCCCCATGCATGTTCGACCAATGAAATAAGAGATAAAAGAGCGTTGTTTTGATTGAGACCACGTTGTAAAGGCGAGAGTATGTCTGGTAGGGTCTGTAAGCGTCTCGAAGTTTGTTCCCTGGTACGGGGACCCCTCTCGAATATCCGATCTGTTTTTCCGAACGGTTAGGTACTCGAGGCTGGCTCGAGACGAAACGCGAGGGTGTATGCGTAGGAGTTAAAGCGGTACGTCCCCACTTCCCGCGATCGGTTTGCCCCAGGACCGTCAGCCGTATCCATGATGAACAACAACTCCCTGTCGTCGCGATACGCCATCTAGTGAGTGTTTAAAATAAACGGATTATGCGTAGCGCTCTTGTGAGCTACCGACGCACACTCCTTAGAAGAGGTGAGAAGATGCCCAGAAGAAAACTCAAGTGCTAACGGACGAAGTCCGGTTTAGGGGGGAGATTTGTGACGAGTCAGAAGGCGTCCGCGCAGACTCATCCGACTTAAAACTCATTACAGAAAATGTTCGATTATAAAAAAAAAAATTCTGTCATGTTAGACTTAAGACCTTGCGCTTTTGTTACTATGTTATTACCCTTTAACGTTCAGATTTATTCTTATAAAAATTAACTTTATCAAAGAAATTTTATTAAATTCGTGATTTAAATAATTTATGTTTAAGATAGGTTAATTTTATATTGAAGAGGAAAAAAGGTTATTTAGAATAATATTTTTTTGTCCCTTTGAAATAATAATAAAGGATTAAGCGAAGCGTTAGCTATAAAAAAGGAGAAAAAATTATGCTTTTTTGAAAATGGAATTTAGTATTGATAATTACATGATTTTTACTATTTTTATTATTTTATTCTACTGAAAGGGAACTCATTGATTAGTAGGCATAACACTTAAAAAGATTTCGTTTCACCTTGGTATTGATGTTACTATTTATATATACATTTAACAATAAACCATTTAATAAAGTCAGGAATTTATTCATTATGGCAACACATAGATTTCCTTACCCTAAGAATTATAAATACTTCCACGAACTTATAATGGTTTAAACGATACCATAATAATAAAGAAAACTAGTTTTTCGACCTCTAAATTCATTTTGTAATATTAATTTATAAATAAAAAATAAGTTCTATCGTATTTTGTATCTATTTTTCATCACTAGTGATTGAAAGTACTTAGCAAATTGAAAGTACAAAAATAAAACACAAGATTTATTATTGTTTTTATTAATGCTGATGTGATTTTATGATTTTAATTAGAATATTATTTACGCAGTCGTATTTGGTTAGTTATTCTTATATTTAATAAGTGTTTTTGTAGTCCCATCTCACTTATTTATTTTATTTATTTATTTAATTTTGTTCTAATTATAAATACAATTCTAAAGTAAAATGGCGCCTCTAATACAAACTTTATATAATAAATTTAAAAGAGCAAGAGAAATTAAAGAGGAAGTACATACTTTCTCTCAATATCAAATCATACAAGTGCTGAGGAATAATAAATTAAACGACAATAGTAAGTCGACCGAATTATCAGAACGTTTAATTCGTTTTAAAATAGCTCATCTCATACCTGAAGCATCGGTAGAATGGGATAGAGAGATTGATGAAATCAATATGAGTGGAGAGTCGGATTTTGAAGAAGATGAAGTAGATGTTTACATGGAAAATTCTAACAGATTGGTACAAGAGAATAAAGAGCAAAGGGTAAATTTTGAAGACGCTCAATGTAGAAACCAGAAAATATTTAAACAATAAGTACACCAAGTAGCCTTGGACGTATTAAATCAATTTCCACCTCAAACTCTGGTGGTAAATACGCTAAGGAGCTCAAAAAATGATCTGTTAGATATGGTATCGATAAATATGCCGTTATCCCAAACAGAACGTAGAGGACAATTTTTTGTATATCATGAATTGCTAATGCATCAAGATAGAAGCGGTGTAAATCAGGAAATACGGAGTCTACACCATGCTTCTGATTATGTGTTTAAAAATCCGAACCTCGTAGCATAGTACCAGATGTCGAGTAACAGGCCGACAACAACAAATACAATGAGTTTGCATAATATAAAGGAAGTTTCATGCTCTCCAAAGCATACAGTACAAGTTGAATATGATTTCATCGAAAAATGTAAAGGAGTATTGTATAAACAAAATACAAATGGACGAAATTCAAGCAATTATAATCATTCTGAAGATAATGGGAAAATTAACATTAATATTAAACAAAATTTTCATGAACTGGACGATATCAGAGATAATAGGGAGGATGTACGAGTACAGAGAGACGAACCTCAGCATTATCATCGGATAAATGATATAGATCAAGAAAGAAGAAGAATGAGTAACGATTTAAAAAGATATACACGCGGTAGTATAGAGGAACATCGTAATCAGGTAGACCTAAGTCGAAGGGACATGCCTAGCAGTCAACACCGCGAACCACATGAAAGCATGTGGAGCGAACGGATCAGAAAAACGAAACATAATTTCAAGCTCTCATTTGAAGGAACTAAGAAACCAGCACAAAGCTTTTTCGAGCAACTGGATAATCCTTATGAAACATGTGAAGCTCCCGATGAATTCTGGTTCAAAGCTCTGAACAGAGTGTTCAAAGGGAAAGCTTGATGATTGTTTCAAAAATAATAAAGCAAATTTGAGATCATGGGCAGGATTTCAAAAAGCCTTTAAAGAACGTTTCATTAGCTATATTGATGACGATAATATTCTAGAGGAGTTACTCTGTAAAGTACAGTGTAAAAATGAGTCAATTCAAAATTTTATACATTCATTCGATTCACTATGAGTAGGTTAGCCTGACTGGGACAGCCTGATTTTTAGTCACAACTAGCCATGCTTTACAAGAATTTACTATCTGGATATAGGCAGCAGATAATTGTTCGACGAATAAATTCATTTGGCCAATTGGTGCAATATGAAATAGAGTATGAAAAACAGATTCAAATAAATGAACGCCAATTAAATCTAAACAGTAGAAGAGAAGAAAGAGAGAGAGTTTTGGAGGTCAAGGAAAATACGAAGCAAAGAGACAGAAAACAAGTTTTACACGACAAGAAAAAAGAGAAGAGAGTAAAAGATTTTATACATAACGAAGAAGTGGTTATGATTAATAATAATCGCCCTAATCGTGGACGCACGAAAAACAGTCAACACGAATAGTCGCAGTGGTAACAGAAAAATCCGCGTATCTCTACACAAGGAGACTGGAATGGCTTCTCGGGTCCTGCGCCAGCTATATCTATTTTCTAGAAATCAAAGATTTTGATTTTAATCTAATAGAAGTGGATATACGTGGAAGTTGTTACAAAGTAATTGAAGGGTGCAATAAACCGGCCGGGTATTTGCCCGTCAAATTGTATAGAAAAAAAAATCCAAAGCTTTTCTTCACTTATATATCGTTGGGTTGAATTTTTTCAGCGTGGTATAATAAGGTTGGTGGATTTATCTTTACTTCTGTTATTTTTGAATTTCAGTAGAGTATAATTTCTCTCTACTTCATTCTTTTATTTTCTCAATTAAAAATCTTAGAAATTATAAATTAACGCTAGAAAGTGTGATAGAGATAGAGAGATACGAGCATCGATTACAAATAGTAAGAGTAACAAGCGGGTACACGGTTTTCTACAGTCGTTCATCTTGCTCCTCGTAAGGTTACGCTCTTGTTGCTTTATCTCTCTATTATACTTAAAAATTTATCTCTCTCACACCCTGTGTGAACGGATTCATGCGTTAATACATCGCGGGTGCATATTAGGTAGGGGTAGCATATTATTTACTATAATTTTATAAAATTTAATAAATATTAAAGTTATTTTCTTAATTAATTGAATAAATCTTCTTTTTATTTTTTTATTAGTAATAGGAAATATAAAAATATTTTCCCCCTATACCTGATAATTAATCCGTCTTTTCCTGGATTATCGATAATTTATCAATATATATATATATATATATATATATATATATATATATATATATATATAATTATTATTTAAATAATTTCCAGGATCAACAAAGGTAAGTTTGAGGAAGAAATATTCGTAAAGAACCTATTGTCTAAAGAAATTGTTTTAAACAATTTAATCCGTTCGGGGTTCTTTGCATTTTTGTAACGGGGTACTTATTTATGAAACACCCGATAGAAGTACCTGTAGATAGTGTAAAGTGTGCGTGAGGTGACTCTCTACAGAAAGCTAGGGGAATAAAGATAGTTTTAATTTATTTTTGTTTGTTGTTGATATTTTAAGCAGAGACTGAGCCTAGTTTCATCTTCTAAAAGTGGAATAGGCAGAATTGATAAGTGTTGTTTCTTCCTGGGCTTAAAATAGATTTTTTTTAATTATTGTATTTGTTTTTTATTTTATTTTTATTTATTTATTAACTATTTTGTTAATGGTTTAGATATAGTAAGAATTGATACCTCTAAAGGGACGGACACATCAATTCCTACCATTAATAACCAAATACAATAAAATCAAAGCCCAGGATAACACCTCAGGCTTGCCATATAAGGCAATAAATTTAATTTAATATTTCCCCAAAAAGGAGTCACCTCACGAACACTGAGGAACTCAAATTGTGTTAGGTAAGGAATATTTTATATTGTATCCTTATTTTCCTTTAGGTTATAGAGAGCACTCTTTTTTTAGTAGATCCTTCTATACAAAGAAAAGCAACACACTTTAAGTTATCCTCAACATTTATCACTGTAACTAGGTACCTCGTTTTTTTTTACAACATGGCCAAAAGATCGACCTGTCCCTCCTCTAAAACACCATGGACTCCGGTCGACCAATGGTGCTTATATCTAGCGGGAGGTGAAGTTGATGATTACCTCTATCAGCTGTCTCTGCGAAGCGATGGTAGTATATTTGACCGGCTTCGCAGAATAAACCAATGGCTGAAGGGAGAATATAATCAGGATGATTTTGTCGAAAAAAAGAAGAAGATCCGGGTCGTGTTTTCCTTAAGCATGAGTCAGCGAGGAAACCCTTCATTGAAAGGATTATAGCCCAGGGTGATCCCTTCTGGCTAGACTCAACAGCTGATGGAGAAGAGAGGCATCCGTGGAAGTCATTGGAGCATGATGAAGAGGTCCAACGAAATCTTGAAGCCTCTCGATTGCGGTTCAGGGTGAGTCTGACCATCCAGCCTGGTGTGGATGAGCAGACGACTGCAGGAAGCCTATTCCTCCCACAAGAACAGTCAGGACAGACGACCCTACCTCCGTCGTCAAGCGCAATCCACAATTCCCCACCTGGCAATCTACCTATTTATGGCAGTGCAAGACCTCTGCACAAAGAGGTTAGAAGAAGCGATTGCTACCATAACCAACCAATTATTGGCTATGTCACGAGTTGCGCCGCACCGGTCAGCAGTAGGCAACTGACCCTGCACGGAAGAAGGTACAAGACCCTGCAAGAAGAGAGTACGGAACAAATACAAGACACATTTGTGTGTTACACATCCACCGTACAGGAAGAATCGTCAGTCTCCCTGCAACCTCCAGCCAGTGGTGTTTCGACGCCACGCTCAATTCCTCGAGTCCGTGAACGTGGCTGGAAGTGGGGATGCACAGAGGCATTCGAAGAACATTTAGATTGGATACGTCGTGTTCTTGCTCGAGTACATGAAGCTGAACTCACGATAAATCGAGAAAAGAGTGTCTTTGGACACATGGAAGTTAAGTATTTAGGTGTTCTCGTGAATCGTGAGGGATTCCATCCCGATCCTGAGATGATCGAACCAGTAATGCGTTACACGGAACCAAGAATCCTGAAGCAACTTAGACGTTTCCTCGGGATGGCATCGTGGTATAGGAAATTTCTAAAAGATTTCGAAACCATCGCCGAACCACTCACACGTCTAACTAGAAAGGACTGTCGTTTGGAGTGGACCGAGGAATAACAAGGCTCTTTCGACAAGATCAAATCAATGATCGCTTCGGCGTCCGTCCTGCATAGACCGTTGTATGATATCCAGTTTACTGTGTGAACATACATGGTATTGGAGCGGTCCTTACGCAGGAAGTCGACGGACAAGAACGGTTGTTGGAGTTCGCGAGTAGAGCACTCTCCCAAGCTGAAAGAAACTATTCGGTAACCGAAAGAGAGTGCTTAGCTGTCATATGAGCTATTGAGAAGTTCCGTCCTTATATAGATGGATATCATTTCCGTGCAGTTACGGACCACAGCAATTTGAGGTGGATTCGTACGATGCAGAATCCAACTGGCAGACTCGCACGGTGGGCTCTAAGATTGCAAGGGCAAAGTTTCGATGTAGAGCATCGTAACGTTCAACAACGTGCCAGACGCCCTTTCGAGGATGTCCGAGGGAGACGATCTATCTTGTTCAATTGTAACCTGAACAAGAGATACTCAGGGCGAATGGTATCTAAAATCGTTCAAGAACGTCCAAGCTCGTCCCAACGATTATCCGAAATGGAAAATAATCGGGGGACAATTATATTGTTATCGTCCAGATGAAGTGCTCGAAGTCATCATAGGCGATGAGGACGCTTGGAAGATCGTCGTTCCTAAGTAACGTCGTGATATATTTCTTAAAGAATGTCACGATAATCCTATGGTCGGACATCCAGGAGGTGAGAAAACTTTCGCTGGAGTCAGCAAATACTATTACGGGCCTGGATTTTATAAGACAGTTCAAGAATGTGTGAAAAACTCTCTTATATTCCAGCAGTCCAAGGTGGACCAAAGACCACCTGCTGGATTAATGGGCTGGATTAATAATTTTAAAAAAGAAAATAGATCTCAAAATTATATAAATACTAACATCATATATGAATAAAAAATTGCCAAAAATTTCTTAAAAGCGAACACAAATATTATATTCCAAAATGCAGATAAAGGAAATGTAGCAGTAGCATCTGACAAGAAAGAATATATTAATACAATTACAATGATGTTAGAGGATAACACAACTTACAAGAAAATTAAGAATTTTCATATTGATAGGCTACAAAATAAATTGAAAGAATTAGTAAAAGAATGGAAAAATAAATATTATCAGGTATGTGAATAAGTCTTTCCCGATTTTTTTTTCAAATTTTGAGCCTTTATTGTGAAAAAATGGTTACAAATGAATTATTGAAAGTATTAGCCATCGCTAGCTACAACTTTTTCCCATCTTTCTGGCAACATACGAATTCCGTTGCGAAAAAATTCGACCGGTTTGGCCTCTATCCAGTCATCCACCCATTTTTTGGCTTCCTCGTAGGAATGGAAGTGCTGGTCAGCCAGGCCATGCGTCATCGATCTGAAGAGATGGTAATCAGACGGAGCAACGTGTGGACTATACGGCGGGTGGGGTAGGACTTTCCATTTGAGCGTTTCTAAGTATGTTTTCACCGGCGGTTCAACATGTGGGCGAGCATTGTCATGTTGCAAAATAACTTTGTCGTGCCTGTCGGAGTATTGTGGCCGTTTTTCTCGCAGTGCACGGCTCAAACGCATCAATTGTCGTCGATAGATCTCGCCTGTGATCCTTTCATTCGGTTTCAGAAGCTCATAGTAAACCACACCTAGCTGGTCCCACCATATACAGAGCATGAGCTTGGCGCCATGAATATTTGGCTTAGCCGTCGATGATGATGCATGGCCGGGTAGTCCCCATGATTTTCTTCGCTTCGGATTATCGTAACGTATCCACTTTTCATCGCCAGTCACGATAAGATGCAGAAAACCCTTTCTTTTATGTCGCTGAAGCAGCTGTTCGCAAGTGAAAAAACGCCGTTCGACGTCTCTCAGCTTCAGTTCGTACGGCACCCAATTTCCTTGCTTTTGGATCATTCCGATGGATTTCAAACGCTTGGAAATGGTTGTTCGGTCAACTCCCAATGCTTCAGCAAGTTCTTCTTGCGTTTGACAAGAATCTTCATCAAGCAAAGTCGCCAATTCTCGATCTTCAAAGATTTGCGGCCGCCCGGAACGCTCCTTGTCTTCCACGTCGAAATCACCGCTTTTGAAGCGTCGAAACCATCCGCGAACACTTGAATCATCGACACAACCTTCTCCATAAGCCTCCTGAAGCAATCGATGCGTCTCGGCAGCAGATTTCTTCAAATTGAACCAATAAAGTGAAACTTCCCGCAAATGACGTCGACTCGGCTCAAATTTCGACATTTTCACGATATCAAAAATTTATGATGCGAAAAAATTTTAACTAATGTGTTAGTATGGAATTGTTGACATATGAATAAGCTTTGATTATGACATATGTAACCATTGAATACTCGCACAGTATTGGTGGCGCCATCTCTTACAAAAAACGGGAAAGACTTATTCACACTCCTAATACATTAATGAAATTACTTTTAAACACTTAAAATGCAAAAATTAAACAATAGCCAAATGTTATAGGGTTCTCAAAATTCACAAAGAGCAATTGACCTATAGAATAATGTCATCAATTAATTTTTCAACATATAATATTGCAAGATTTTTGTCAAATATATTAGTTAAGTTCCTTGGAAAAACCAACTCTTATGTTAAAGATAGTTGAATTTTCATGAAGCAGTAAAAAATATTAATATTCCGAATAATTCTAGGATGATTTCATTGGATATAGTATCTTCCTTTACGAATATACCATTAGATTTGTTTAAAGAAATTGTAGAAGAAAAATGGTCAGAAATTAACATACACACATAATTAACAAAAGATGAATTTACTAAAGCAATAAATGTAGTTTTTAATAACACAATTTCTCGTTTCAAAATAATTTTTATGAAAAAAAATATGGTTGTCCAATGAGATCACCTTTACCACTGGTGATTGCTAATTTGATAATGGAAAAATTAGCAAATACTGCAGTAAATAAGTTAAATTTTGAACCAATTATCTATAAAAGATATATTGATGATATCTTTACAATTGTACCAGAAAGGACTGCAGATGAAATAGTGGATGTTTTTAATTCCATCCATGATAAAATTAAATATACAATAGCAATAGAATTAGACGATAAATTAAGTTGTTTGGACGTCAATGTTATTAGAGTTATTAATAACAGAGTAAAATTAAATTGGTACAGAAAACCTACATGGTCAGGTAGGTTATTAAATGTTAACTCACACCATCTATTCGGAAACAAGATAGATACTGTAAAGGAAGTCATCGACAGAGCAATCAAACTGCTACACAAAGACTCTAGAAAAAATAATTTAAAATAAGTTAAAAAGATATTCATTAGGAATGATTATCCAATAGATCTTGTGGATAAAATGATTGCAGAGAGAGTGGATCAAATTTATAATAGCACTAGAGAACGAAATATAGAAAAGGGGGATAATAATAATAAAATTGCGGTGTTGGAATATACCACCAATCGTGCAAACTGCATTATATATATATGTGACGTATAGCGTGAGTGCTCGTGCTGCCGCATGAGCACCAAGCTTATGCATAGTGAAGTCTGTACTGAGCCCTTGTTATAGCTAGAAGCGTACATTAAAGTATTGAAGTATTAAGCCAATTCTTGTTCTTTTATTGCAAACCTTTGCTCTGCTCATTAACATCTTATTCACATAATTTATAATAACCAATTCTAACAGGTTATGAGCACCGCCCATTACCACTGAGCGGGCTTCTGATTTTTAAAAGTTTAATATTTCGCGAAGGTTTAATGAAGTGAAAATCTTTTGTTTCTAAGAGAAAGTTCGAGCCCCGCGTGATCGCACCCTTTGTCTTTGGATCGAAAATTTTCTGGAGGAAAAATATAACGAAGATATTTGCACAAAGGTTTTTGAAGTTTTTCCATTTTAGTGGTTGATTTTCCTATAGAGATGCAAAATCGGAAAAACGTGGTCGTTAGCGGAATTGCTGATAAGCGTAAGTGCCTATCAGATAAAAATCAATCAACCAAGGATTGGCTAAGTAGAGAGTTTTAATTAACTAAAATTAAAATTTATTAGATAGACTTTTATGCATGTGAGATTGTTCAAATTCAAGTAAAATAGATTCTCAAGTATGAAGGTTAATGGAATTTCGCATTAATTTTCGATTGACTGCATCTTATGATATAGAGAAAAATGCTTTCTGATTTGAAATTAATTGATATTTCAAGTTTAGAAAATTATGAATTGTAAATTCAATTTAACAAGGAGTTAAGAATGGAAGATTGAAATCAAAATTTTGAACTCATAGATCTTATGAGTTAAAAGTTAAAATTATGAATCAATTTAAATTTAACATTAATGGAATTTTTGATAATTAAGTAAGTAACGTTTCTTAATAAGTAATTGTTAATGAATTTCAAAATTTATAAAATTTATAAAAGTGACTTAGAGTTGAGATTCGCCGAAGTCAATTTGCGCCGGAAAAATTTTCGCGAATGTGCGATGTAATGTTCGTTATGTCGATTTTGATTTTTCATATAAAAATTTTAGTATTTCTAGCAAAAGGTTTTAACGTTGGGAAGTGAATCGTGCCGGAAAAGTGAAAGTGCGTATGTACCGTGTGCACGTGCGCGGCGGACGCGCGGTGGAGCGGTGCATGGAGGGGCTCGCGTGGTAGCGGTGGGCTCAGCGTCAAATCATACAAGGAGGCTTCCTACGAGGCTGGGGACGCGTTTTCGTAATCGCCGTGCAAATAACATTGTTTATCGTAAGAAAAATCGCCGTAATGTATTTCACATGGGAGAGTTTCGTATATACGTTGTATTCGGTATATATATATATATATATATATTGTAACGGCGTTTTCTCGCCATCCACTTACCTGGAGGCGGAGATGCGGGACGCGCAGAATCCTTTGCGTTCACCTATAAGGAAATGGGGACCTGGGAGGAGGATAACGAAACACGAAGACTGATCTGCATGAATCTCTATTCTATTTATTTCACACTATATACACTCCCATTTTCACATCCGCATTACATTACTACTCAGCACTCTCACGCACTCTTCTCGCACATACACACTCTCATACTTGTTAACATACGCAGGTTCCGCGACATTCCCAACGATCACACAGCACTCTAACGCGATACACGGGGGGGGGGCAGGTACACGCGACAGGAACATATACCGGTGGATGTACACTAACTTATTACGCTAAACGGCGCGGCAGCGGCGGACGCGACCCTTTACTTTATAGCGCTATACTTTATAGCGTTATATATATATGAGTGTAAAAGAATAAATATCAGACATATAAATAACAAAATGATGAAGAAAGTGCAAAGATACGCATGTATGCTGGATATATGTTTACTACATATGCTACATATATATTTAAATAAATGTACAATCTGCGTGAGACATATATGTGCTCAGATAGTGAATAAAGCAAACATATATATGCACACGTGTGATGAACATATATCAGATGCGTATATAATACCTGTGTAAATGAATATATGAGCCAGATTTATGTGTATATAATCAGGTAAAATAGAATCGTATACACATGCATGTATAACATCTGTGTGTTAAACATGCATATGTTATACACGTATGATCAAATATCAGATGTGTAAGACAAATGTAGTCATGTACTCCCCAAAAGCAAGCTCATATACACAATGGATTTCATAATGAGCATGTAATAATATTACCGGTTATTATATGATTTCTCATATAATAAGGTGTAACATTAAAGTTACAGAACTTCAAATTTAGATTTTAGGAGGATGATAAACACTCAGTAGAATAGATAGTAAATAACATTAAGTTTTTATTATTATATTTGTGCAAAGCTATTCTGAGGAGTAATTAGCCTCTAGAATTAGCAGTAAGTAAACACTTACTCAATAACAAGAGCAATTATCTGTCGTTTTTATCGTCCTGACCTTAAATATATTAATATTAATACTATTTATATGCTACGTTATGATCATTAAATAATTCTTGCTGCCGCATTTTCCGTATGGGGGGGAGGGTACGTTAATCGGGAGGGAAGGTAAGAAAGAGAGAAGAAAAAAAAACAGCCTGAAGAAGAGAAAAGAATGAAAAATGTCTGTGAAATATGATTTCTGTTTCGCAGTTCAATAGTCCTGTAGCAGCCGCTTGCTGCTACGGCGCATGTCAATACAAGCGGTTCAAAATGGCCGTCTAACTACGTAGTCAGACGGGCAGTTGTTCTCTGCTGCTTTTTTCTCTTTCTCCAACCGGGGCTTTTCACTAGGATTTTTACTTTTTTACGCACACATTTATTTGTCGCGGGCCTCACGCTGTGGGCGCCATTTGTAACGACGTTTACTCGCAGTCCACTTACCTGGAGGCGGAGCTGCGAGACGCGCAGAATCCTTTGCGTTCACCTATAAGGAAATGGGGACGTGGGAGGAGAATGAATCTCTATTCTATTTATTTCACACTATATACACTCCTATTTTTACATCCACATTACACTAATACTCCGCACTCTCATGCATTCTTCTCACACACACACACTCTCACACTTGTACACTAACTTATTACGCTAAACGGCGCGACAGCGGCGGACGCGACACTTTACTTTATAGCGCACGGGGTGGTCAATTACTTGCCTGTTGCCGGTACTGCTGGGCAGTCCTGATCGTCCTCCGGAACAGGCTGCAGGACGTGGAGGCCGTCGCGCTCCCTCTTTCTCTCTCTCGCTTGGCGCGAGTCAGGCAGGCAGTGGCGGCGACGGTGCGGGGCCCGCTGTCTCGCGATGGCGGCGACGGTCGGACAGGCCGTCGGCCAGTTGGTGGTGGAGGTGGAGGAGAGCTGCCGATCACGCACGACTCCTGTCGCGTAGGCGGCCGCGGCTGCGGCGGCGTCGGTCTTAAAATGGCGGTCGGAGAGCTACGCGCTCTCTCGGTGCAAACACTTGGCGTAGCGAAAATCGCCGACGCGCTGAACACGGTTTTCGCACGGTCTTCTCTGTTTTTTCTTGAATCGTCCTCTAGGTAATGCTCTCGAGGACGGACACGAGCCACTCACGGAGCGGGGCTGATAATTCTCAACAATAGTGACTGGGCTTAAGGCGACGTACGATACGGGTGCACAATGCGTCGATCTTTCACCGCGTCTCAACAGAGAAGAAGGCGTCGCTTCTCTTTCGTTCGCGTGTCGCGTTGTGTTGCGCTTCGCGCGCGCCCTTTTGACAGCGCGACTGTATTACACGCGCTTACGCGCGCACGCGGTTTTAAACACAGGGACCGTCAATCGGGACGGTTACAATATATATATATATATATATATATATATATATATATATATATAGATGCAATATACAATATACAGGCGATAGTATATAAGTGCGCGCATGTATCACGAGTATAGAGTCTAGTCCGAGACTGTAGCGGGGAGGGGCCCTGGGTGCCGCCCAGGCCCGTGCCTATACCTGAAGGAGCCCCGTGGTCCGGCTAGGGCCGTCGCAATAGACCGAGGGGGTGCCTCAAGCGGGATACGTAAAAATCCGTACGTGTGGTTAAGTCTAATATGTCCAAAGCAATGAAAAAGATAAAGAAACTCGAGGTCAAATGGCAAAACTCGCGGAATTCGAGTCAACATTTTAATATGTTAATACGCCATTGCAGCTTCTTGAAAGTTCTCAGGAGCTCGAGCACGAGGAAATGCAGGTGATCAACGAGAAGGTACCATTCGCTCTGGATGACCGGAATTTCAATCCATACGAAGAGCTTACAGCAGGCATGCAAGATGCTCTTGTTAAGAACCTGGAGGCTCGAGCGTCCAGACAAGAAAAACTAAAGGAAGTAAGGCCATCGAACAGCTACATGGACTACGAATATAATCCGTCCATTTCACACGAGGAAGATTCTGATTCTCAAGTAAAATTAGCAGACTTCAGTTATATTTCTAAATTTTTATATTTTACTAATTAAATTTTACTAATAAAATTCTAATATTTCTACTTTTGAGCAGAAAGCAGCAGTTTTACACGATAACTTGCTACATTCGAAAGCAGATTCGAGCTGCTCGTTAGTTGATACTCAATCTGTTACGATGAGCCACAGTGTGAATAATGAGACTATCGAATCTGGTATCGATGAGAGCAAAAATATTTCTAATAACTTGAATAACAATACTGATAGAAATAAGGCTAAATCTGTATCTGATATTTCAAATTTCAATATTTCGTTTGAAAAGCTGTTTGAAAAATTTGTTTCTCGTTCTAACGAAGAGAATACTTCTTTCAGAAAGTATATGTTAACTAATGACTTGCGATTTGATATCTTTGAGGATTATTTGAAATCGGAATTACGAGTCACTGACGATAGGGAAGGACGATGTCGTTGGCGAGAAAGCTCGAGACGACATGTTCAAAACCCGTGATATAATCATCAATCATATTGAATTGACGTACTATCAAAAGATAGTTAATATAGAATCTCCTAGGGTGATACAAGAAAACAATTGAATTGTACTTCTGTCCATATACAAATTAATAAAGAGTCGCTGATGAGGAGCCGTAGCGAGCTCGAGACGTTGGACAAGTCTTCAATTAGGTAAGGGTGTTGGGGACAGTCAGACTGCACTTTACTAACAAAGAGTTTTTTCAGCTAATATTTTATTTTCAGATTAGTCTACGGGGGTGAATGTAAACAAGGACAGTCTGACTGTCATTATAATTTTAATTTAATTTTTAATTTAATTTTTATTTTTATTTTTAATTTTTATTTTTTATTTTATTTTTATTATTTTTTATTTTTATTTCTTATTTTTTATTTTTTATTATTATTTTTATTTTTTATTTTTATTTTATTTTTATTTTTATTTTATTTTATTTTTGGATGGAATTGATTGGACTGTAAGACCAATAAAAAAATATTTATTAATTAGTGATACAAGAAAGTTTAAGTGAACATAAAAGATCAGAAACTAAAACCACACCCATATCATCGCGAAGAGCACTGTATGCATTGAAGTATCAGGTATGTGAACAAGTCTTTCCCGTTTTTTTTCAAATTTTGAGCCTTTATTGTGAAAAAATGGTTACAAATGAATTATTGAAAGTATTGGCCATCGCTAGCTACAACTTTTTCCCATCTTTCTGGCAACATACGAATCCCGTTGCGAAAAAATTCGACCGGTTTGGCCGCTATCCAGTCATCCACCCATTTTTTGGCTTCCTCGTAGGAATGGAAGTGCTGGTCAGCCAGGCCATGCGTCATCGATCTGAAGAGATGGTAATCAGACGGAGCAACGTCTGGACTATACGGCGGGTGGGGTAGGACTTCCCATTTGAGCGTTTCTAAGTATGTTTTCACCGGCGGTGCAACATATGGGCGAGCATTGTCATGTTGCAAAATAACTTGGTCGTGCCTGTCGGAGTATTGTGGCCGTTTTTCTCGCAGTGCGCGGCTCCAACGCATCAATTGTCGTCGATAGACCTCGCCTGTGATCCTTTCATTTGGTTTCAGAAGCTCATAGTAAACCACACCTAGCTGGTCCCACCATATACAGAGCATGAGCTTGGCGCCATGAATATTTGGCTTGGCCGTCGATGATGATGCATGGCCGGGTAGTCCCCATGATTTTCTTCGCTTCGGATTATCGTAACGTATCCACTTTTCATCGCCAGTCACGATACGATGCAGAAAACCCTTTCTTTTATGTCGCTGAAGCAGCTGTTCGCAAGTGAAAAAACGCCGTTCGACGTCTCTCAGCTTCAGTTCGTACGGCACCCAATTTCCTTGCTTTTGGATCATTCCCATGGCTTTCAAACGCTTGGAAATGGTTGTTCGGTCAACTCCCAATGCTTCAGCAAGTTCTTCTTGCGTTTGACAAGAATCTTCATCAAGCAAAGTCGCCAATTCTCGATCTTCAAAGATTTGCGGCCGCCCGGAACGCTCCTTGTCTTCCACGTCGAAATCACCGCTTTTGAAGCGTCGAAACCATCCGCGAACACTTGAATCATCGACACAACCTTCTCCATAAGCCTCCTGAAGCAATCGATGCGTCTCGGCAGCAGATTTCTTCAAATTGAACCAATAAAGTGAAACTTCCCGCAAATGACGTCGACTCGGCTCAAATTTCGACATTTTCACGATATCAAAAATTTATGATGCGAAAAAATTTTAACTAATGTGTTAGTATGGAATTGTTGACATATGAATAAGCTTTGATTATGACATATGTAACCATTGAATACTCGCACAGTATTGGTGGCGCCATCTCTTACAAAAAACGGGAAAGACTTATTCACACTCCTAATATAATCCTGCAAAAGAACGTGCAGTTTATTTCTGGGATAAATTCGAGGATAAAATGTAAATTTGTGAGAGCGTTCCTAATGTTGACAAATTTTCAGATACAGACAAAAGAGATATGTTTGTACAATCAATTACAAATGCTATAGCTGAAGTGACATTGCCCGAGGTGTTAAGCCTCGAGACAACAGGCAAAGAAATGATGCACTGAAACAATTTATTTTGCAGAAGGAAGCCATGCAGCCGATAGCCGAAGAAATAGCGATCAGCTGATCGCTGATCGTGGTCCATTGCGTAACCCATGGATTCAATCTGGCTACAGTCGCAGGAGCGGTGACAACTCTGGTCGAGGGACAGATGCCCAGCATGTGGCAGAAACGGCCACGTACTGAAAGACTGTCCAACGCCGACACTTATTCAATGTTACAATTGTAATGAGCTTGAGGAGCACATAGCTCGCGATTGCCCGGGCCAGCAAAACCAGTCTAGGAAACGACCAATCGACCAAGGTCGCCCTGATGCCAAAAGATGCAACTCTTTCAGCACCGGCGCCCGAAAGATGGGTCGAACAGCCAATAATGTCGAAAATGAGGTCGGTAGTGAAGACAACCGTGGAGATAGTACTGAGTTGACTAAATTTAGTAATCATAATGAATTATTATTGTGTGATTTTATTACTAATTACAGTGCTACTGAATATATTACCGGTTCAAAATTAACATTGACAAATGTGAAAACCGGTCGATTGTCGAATGCGCTGTGCGAATAAAATCAAGTTTTTGAGTATTAATACTGAGGGAAAGTAGAAACTCGCGCGTTGAATGGGAAAATAATTCAGTTGCCAGAAACGTTGTATTCAAAGGACGTGGCGAGAAATTTATTATCATTTAGGAAATTTGTAGAAAGTGAAATAGAAATCTATCTGAATAATCAAAGATTAGATGTTGTAGACACTCGAAGAAAAGAAAGAAATAACAGAAAATTCAAGCGTAGCTATGAACACTCGCGGTAAAACTCGTTCGACAAATTGGAAGAAAATCAGCTGGCAACTCTGCTGGAAAATATACAAGTCGAGTCAAAACACGCCGATGAGACAAGTAAACTAAACGAAATTGTATATAAAAATAAGTCGGATGACATAGCGGAACCCGAGGTAGAATATAAAAATCGAAACGTGAATAATTCAAAGACGTTGTCTAAAGCCATGCTATGGCATACTAGGTTAGGACACGTGTCAATAAACGATCTTCAACTGTTTGCAATGGTCAATAAAGATTTAATAAGCGATAGAGAAGTTTCTAACGTTTCAAAAATAGAGAACTGTGATGATTGTTTGTTAACTAAGTGTTAAATTACCGTTTCGTAAAACCAGAACTAGAGCAGACAAGCCTCTGCAAATTATTCACGGTGACACCATGGGACCAATAAAACCGGTGTCGTACGCTGGCGGTCATATGTTTGTAGTAGTGGTAATAGATGATTACTTTAGAGTATCTTGCGCATACAAGCCTGCATTAGGAAACGTCGAAATGCGATAGGTGCAGACAAGAAATTCTGCTATTTGCGAATGGATCAAGGAACTGAATTTAAAAGCAGAGAAACTAAAGCTAAGTTAGCTGAATTAGGCGCGGACTTGCAACTACAGATGCTCCGGATACACCTGAACATAACGGTATTGCGGAACGATTCAATAAAACGTTGGAAATGAAAGTTCGAGCTATGATGTTTGACTCGGGTTCACCTTTGAGTAATTGGGACTTATACGTAGAAGCAGCCGTGTGTACTTATAATAGAAGTCCTCACAGAAAACTGAATATAAATATTCCATTAACAAAATTGCGAAGTAGCTTTAGCTTAGATCTAGGTCAGCTGCAAAGATTTGGTAGCCTACGTTTCTTTAAAAAGCCGAGAAACATTGACCATAAATTCGGCTTGCAGGGTATTCGAGGTGTAATGGTAGGTTACACTCATACTGGTTGCAAAATATTAGTACCAGAGCAAAAGAATGCACCGCTTTCTCGTCTCCCGTTAATGAGGGCATGCTTGTTGATAGCAAACCGCTGCGAATGAGAAATCCGACAATTAGATGTAGAAAGAGCTTTCTTATAAGGCAAGGTAGATGAGGATATTTACATACACCTACCAGAGGGAGAAAAAACAGTTGGTAATAAAAATTAAAGTGGTTGTTGTATGGTCTGAAAATTAGCCCTAAACGGTGGAACTTAAAATTCACCAAGACTATCAATAAATATGGTTATTTTTCAGATTCTACAGATCCATGCTTATTCGTTAAACATGCAAATGATATGTCTCGCACTTTTGTATGTGGATGATATCTTGATTTCTGGTAATAGCAGGCAGGAAATTGGGGATATAGCAGAGAAATTAGGAACCGAGTTCAAAGTCAAAGACTTTGGAGAGCCGCGCGAATGTCTGGGAATTAAGCTAGAGCGTGATAGATCCAATAAAACGATTAAATTGTCACAAAAAATTGTGTGGAACTTATTGTTAAAATTTGGATTTGAGAGAACGTACTCGGTTAGTACTCCTTTGTCGCCTTTTTATGGTAATAATGATACTTGTAGAAGCAGAAAGAATAGAGATTGCGCCGTAGAAGCACAACCGAATAGAATATATCGCGAATTGGTCAGGTTGTTGTTGTACTTCTCTAATTCTACTAGACCATATATAACTTATGCCGTAAATATACTTAGTAGACATCAGATTAATCCTACGCAGGAAGACTGGAAAATGGCTTCCCGAATTTGTAAATATCTCTCGGGATTGGTAAATAAAGGCTTAGTATACGGTGGTTACGCCAAAGGAATGACTGCGTATTCAGACGCAAATTTATTTGACTGTAAAAGCGCACTGACTACAAGTAGAATAGTTGTTCGACTTTTCGGAGACACGATTATATAGAAAACTAAGAGAACTCAAAGCGTTGCTCTGTCTACTTGTCAATCGGAGTATGTCGCAATGAGTGACGCATGCCAAGAAACGAACGATCAAGCCGCGAAGAACGCAAAGAAGGACCCTAATATCACTCAGACCTGCGATCACCGGACCGACAAAGATACAGAAACGAGCGCACGGCGTATTCCAGAGAAAGGCGATGTCCTGTTCGTGACCTGCGCTCATCGTATGACAGAGATAGAAGTGATAGCATGTCGAGCCGAGAGATCGAGAGACAATAGACCCTTCTGGACATGTAAGAAAACGGGACACTGGGCAGATAGATGCCCAGACAAACGGCAATTATATTGTTACAATTGCGGAGAAAGGGACGTCACCACACTCAATTGTTCTCGATGTGGCCCGAACAGCAGGTCGAGAAACGCATAGGGGAGCAAGCATACGGAGCCAGCCTTGCCAACCCCTGTGACATGGCTCCACGCACAAGAAAGAACAACAACATAACTCAATGCGCGGAAGCCAGGGACCTAACAAGTACGTACCCTACGGCACAAATCCACGAAGAGGAAAATAGATTCTTCCTAAGTATTGAAATAATGAGAAAGATTTTTCCAGCACTAATAGATCCAGGCGTTCGGAAGTCTTATGTAGGGTCTGAGCCAGGCAAATTGGTAGAGTCAACGATCCTACCAATAACATCATACATGCAGATGCCTGACGGAAAACTTTGCCCAAACGATGGAGAACTTGATCCGATACTCCAGATCGATGGCCAACACTTCAAGGCCCGATTAAAAGTATCAAAAGGACTGAAGTATGACCTCATATTAGGGATGGACATCCAAACCCTAATGAAGGTCACCATCAACTTTGCAAACGCCATGTGGCATACAAACCGGAAAATAACACGACACTTCGTGACGCCGGGTAATGCACCTATGGAAACGATCACCGCCATAGCAGCCGTGAATGGTGTAGCTCATCTGAATGCGGCGGAAAGACAGGAGCTCGATCAGGTGTTGTACGACATAATACCCGTACCCAGCAAAACTTTTCATCTAGCGTGAATGTAACCGCATCACATCGACGTACAAGGTCGTCGTCCCATCAAACAACGGGTACGTCGAATCCCAGACTGTTTACTCAAGCAGGCGCACAATGAAATAGATCGGCTGCTAGTAGAGGGCATTATCGAACCATCAACGAGCGAATGGAGTAGTTGCCCCGTGATTGTGACCAAGAAAGACGGGAAAATTCGCTTCTGTATCGACTACAGAGCGGTGAACCACGTGACACGGAAAGACGCGTATTCGCTGCCACACATGGATGTCTTGTTAGACAACCTAAGGGATGCTCGGTATCTACCCAAGATAGATCTGAGCCAAGCATACCATCAGATCCCCTTAGATGAAGGCAGCAAGGAAATTACCGCCTTTGCAGTCCCACAGAAGAGTTTGTTCCAGTATACTCGATTACCATACGGGCTGACGAATGCCACAGCCAGTTTTCAAGGAGGTATGGACGTTATTTTTGGGCCGGAATGGCAGCCGACCGTTTTCGTCTACATGGACAACATAATATTCGCCACTAAGACGTTCGAGCAGCACTAATTGTGATGTTCACCCGCCTCAACGAGGTTGGCTTACAAATTAATAAGAACAAATCCGAGTTCTGCTGCCCGGAGGTTAAATATCTCGGCTACATAGTAGACGAAAACGGTCTACGCACCGATCCGGATAAAGTTCGCCCGGTCAGCGATTATCCAAGGCCTACCAATTTAAAACAGCTGGGGGCCTTTCTAGGAATGGTTGGGTGGTATGCCCGTTTTATAAAAGCGTTAGCTGAAATAAAACAACCACTCACCCAGCTGTCAAAGAGAAACGTTAAATGGCATTGGGGTCCGGCCCAAGAAGAGTCGTTTGACAAATTAAAAATACTTCTCACACAAGCACCTGTGCTTGCTCGCCCTACGCAAAACAAAGCGTACATACTCCAAACAGACGCAAGCAGCTACGCACTCGGGGACGTGTTGAGTCAAGAGAGAAGCGGCGAAGAACACCCCATAGCATATGCGAGTCAAACTCTAAATCAAGCAGAGTCGAATTACACGGTGACGGACAATGAGTGCTTAGCTGTCTTGTGGGCAGTGGAAAAATTCAGAGAATACTTCCTAGGCGAAAGATTCACGATCATAACAGACCATAGTAGTCTCAAGTGGCTACACACCCTCAAGAACCCGACGGACGGCCTAGCAAGATGGGCGACAGCACTGCAAGCATACAACATGGAAATTATACATAGGAAAGGAGCCTTACATCATGTCCCAGATGCTCTCTCTATAACCCCCAACAATCCCAGTCCCCTACCGCCCCGATAACCACTATTAAGAGAGACAGGTGGTATAATGAGAAAATTAAAAACATACAAAGAGATCCAGATAAACATCCAGACTGGACAGTCAGAGGAGACAAGCTCTACAAGCACCGCCCGAATGAGCTCACCAACATCATAGGCGAAAGTCACGATGACTGGAAACTAACGATACCATATAAAGACAGAGAGCGAGTCTTATATGAGTGTCACAACACTCCAACATCAGGACACTTCGGTGTCGAGAAGACCGCGCACAAAATCAACTAACACTACTACTCGCCGGGGATGCGTAGAGACATCCACGCTTATCTCAAGCACTGCCCCTAATGCGAAATACATAAGGTGTCTCAGAGAGCATCGGCAGGCTTGATGGCCCAGCGAAATTTAGAAGGCCCATGGGCCAGCGTGGCAGCAGACATAACGGGGCACTTCCCCGCCAGTAAAGGCCAGCATAAGTACGTCCTAATAGTCGAGGAGTTATTTACCAAATACATAGAAATACGACCCCTACAGAAAGCCACAGACGATGCCATCGCCAAAGCGTTCGAAGAACTAATTGTCTTCAAGTGGGGGTGCCCAAAATATCTTATTACTGACAACGGCACTGAATTCGCCAATAACCTGCTTAAGTTAAGCGAATTGGGTATCACGTGCAGGCAAACCCCGTAGAGCGGGTTAACCGGTTGGTCAAAACCATGATCTCCATCTTCATAGGAAATGACCACAAAAATTGGGATTTGCACCTCCCTGAGTTCGCGTTTGCGGTTAATACCGCCGCACATGCGAGTACACAAGCGTTGCCAGCATTCCTAAACTTTGGCCGACAGCCAAGAGAGATGCCGACGTACAAAGACACTCAGAGAGTAACACCGCAATTGCAGACACTAACGTCCTCTGACTGGCTAAATCGAGTCAAAAGACTACCGGCCATCCACGAAATGGTCAGGAAAAACTTAAGTGCAGCTGACGAAAAACAAACCAAATATTACAATCGGAAGCGAAGGGAGGGCATCATCGGGCCCTGAAAAGTTCTCTGCGATGCTAGCGCCAAAGTTCGTAACCCCTTGTCGAATAACCAAGAAAATCTCCCCCGTAATATTTGAAGTAGAGGGCATGAACAACGGGAAAAAGACGACGGTACACATATCCGACTTAAAGAGGTGCTACCCTGCTAATCCAACCATAACGTTCTCCACAGAGTCCAACAACAACAAGAAAAACAATGCTGAGAGGCATTGGCAAAGGCCGAGAACTCCGGCGGCAAGATATGCCCAGACTCACCAGACCCGGCGAAAACTATACCCCCGAAGACCAATTCCCCAATCTAGGCGTAGCTCGGGATCTGACCCCAACAAATGTGAACGCACGAGCTGTGCAAGCGCGTCCGGGTATCCCCAAAGAAGCGACCTATGCACTAGGTGGGAAATGATTAGCAAAAGCCCTAAACGAGCTGCAAGGGGACTTGATACAATTCAGCCCCGACTCGACCCAAGAGCTCGACAAAAAAGAGATATTGCCGAAGAACATAATACAGGCTAGCGAAACATCGTTCGCGCTATCCCTGTTGGACACGAGCGTGCCCAGTTTAACCGATATCGAACAACAGGAAAACCACCCTACCCCTACCATTAGTACTGGCCCCCGTCCGGAACGACGTAAAACTGCCAACACCATCGACAACACCAATGGCCCCCGTCCGGAAAGACGTAAAACTACCAAAACAACAACGATAACAACAACTAAAGAGCCGAGACGCGAAGAAGAACAGCTGATATACAATCCCTTCGCGCAAAGACATGAGCTTTTAGAGGGTAAGGACGGGTACGTCTCCGATAGAGCGGCGTCCCACAAGACGGGAGGCGTCTAAGCGCAAAGTGCGAATGCAAAGAAATGCACTAAAATGCAACTATGAGCAGATATGCTCAATCAGCCCGTCACCATTTCGACCAAGACCAAGATTCCACCGGAGGTCAGTCCCAATAAGACAGCCCGCCCGGAGGCCGGCTGAAAAGATTGTCTATGTAAGTACGCCAGAAGATGGCGAGGTTAGATTGTACCGAGGCGACCGCTGCGTGTTCATGCACTCGGTCGCGATGCAGAAATCAGGCCGGAAAGCATCTCTCCCAGAAGCTTCAGGTGCTCACGACACAGAGGAGAAGGAGAAAATAATAGTACAATCGAAGTACAAGACCTCCGGTGACGACAAGACCTGCGTTGACAATGAACCCCCTCAGCCCCTCTTGGGCCCAGTACATACCCCTGCCTGTAAGTCAACAGAATACCCCCCTAAATACAATCCGTTCAAATTAGACACGGAATCTGCACCAGGAGCAAGCCTACATGAGCCATACAGCAAGCCAATGGCAGCCAAACCCATTCCGGCACTGATGGACATAGCAGTAGCGCCACCTCCGAACTTCACCCCTTCCGCGAAACCCCACCCCTCACCACCAACAACGCCACTGCCAGGATTGGGCAGCAAGAAGTGCATACCAGCTGCTCAGTCCGCATATGGCCAAAAGGATTCCGTGCGTCTACCGACGAACGGAAATGGCGCTGCCCAGGGTAAGAGGGAAGTAACTCCAGCACAGTCATGTTGGAACTGCGGCGAACAGGGTCACCGCTACTCAGACTGCCCGCAGCCGTGCTGCAGACGGTTCTGCTACCGGTGCGGCAGAGATGCACACGACGTGTTGTCGTGCGCAGATTGCCCAAGACGTTAGATGCCTGACGTATCGTCTTGGGAGGGGGAAGTTCCTGCGGGCACTGAGGCGAAGACGACACGACAGGCATCTGAAAAGACAGATACGGGAGTTACGGCGCAGCAGAGAAGCGAGCAGCCAGTGGACTCCAATATGATGGCACAAGTGATGGAACAGGTCGCTGGCGCCTTCGGTAATGGCTCGCAGCCAATAATGATAGTGCTGCCATTCTACATGAACAAATAGGTTGATGTAGTGAATCACCGCAAATGGCCCCGAAGAAGCGGTTTAGCCGAAAAACTTTCCCCCTACCGAAATCCCCTTGATCTACCCCTTCCGCGAAAACGAAAACACGTCCCGACCATCCCCATGGGAAGCATATAGAGTGACGAACAATACCACTCAACGGGAACGTTGTAATCGCGATGTACATAGAATCAAGCTACGGGATTCACGGGAAAGAGAAGCAAACGATACTTAAAACACGCGAAGAACTTTTTTTTCTTTTCATTTCACTCAATCATTCGACGACTATGTCGCACTAATAATCAAAATATCGAATCAAAAAAGGGCACAGCGTCAGCGGACGCGGACATTAATGGCAAAGTTCCGATCGAAATGAGCAAGCTATGGCTCTTGTAAAAGGTCAACTACTTGCCCGCTCCACCAACGCTGTACTCATGCTAAACAAAAACACCGAACTACCACAGATCCCACTGTTTCAGCAACATCTACTGAAGACCACTACGAAAGAACCAAGAAGCCACGGCTCATGATGACGAAACCCGATTATCGACACCGAAACAAAAAAGAAAAAAACATAACCCATCCACGATTTTCCTTCCCTATTTTTTGTATTTCTTATTTTATATTATATCTAGTATTAATTACATATATTATACCCTACTACATTATATTATATTCTATTATATTATATTATTATATTATTTTTATATCTTAGGATTATATCGAGTCACTGCAAACAGCTACGACTCCTGTGAGCAAGAGCGGGTGTCTCGTGTAGGTTATGGGAAAAAATGTCATTTTGTCCACTAGTATGATAGTATCGAAAGCGCCACACTTCGACGAGCGACCGAGTATTCATCCCTATGTAGTATGTCATAAATATGTATCACTTTTTTTTTCTTCCCTATCGTGTATCGTACGTCTCCCCTCAACGTTACCAGACTTATTTTGTATTTGTCTCAACGCGCCCACGTCGGTTTTGGGAGGGGGAATTTGTAACCGTCCCGATCGACGGTCTCTGCGTTTGAAAACCGCGTGCGCGCATAAGCGCGAATAATGCAGTCGCGCTGCCAAAAGGGCGCGCGCGAAGCGCCGCGCAACGCCACGCTCGAACGAGAGAGAAGCAAAGGCCTTCTTCTCTGTCGAGACAAGGTGCCAGACTGACGCATTTGTCACTACGTCCGTACTTCGTCTCAGCTACATCTTAACCTACGACTATTGCAACCCCGCACTAGGAGTGGCTCGTGCGCTGTAACGTACTAACCAGGAGACGGTTCAAAAAGACAGAGAGGATCTCGCGAACACTCTGTTCCAAGCACCGACGATTCTTGTCGCGGCTAGTGTTCGCATCGGGACAGCGATCAGCTCCTCGACAGCAATTACACCACTAACACCGCAACAGCCGCGGCCGTCTGCACGACCGAAGTCGTGTGCGATCTGACGCCAGAGAGCCCCTGCTCTCCTCCACCTCTACCACCAACTAGCCGACGGCCCAGCAGCAGCAGCATCTCCAACGGCCTACCCGACGGGAGCCGAGCAGCGCGAGAGAGCAGGCTCCGCAACGCCGCCGCCGCCGTCTGCCTGACTGGTGTCAAGCAGGAGAGAAAGAGAGAGAAAGAGAGAGAGAGAGAGAGAGAGAGAGAGAGAGAGAGCGACGGCCACCACGTCCAGCAGCCCGTTCCGGAGGAAGGTCAAGATCGCCCCGCAGTACTCGACAAAAGCAAGTACTTGACCGCCTAGTGTGCTATTAAGCAGCTATGCCGCGTCCGCCGCCGCCGCACCCGCGCCGTTGATTAGGTTAACGTTCTAATGTGGTTGTTCGTCCCCGTCCCCGTGTTTAATCCGATTGTAGTCCGTAATATCGAATATAATGTGAATGAAAGTGTCGCGGAACCCGCGGATTTATGTAAGTGTGATAGTGTGTGTGTGTGTGTGTGTGTATGTGTGATCCGATAGCGTGTGTGTGAAGTGTTAGTGTAACGAGTGTGTGAGTGTGTGTAAATAAATAAAAGCGTAAAAGCGCGTAGTGATCACCGTAATCTGCGTTCTTTACTTTTTCCCCTACCGACTTCCCCATTCCGCTATAGGTAGATGCGGAGTATCTGTGCGTTTAGCAGCACCGCTTCGAGGTAAGTGAACGGCGTGAAAACCGCCGTTACAATATATATATATATATATATATATATATATATATATACTAGCATCCCCCGTCTCGGCTTCGCCCGAGATAATAATTTAATCGATTTTATAAACAATTTAATAATATCTAAGTAAAAAGTACTCTATATATATAAATCTATATCTCTATAAATAATTGACCGTAATTTACCTATCGCCGCTTCTGTATAAAAAGCTGCTTCAATGTAGCGTTCACTTCAAAAAGTTGATATTTTTCCGACCATTTTATACAATATATGTATATATATAAGAGAAAATTGAACTTTTGAGTTCAAGCTGTAGAAAAAGTGTCTCGAGACTACGTTTTCGGAGAGTATCATGTTCGGACTATAGGAAATGTTTCGAGACGACTGCTATAGAGAGTTTTGTGTAGGGGAGGTAGAATACAATGTCCAGGTCTCCCGGGACGTCTCTTACTGGGACTGTTCGAATGACAGAGTAAGAATCTCTTCATAGAAGTCGTGCTGACATACCTGGATTTTGCTTCCCACCAACTATTCACGAAATTCCGTGTAGAAGTCGTTAAAAAACACCTGGAAATCGCATTCTATAATCCGGACATAAAACTCCTCGTAGAAGTTGTCCCGACATACCTAAGCATCGTTTCCTACCAACAAAATACGATTGTTCCAGTAAAAGTCGTCCCGAGAAAGCTAGCATCGCTTCCTAACGACTAAACACAATACTCCCCGTAGAAGTCCTACGGAAATACCTAGATATCGTATTTTACCGTCCCAAGGCGAATCATCCCATAGAAGTTGATTTCCTCATACCTGGACGTCGTTTTCTGTCAACTAAATACAATATTCCTCGTAGAAATCGCGCAGAGTCACCTGGACATTGCATGCTATCGTCCGAAAACACAACTGCCTATAGAAATCGGCTTGAGGCAACGGGATATCGTAATCAACCGCCCGTACACGCCAATACAATATTTATCAGTAGAAACCTTATTTAAAATGTGTATATATAATATGTACAATATAATATACATACAATATATATATATATATATATATATATATATATATATTTTTTTTTTATTTTTCCGTTTTCTCAATTAAAAACTGTGATTATTTTCGTAGTGATGCCAACTGAAATTCAAGAAAAATGTTGATACGCGCATAGCATATTTTTTAAGCAGACAATGGATATAGTCTTTTTATGAAGAAGTGATGATATATATATATATATATATATATATATACACACATAGTTTCGAGGTGTTGATAAAGAACGCGGTTTAAAACGCCACCTAGTGACCGCTGGTGAAACTGATTGTTAAAACCATTAACTTATTTTATTGATGAAAGTAAAATGATTTTCAATAAATAACATAGCCTATGTCCTTCCCAAGATAATATAGAATCTATATGTCAAATTTCAGAAAAATCGGTTCAGTAGTTTTTTCGGTTATTGTATACAAACAAAAACACGCTTTGTCTTTATAAATTAGTATGATATGATATATGATATGAAGTACGATATGATATGATATGATATATGACGTATAGCGTGAGCGCTCTCGCTACTGCACGATCGCCGATCTTATGTACAGTGAAGTTAGTCGGTACAGAGCCCTTGTTATAGCTAGACGCGTTTATTAAAGTATTGAAGTATTAAGCCAATTCTTGTTCTTCTATTGCAAACCTTTACTCTGCTAATTAATATCTTATTTACATAATGTATAATAACCAATTCTAACATGTAGTATTACCATATGTAAGAGGATTATCTGAAAGAATTAGAAGTGCATTTAAAAAACATAGGATTCAAGTTTACTATAGAAACAATAATAATATTAGAAAGCTATATAATAATTGTAAAGATAAGGATGATAAATGTTTGAAAACAGCAGTAGTATACAAAATAAATTCTAAAGATTGTGACAAATATTATATTGGACAAACGGGAAGGTACCTAAAACAAAGAATATATGAACATCAATATAGCTTACGAAGCATGAATGGTACATCTGGGCTAAAAGAACACAGTTTAAACTTGTTACATTCTTTTGACTTTGAAAATGAAAATTAAGAATATGTATAAAAGAGAAACATAAAAAGACAACACTTATCATTGCTTATTAATATAGAATTTGCATTTTGCATTCAAGTTAAAGAAAAAAAAGGGGGGTCCTATAAATGCTATACTAATAAATTGAGAGTGGGGATGGGGTATATAAAGTAGCATGCTTTTTTTCAATTTAGTTTAGTTCCTGAGGATGAACCGTAGCGGTTCGAAACGTCGGACAACAAAGTAATTCTGAATTTAAGGTGGTGTGGTCAGTCAGGTTGTTCTTTACTAACATAGAATAGTACTTTTATTATTTTTATTTTACTCATTATTTTATTTTTATTTCTACTTTTATTTTATTATTAATTTTATTTTATTTTTAATTTTCTGATATAATTTATTGTAGTAATAAGTTTCATGTCAGATTCTACGGGGGTGAAAATAAACAATCTGACTGTCATTATTTTAGCTAATATATGATATTATGAAGACTGTAAAACGATAAAACTATTTATTAATTGAAATTGAGATTATTTAATTGGTTAATAAATCAGTTACATTTACTATCTCGACAATTACTAAACTCTGAACCATGATTGGTGTATTCTGCAGCACTAAAAATCTGAATTTTAAAAATTACTTACACAAGTAAAAGATACTTTAAATTTACTTTATACAAAATTATAAAATAACGCAAGTATGGTGTATTAGAAATTCTATTCATTGAAAAGTATTTGTAGCGTATCAAATATTGTTTGCAGTTCAAATAAATCTAACTGCTTATTTCAAACAGATGATTCTTTCAAAATTACAAAATGTTCGTTGGTTTTTAATATGTATATTTTTGTTTCAAATAAATGGAATTTAAATGAATATTTGTTGGACTGAAACAAATATGACAGAATAAAAACACTTTTACGAAGTAGTCAGTTTTCCTTAAAGTTTCCGCAGGTTCGAAAACGTTGAGCTGCTTGCTAGTTGCTGCTATGTGTGTGTGTGTGTGTGTGTGGTAATAAAATTTCTTTTTGGTCGCTGCCAGTATAAGCTGCTTATCTTTTATTGCATCCCGCTGCTAGCCTATTATCTCACCAAGCTTTCCTCCCGCACGCGCTGAAGACAGTTGTCACCCCCGCCCCCTCAATCGCACAAGCTCGAGAAACATCTGGAATATCGTACGGTCAGTACCTCGCTCTGACCACCAGAGGCCGTCGTTTTTAGTCGAAAATTTTTACTGTAATCTCGCCCATAAGCATCGGCGATCTCCCCTTATTATCTCTGCTACGTCCCTGGAAATGTCTACTCTACCCTGGGAATCTCTGATTTAACGTGGTCATCAGCCTCTGCCCTCTATGCATATATGCTCTATAATGACAAATGACAAATATTGTCATAATGATAATGAAGTTTAAATAAAAAATACAAAGAAATTATGTTATATAAATAACATTAATACCTAATAGGTTTATTTTAAAATCATGTTTATTGCACCATTAATCGCTATATTTAAATTAGTCGTTAGTTATTTTCTTAAATTAAAACATACATACTTTGTTATCAAAAACTTTTTAATCTGCTATAGAATATCATATTTAATAATTTATATAATGAACCTTTGATGACATTTTGAGTGTAATGCATAATTGATCCAAAGTTAAAATATAGAATAGATAGGAACATTAATATATCTTATATACTTAGCAAATAAATCTTATGAACATTAAGGCCCATTTTGATTAAATGCTTATATACTTTTTAAGTAATTTATTTATTTTATCGTTCATTTATGATAAAATACTTTTTTTAAGAAGAATGCAATCTTTAGATTCTATATCTTATTAGACCATAAGATTACAGTTACATATTTCTCTTATGTTTATTATTTTTAATACTTACATATTTTAATATTTTTGTGCATATTCAGTACAAACAATGAAAAATCAATTTGATTTAATGAACAAATTTAAATAAAAAATACATATATTGAATACATGAGAGAAAAATACACATAATGGAAACAATATATTAAATAATTTAAATTTAAAAATGGAGAAAAATTTGAAAACTTATTAAATCTCTATTTCACACGTCACATAAAGCAAATTTTCTTTTTAAATAACTTTTGTACAACAACGAAGATTTAAAAAACTAATAGATTTAAAAGATTCAAATAATATATACTTCAATATTTTTTTAAACACAATGAATTCTATGATTATATAAGAAAATATTTGATAAAAGCACCTTTGTAAAAACCTAAAAACGAATTTTTTTTTTTATAATAATGTTTTAAAAAGCTTGCAAGACTTAGTGAATTGTCAGGAGATTTAGATCTTTGCAACTAGATTTTAGTTACAAGGAATGGAATGATGTTATATGATTACTAAGTGCTATTTTATGAGAAAATTTTTTTAAACAAATAGGACATTCATTATTTTTATCTGTAGTGTGACTAATAAGATGTTTTCGCAATGCAATTCTTTCGTTATAAACTTTTCTACAGATAGTGCACTCATATGTTGTTTCCGCTGTGTGAATAAGAATATGACTATTAAGGGTTGCTTTTTGAGTGAAAGATTTTTGACAAACATAACATTCATAAGGTCGATTCCCTGTATGACTCAACATATGTTTTCTGAGCATTGGTTTTTCTCTAAAGCTTTTGTGGCAAATATGGCAAATATGTCTTTTATCACCTGTATGAACAACTATATGTGAATTCAGCCTCGTCTTTTCTCGAAAAGCCATTTCACAATATTGACAAGCATAAGGTTTTTCTCCAGTATGCACTAAAATGTGTCTATTCAAATCAGATTTTCTAGTAAAAATTTTATCACAAACTTTACAATCATATTGACCTCCAGTATGTGAAAGCATGTGACTGTTTAAGTCAGATTTACGAGCACATGCTTTGTGGCATATATTACATTCATGTGGTTTCTCACCTGTATGAACTAACATGTGAGAATTTAGTTTTGCTTTTTCTCTAAAGGTCATTAGACATTCTTGGCATTCATAAGGTCGTTCTCCAGTGTGAATCATAGTATGTCTAACTAATTCTGATTTTCTTTTATATGTTTTTTCACAGATATTACAAGCATGAGGTTTTTCTCCATTATGAGCCAACATATGATTATTAAGGCCAGTTTTTTGTGCAAAAGATCTATGACACATAGAGCATTTAAACTGTTTATGGCTAGTATGAATTGGCATATGAGTATTTAATTTTGCTTTTTCATAAAATGAAGTAAAACATATATCACATTTGTAGGGTTTATCAACAGCATGAATTATCATATGACGATTTAAATTATTTTTTTCTCTAAAAGAAGTTTGACAAATTTGACAAGTATAAGACTTTTCATCACTTTTTACCATTTGATCATTGCTCTGACTATACCTTTTGATAAAATTTTGCTGTAAACTATCATACTCAAACTGTTTACTTGACATATGAATTTGCATATGATTACGTAAACACCACTTATAAGCAAATCGTTTTTGGCAAATTGTACACTCTACTGGACTCATTCCAACATGGGTTAACATATGAGCATGTAAACCAGGACTATCCACAAAACTTTGCTGACAAACTTCACAAGTATTACTACTACAGTGCATTTTTAAATGCGTAATCATAGAATCGTTATTTAAAAACCACTTTTCACACAATGTGCATTGAATTTTATAAAACTTCTGTGCCACACTTGAACTAAGAAGATAATGTTCACCTTGTTCACAATATTCTCCATTATCAGACAAAGTTACACTGGCTAGTTGAGCAGCCCAATTTTGCTGGTCATTTTCTGAATCCAATTCCAATTTAACCTAAAAATCATAAATTTATTATTAATCAATAGTTTTATTTATATAAATCATTTTTACTTCAAAAAAATTCAAAGAAAGTCAAATTATTTAATAATGTCAAATCCAAACTATTACCATATCATCAGGAAAATCTACATCAGGATGGTCAATTGGTTGAAACACCTTATCAAAACTTCCTAAGCAAATGTCCTCCATGTAGTTTGTTTTGTATTCAGTTCAAATGGCCTCCTTAAATTCTAAGGTTATAATAATTTACATTCACAAGCAGTACTCATATTAGGGTTTTAAGATCTACACTTAATTTTTTGAAATTTAACTTTTAATATATTATAAATTTTTTTTAGTAATAAATATCCATTATTAGTATATTCGGATGTGTATTGTTATTCTGAAAGAGAATAAATAAACATATGTACTAGGTTTTAATATATATTCTTCAATGATTATTATTACTAACATTATCATTCCTTTTATGCTTGATATTATTGATATTAGTTTGACATTAGTTATATTATGTCTTTGTAAGTAATGCTTTGAAGACCTGTACACTAGTATCCTCTGCAGACTACTTCCGTTTATGCTTCACTTTATATATGCAACAATAAATCAATACAATATAGAGTTAAACATTAATTTAAGAATGTGCACAACTTTAGAAGCAAAACATTATATAAAATCTGGCTAAATTTCTGTGCAAAAAATAGAGATGAACAAACGTAACCTTGCTTTGATAAACCATGGTGATCAAACAAATCTACTACGTATTCGCACGCACCTACGTGCACCCGCGCGCAAAGAGCGAGAAAAAGAGAGTGAGAGAGATAGTCTCTATAAAAATAAATCAAACTTTAAGTATAAACAACGAAGATAAACATAATCATATCACAAGCTTAAACCTAACAGGAAATACTAGTTTTTCATAACACAATTTAATCTTAATCATATTTATCTAATTATAATTGATGGATAAGAATGACAACTGATAATACCAGAGATAATAGCAAAGAAGATAGTCGCTTATAGAAGAACATAAGTAATAGGGCGATGGTACCAACAATTTTTAGCTGTTAGATGGCACTACTGTAGCAGTCGGCCGCGGCAGACGGTCGGGTAAACGATGTGATACGCGAGCGCGCATGAAATGACAAGCCGGATTAGCTGTACGGGAGTGGCATCAGTATAAGCTGGTATAAGCAGAGATGAACCGGCATTGACAGGGCCCATGTAAATCAATGGTTCCAAATTGGTATTACAGCCTACTGTGGTAGGTGCCCGAACAACGTCCATCTTTAATGTCGATTATCGGTAATTGCAGTGCACTGCTGAAAAATGTCTGAATAGAAAATATAATACCAATAACAATTCGAAAGCAATAAAGAATAAACGGCGGGTGCGAGTACAGACTGTTATTAAGGATAGGGGCAAGGTGGTTCCTATTTCGGTAAGTTCGGAGCGACTTCAATTGCGACCAAAATCCATTCTCTCTATGTGTGTGTGTGTGTGTGGGTGTGTGTGTGTGTGTTATATTTATATGTATTTAAACATATGTTCTTTACATATATAAAAATGTATATGTTAATGTATATATATATATATATATATATATATAAATATATATATATATATATATATAGTGTAACCGGCCAAATTGCCGGTTCTCGGTGAAAACCGAGTGTTCGCGCGCGATAGCGAAAATGCGCGAAGCGCGAGCCGTGAGAGTGCGCGACCGTCGCGAAGAAGGAGGAAGCACGAAGAGAAGAACTTCTTCACCGCTCAGCTACTGAAGGAAGAGCACGAAGAATAGAGAGAGAGCACCATCCAAAGATAGACGGTACGCGCCGTGTATGTTCCCCATCCCACTCCCTGCCGTTTGATATTCCCCCGCGCCCGCGGAATCCGCTCCCTAATTAATACGTCGTCGCCGCGCGTTCAAAATTATGTATGTTATTCGCTGTCGTAACCGTTGTTATAATTGTTGTTAAATAAAAGTGTAATAAATAAATGTCTATTAATATCACAAGCCTGTTTCGTGTTATTTCGCGTTCCCGCACTCCCCCATTCTAGGTCCAGCGCAGCCGGCACGCCGCTCGACAAGAGCAAGTAAATAGTAAGTAACATGCGCGTAAGTACGCGGTTACACATGGCGCCCAACGTGGGGCCCGCGAGCATAAATGGTATGTCGCAGTAGAACTGACTTACGGACGGTTATGTATCGCCCCGCGCGACCACGTTAAAATACACGTGGAAATATATGTATCGCCCTGCGTGACCGCGTTAAAATATACGTGAAAATATATATGTAGGTAATACACCGTCCCTCGCAGTTATTTTCCCCGCGCGAGTTTAGGAATATCGGGCAGTTGAATCGAAAAGAAAAGTTAAAATTATGAAATGTATGCGCACGTGGCGAAATGCGAAGTGCCGCCATGTCGATGAGCTGCACACGAAAATGCACAGTAGCACCACCGCGTGCAGCAAACAGTAAATACATGCAGGAAATTTCTCCCCTCGTAAACTAGATGCTTTCCCCCTTGTCAATGATTTGATTATAAAGAAAAAATATAATAGAAATAATAATCTATGTAATGTCGATCAGCTCCTTCGGGTTCCCGTAATATCGTTATATATATGTCAGTATATTATACTATGTCATGCATGTGTAGTACCATCAGAGATAATAAGGGGAGATCGCCGACGCTTATGGGCCAGACTGTAGTAAAAATTTTCGACTGAAAACGAGGGCCTCTGGCGGCCAAAGCGAGGTACTGGCCGTTTCGTGCGATATTCTAGATGTTGTTTTTCGAGCTCGTGCGATGGTGCGGTCGAGGGGGGAGACGACTGTCTTCGACGCGTGCAGAGGGAAAGCTTGTCGAGACAATAGGCTAGCAGCGGGGGGTGCAATAAAAGGTGAGTAGCTTATACTGACCAAAAAGAAATTTTATTGCTACATGTATAAATATATATATATATGTATATATATATATATATATATATATATTCTCGCAACAGCTAGCAAGCAGCTCGAAGTTTTGAAACCTATGACAACTTTAAGGAAAACTGGCAAACATCAAAGCTGAGAAAATCTCTTATAGCAAAGAGCTACCAAGTTTTTCAATTGGTCGACTAACGTGATTTTTGTTAAAATTTTTATATATACGTTTTTTAGGATTGTGATTACATATATTGTAGTAAAACTTGATGATAATTTCAATTTTATAATAAATCACATTAAAATCCAGTCAAAATATTGTTTTTCTAACTTATCTCGTAAAATACAAAAAATCACATTAAATGATTTAACTAAAAGTTCAAAATCTCATCAAAATACAAATTTTTAATCTATATATTTTTTCTTTACGCACTTCACCGTAATATTCTCATTGACTATTCTATATCCTCCGTTAGTTTGAATATATTTTTTTGGGAACTCTTGGTACAGAAAAATGTGTAGAATAAGAAATATGTTTTTTGATGAAATCTATAACTTTTCTTAACAATCCTTTTTGAAATTTTTCGTATTTTACAAGATAATTTAGAAAAATCAGATTTTTAGGGTGTTTTTATTGTTTTCACTATAAAAATGAAATTTCCTCATATTTTCACAATTATATTTATGATAAGCACTCCAAAAAACCTAAAGAATATTTCAATATACTCAAGTAAGACGACTAATATAATATGCAGATACAATCTCATTTTTGTTAATTCAAAAAGTAACTAGATTTTTCTGTCAGTAATATAATAATGCTCAACAATACAAACACTCTGCTAAAGATTCTGTAAAATATCAGATATGTGAATAAGTCTTTCCCGTTTTTTTTTCAAATTTTGAGCCTTTATTGTGAAAAAATGGTTACAAATGAATTATTGAAAGTATTGGCCATCGCTAGCTACAACTTTTTCTCATCTTTCTGGCAACATACGAATCCCGTTGCGAAAAAATTCGACCGGTTTGGCCTCTATCCAGTCATCCACCCATTTTTTGGCTTCCTCGTAGGAATGGAAATGCTGGTCAGCCAGGCCATGCGTCATCGATCTGAAGAGATGGTAATCAGACGGAGCAACGTCTGGACTATACGGCGGGTGGGGTAGGACTTCCCATTTGAGCGTTTCTAAGTATGTTTTCACCGGCGGTGCAACATGTGGGCGAGCATTGTCATGCTGCAAAATAACTTTGTCGTGCCTGTCCGAGTATTGTGGCCGTTTTTCTCGCAGTGCGCGGCTCAAATGCATCAATTGTCGTCGATAGACCTCGCCTGTGATCCTTTCATTCGGTTTCAGAAGCTCATAGTAAACCACACCTAGCTGGTCCCACCATATACAGAGCATGAGCTTGGCGCCATGAATATTTGGCTTGGCCGTCGATGATGATGCATGGCCGGGTAGTCCCCATGATTTTCTTCGCTTCGGATTATCGTAACGTATCCACTTTTCATGGCCAGTCACGATACGATGCAGAAAACCCTTTCTTTTATGTCGCTGAAGCAGCTGTTCGCAAGTGAAAAAACGCCCTTCGACGTCTCTCAGCTTCAGTTCGTACGGCACCCAATTTCCTTGCTTTTGGATCATTCCCATGGCTTTCAAACGCTTGGAAATGGTTGTTCGGTCAACTCCCAATGCTTCAGCAAGTTCTTCTTGCGTTTGACAAGAATCTTCATCAAGCAAAGTCGCCAATTCTCGATCTTCAAAGATTTGCGGCCGCCCGGAACGCTCCTTGTCTTCCACGTCGAAATCACCGCTTTTGAAGCGTCGAAACCATCCGCGAACACTTGAATCATCGACACAACCTTCTCCATAAGCCTCCTGAAGCAATCGATGCGTCTCGGCAGCAGATTTCTTCAAATTGAACCAATAAAGTGAAACTTCCCGCAAATGACGTCGACTCGGCTCAAATTTCGACATTTTCACGATATCAAAAATTTATGATGCGAAAAAATTTTAACTAATGTGTTAGTATGGAATTGTTGACATATGAATAAGCTTTGATTATGACATATGTAACCATTGAATACTCGCACAGTATTGGTGGCGCCATCTCTTACAAAAAACGGGAAAGACTTATTCACACTCCTAATATAATTTTTGTAAAAGCCTAAAAATCAAAACTTTCGGGTGTTAGACAATAGATGGATATAACAAACAAATATGAATATGAAAAACAATTATTAATAAATAAAGGAAATGAATTTAAAAAAATTATTCTACGAATCTCTTCTCTAGATCGTAACAGACAGCTTTATTTTCTGTGATGTACTGCACAATAAGACTAAAAGTTTATATAAACATAATATTACTTATCTAATAACATAATTTACATTACGCTACACATTGAAAACAAGTCTAAATAAAAATGAGTCAATTTCATAAAAGTATACTTATTGCAATCCAACAAACATTCATTCAAATTCTATTATTTGAAACAAGAACGTAGAGCTTTAAAAGGAACGAATATTCAGCAATTTCGAAAAAACCGTGTATTTGAAATGAATTGTTAGGTTTATTTAAAGAGCAAAAATATTTGTTACGTTACAAATATTTTTAAATGATTAGAATTTCTAATACACCATACTTGCCTTATTCTATACTTTTGTATAAAATAAATTTAAAGTATGTTTTATTTGTGTAAGTAATTTTTAAAATTAAGATTTTTAATGCTGAAGAGTACATGTAACTGACTTATTAACCAGTTAAACACTCTCTATTTATTAGGATTAAGTCCTAATAATAACTCTAATTAACATTCTGATCGGGATGCCTAAAGCTTGAACGGCAGATTGTGTGCGCTAAACATTCACTACCATTGCGTTTCGTACAATACAAATATATTACCTATAATATATATTACAATAAAAATGATGGGAAAATATGTAAATATAGTTAGTATTTATTGCAATATAATATATAGTGTACGTTTACATCGTTGAAGATTACGAAAGTGACGGTCTAATAAGTTAAGATACTACAGTTGAATTTAATATTTTGTTTAAATTTACAGTTTTCATCTATCAAAAAAATAATTACTGTATTTAATTAAACATTCAGTATTTTAAATGTGTAAATTACTTATTTTGAATAAATGGTTAATTAATGGTATACGAATCAACTCTTTATTTAAATTTATAAAATTTTTTTTTCAGTATTGACTTATTACTATGACATACGTTTTACTTGGAACTAAATAATAATTAAGTTGCAACCAAATATATGCACGCTTTAAAAAGATTAACTTAACATTGAGACAATATTCATGGCCATTGTCAGCAATTGATCTATGTTTACGAATGCAATAGATCTCGAAAAAGTTGCTAATTATAGACTGTGAACTTTTTCAAAAATTATTTGATTGCTTTTTATATTTTTGGAGTATCATATCAGAATCCTATAGAATCATAGTTGACACATAACTACCTTGTATGGCGAAGACAGAGAAAAAGAGAGAGAGAGAGAGTGAGAGAGAGAGAGAGAGAGAGAGAGAGAGAGAGAGAGAGAGAGAAAGAATGAGAGAGCGAGAGGGGGAGGGGAGAAGTGAAAAATCCAAGGGGATTAACATGGATTACTTGATGTTGCCATATCATGTACGTACATGTACCCGCGAGTTGTCTCTATACTGTTTCGTCTCTTTCTCTCACCTGCTCTCCCTGATTATTACCTGTTCATCTACACGCATGTTGTACGAGGTCTAGCAGGCAGTCTACCGATATACATGTAACAAATGTTGCCTTCGTTTTGTTTTTTTTTTGATAAATTTGCTGTAAAAAATATCCTATCATCTAATCCTGACCGTATAGAATAAATATTCCAAATTTGAAGGCGATTGAAATATTAATTTACATTCAGAAAAAATTTCTAAGAATTAAAACATGATTTTCTTAAACCAAGATAATAGACTTTCTTAAGAACGAAAATCCAGTCAAGTAAATATTTATTAAATCATAATGTTCTAATTACTTAAATTTAGCTCATCATAATCTGAAAATAAGCATTTTCATTTTCTAAAAAACGTTTCTTTAAAACAAGCTGACCAAACTTAAACTGGAAAACCTGAGTATCTTACATTTAGTAATCATATACTTGAACACAATACTTTTGATTCTCTAAAAAAGGCTTTACAGAATCAAACTAATATTTTCTAGAAATTAGTATTTTTTTTTTTTTTTTTATTGAGCTTACCCAAGCCTATAAAAAGACTTATACAGCTATATTACTAGTAATATTTTAAATTAGTATTTAATTGTTTTTATACAGTTTATATAGAAAAGAGTTACGCAATACATATATAAATAAATATGTTTTTAATCTAAGAAAATAAAATTTTGAATCAGAAGGTTATTATATTAAAACAAAAAAGTAATGCATCGAATTCAGAAAATCAAATAGCTAGAATTGCAAATGATCTAAATACTTAAATTATAGATTGATCAAATCTGTGTTCAAAGATTTTTCTGATACTATCAAAAGAACAATATTATCGAATTAACTAAATAAAAATTTTCTTAGTTTAAGAAATAAATTTTTCGAAATAATTCAATCAAATTATATACTGTAAAAATTCTAATATAAAGTAAATATTATTAGGAGTGTGAATAAGTCTTTCCCGTTTTTTGTAAGAGATGGCGCCACCAATACTGTGCGAGTATTCAATGGTTACATATGTCATAATCAAAGCTTATTCATATGTCAACAATTCCATACTAACACATTAGTTAAAATTTTTTCGCATCATAAATTTTTGATATCGTGAAAATGTCGAAATTTGAGCCGAGTCGACGTCATTTGCGGGAAGTTTCACTTTATTGGTTCAATTTGAAGAAATCTGCTGCCGAGACGCAATGATTGCTTCAGGAGGCTTATGGAGAAGGTTGTGTCGATGATTCAAGTGTTCGCGGATGGTTTCGACGCTTCAAAAGCGGTGATTTCGACGTGGAAGACAAGGAGCGTTCCGGGCGGCCGCAAATCTTTGAAGATCGAGAATTGGCGACTTTGCTTGATGAAGATTCTTGTCAAACGCAAGAAGAATTTGCTGAAGCATTGGGAGTTGACCGAACAACCATTTCCAAGCGTTTGAAAGCCATGAGAATGATCGAAAAGCAAGGAAATTGGGTGCCGTACGAACTGAAGCTGAGAGACGTCGAACGGCGTTTTTTCACTTGCGAACAGCTGCTTCAGCGACATAAAAGAAAGGGTTTTCTGCATCGTATCGTGACTGGCGATGAAAAGTGGATACGTTACGATAATCCGAAGCGAAGAAAATCATGGGGACTACCCGGCCATGCATCATCATCGACGGCCAAGCCAAATATTCATGGCGCCAAGCTCATGCTCTGTATATGGTGGGACCAGCTAGGTGTGGTTTACTATGAGCTTCTGAAACCGAATGAAAGGATCACAGGCGAGGTCTATCGACGACAATTGAAGCGTTTGAGCCGCGCACTGCGAGAAAAACGGCCATAATACTCCGACAGGCACGACAAAGTTATTTTGCAACATGACCGTGCTCGCCCACATGTTGCACCGCCGGTGAAAACATACTTAGAAACGCTCAAATGGGAAATCCTACCCCACCCGCCGTATAGTCCAGACGTTGCTCCGTCTGATTACCATCTCTTCAGATCGATGACGCATGGCCTGGCTGACCAGCACTTCCATTCCTACGAGGAAGCCAAAAAATGGGTGGATGACTGGATAGAGGCCAAACCGGTCGAATTTTTTCGCAACGGGATTCGTATTTTGCCAGAAAGATGGGAAAAAGTTGTAGCTAGCGATGGCCAATACTGTCAATAATTCATTTGTAACCATTTTTTCACAATAAAGGCTCAAAATTTGAAAAAAAACGGGAAAGACTTATTCACATACCTGATATTAAAAGTAATTAATAAATAGTAAAAACTACAAAATATATATATAAATTAAAAAAATACTTTCTATTTTTGAAAAAATTATTTACTTATAACATATAAATAGTTTTATTAAAAGATTTATTCCTTTAAATTTAATATTTAAATCTTTGTGCTTCGTTTAATAAAATCGATAAAATGTTTATTAATTTTTATCAACTCGTTGGGTCTAATCAAATAAATATATTGCATCTTTTGGTAAAGCTATTTAATTGTTCATATTGAATAGCTTTTCCAAAAATTGAATATATATGTTAAATTTGAGTTTATATATAGTTTTTTAAATATTTATTTATTTAACTTTATTTTTTACGTATATGTAGTTCCGTATTTAGTAAAAGTCAAGAGTTATTTATTACTTTTCAATAATTAACTTAGTGTAATGTAATAAATATATGTTCACTATTCAAATAAACTTAATTGTTTGTTTCAAGTATATGCTTTACTCTAAATTATAAAATATTCATTCGTGTTAATGTATGTTTCTATTTTAAACATAAATTTAAATAAATATTTATTGTATTCTAATAACTATTGAATTAATTTTAATGAATGCATGATTTAATGTAAATAGCAATGAAATAAAATTTATTATATAAAAATTTAATGAATGTTATTATATAAATAATTTACAGAAAGTATAATTTTTATATCAAATTAGTCTTATTATTAAGTTCAACTTAATCTTATCATCAAGTTTTGAACTCAAAATTTTAAGAAAATACGTATATCTATCTGTCCACCACTAACTCCTGAAACCAAATAACAGTCTAAACAGTGAATTGGACCAGGGGAACCAACTCCAAAGAAGGCAAAAACAATTTTTTAGGCGAACAAGGTTATGGCTACTGTTTTTCGGGATGCAAGAGGTATTATGTACATTGATTATCTTGAAAAGGGTAAAACTATCACTGGTCCATAATACGCAGACTTATTGCAACATTTGAGCCACGAAGTGAAAATTAAACGACCTCATCTGGCGAAGAAAAAAATCTTGTTTCATCACGATAACGCACCAGCGCACACGTCAATCGTTGCGATGGCTAAAGTCAACGATCTGAAGTTTGAATTGACGCCGCATCCTCCTTACTCTCCAGACCTAGCCGCGAGTGACTATTATCTGTTTCCTAACCTCAAAAAATGGCTTGGCAGTAAGAGATTTGCGGACAATGAAGAAGTAATCGAAGCTGTAAATGGGTATTTTGAGGAGTTTGACGAATCAGTCTATAGAGATGGCATTACTAGACTAGAACACCGCTATGAGAAATGTATAAGCCTTGGAGGAGATTATGTTGAGAAAGAAAAAAAAATTCTTAAAAACGTTGTTTTTCTTGGCCAGGCCGGAATATATATATATATATATATATATATATATATATGTGTGTGTGTTTTTAAAAATTTGGCAGCGAAGTGTAGTAAATGGGATTCACTGGTGTCGACGAAGAAATTCTTTAAGTGTTTATACCCAGGTATACCTTTTAGTAGCTTCGATCATCGTCACGCAGTGAATTTAAAATTTTAAGAAAATACGTGTGTATATAAATGCATACATAAACACTTACACACACAGACAAGAAAATCTATACGCACTTCAAGAATTTCGACACCAGTTAATCCCTTTTATTGCATCTATTGTTTCGGCCTTTCCCCTACTGAGCGCCGTCACTCCCTCCATCGCACGAGCTCGAAAACTAATATCTGGAATATCGCACGAACGGAGTACCGATGTTCACCGCCGTAGCGCTGAGTGTCAAAATTTTACTGCAATGTCTAACATGGGCATCGGCGATCTCCCCTTATTATCTCTGGTACCATATATAAAATTTTGTACATGTTCATATATTATTTTCTATTATTATTATCAAATATACACTAATGTGATTATATCATATATTTTATTTATATATATTTAATTATTATTCAAAATAACATTTGATTAATCATATACCTTTTTATTATCATACAACATTTTATTGAACCTTATATAAATCTATATTTCAAATCAATAGTTATGTGTCTGAATGATGTACTAATGGCCCTTTACCCTTGTCGCCCAGCTCACTAGCTTTTAGAAGTTAGTGGCAAATACCCTTTTGCATTTTCTCGAGCCATCCCCTATACAAAAAAGAGCAAACTGAAAGCATCATACCTTTCTAATAGTAATCAGTGATCAGCTGAACAGCAGCAACTGACAGCTGCTATATAAGTGTCACTTGAAGGTTCATGAGCGTGCTATAAAAAAGGGAAATAACGCACATTTTGAAAACATAAAATTGTGGGAAGGAAAAGGAATTTTCCAGCCCAGTAAAGTGTAAAAGACTCGTATGAACCACAGCAATGGTGGAAATGAAACTGGAAGTTATTTATGAATTATTACCAGTTTTGGTAAAAATACTTTGAGATTATTTTATACCATATGAGGATCTCAGTGCCTTGTAGTGTAATACTTGACAGAACAGATTCTACGTACTGCTCCTTTTATTGAAAAGTATTTTCATAATACGTATTCTAATAAAGGCAGCAAGAAGTTGAAAATCTATAAATAGTTGATAGATTATTAATAATTGCACAGTATGGAATCAGCATAGCTGCCACGAACAGAAGTTGTATCTTTAAGATATATTTTAATATAAAGTCAGACATTGAAATAAAAATAATGATCGAAATTTAGTAATAATAAGACCAATAAATTAGTGATAAATAATACTAATAAATATATAAATAGGTGGATAAACAAATTTTTGATCATTACAACTTGAATGTTGAATTTCTTTCTCTAGTATAACATTTAAACGACTACCATAAAAATAGATGGTAAGTTACTTATAAAATTTCTCTCTGCAAATAAATTAACAGCTACATAAATAAACGATATTGGAAAATACAGAACTCATGTGGTAAGTCTATATATATATGGAGGTGAAGGAGAATAAGATTCGCTTACACATTATTGGAAAATTCTAACAGTATGAGGCCATAGAAGAGATATATAGAGAACTTAAAAATTAGGATTACAACTATTTAATAATAACAACAATATAAATTAATTGGCTACCAATAAACAAAGTTTTCAGCAATATATAAACAAGATAAATCAATCAAATCTCTAGTTCTTTTTCTGCCAACGAGGGTATGATACTCGTTTATTTAATAACAAACAATTAATAAATAATAAATAAATAACTTTTTTTGCATAAATAAAAAAAAAAATTGTTGTTGAAATTTTCTCTGATTGTGAAGAAACGCAAAAAGGATGCATAATTAAAATTATTTCAACTCAAACGTTTTTATTGAAAATTTTTTCAAAGTATTTTTTTCTATCGTTACAGCGTACGGAAAATATTAGGAGTGTGAATAAGTCTTTCCCGTTTTTTGTAAGAGATGGCTCCACCAATACTGTGCGAGTATTCAATGGTTACATATGTCATAATCAAAGCTTATTCATATGTCAACAATTCCATACTAACACATTAGTTAAAATTTTTTCGCATCATAAATTTTTGATATCGTGAAAATGTCGAAATTTGAGCCGAGTCGACGTCATTTGCGGGAAGTTTCACTTTATTGGTTCAATTTGAAGAAATCTGCTGCCGAGACGCATCGATTGCTTCAGGAGGCTTATGGAGAAGGTTGTGTCGATGATTCAAGTGTTCGCGGATGGTTTCGACGCTTCAAAAGCGGTGATTTCGACGTGGAAGACAAGGAGCGTTCCGGGCGGCCGCAAATCTTTGAAGATCCAGAATTGGCGACTTTGCTTGATGAAGATTCTTGTCAAACGCAAGATGATCTTGCTGAAGCATTGGGAGTTGACCGAACAACCATTTCCAAGCGTTTGAAAGCCATGGGAATGATCCAAAAGCAAGGAAATTGGGTGCCGTACGAACTGAAGCTGAGAGACGTCGAACGGCGTTTTTTCACTTGCGAACAGCTGCTTCAGCGACATAAAAGAAAGGGTTTTCTGCATCGTATCGTGACTGGCGATGAAAAGTGGATACGTTACGATAATCCGAAGCGAAGAAAATCATGGGGACTACCCGGCCATGCATCATCATCGACGGCCAAGCCAAATATTCATGGGGCCAAGCTCATGCTTTGTATATGGTGGGACCAGCTAGGTGTGGTTTACTATGAGCTTCTGAAACCGAATGAAAGGATCACAGGCGAGGTCTATCGACGACAATTGAAGCGTTTGAGCCGCGCACTGCGAGAAAAACGGCCATAATACTCCGACAGGCACGACAAAGTTATTTTGCAACATGACAATGCTCGCCCACATGTTGAACCGCCGGTGAAAACATACTTAGAAACGCTCAAATGGGAAGTCCTACCCCACCCGCCGTATAGTCCAGACGTTGCTCCGTCTGATTACCATCTCTTCAGATCGATGACGCATGGCCTGGCTGACCAGCACTTCCATTCCTACGAGGAAGCCAAAAAATGGGTGGATGACTGGATAGAGGCCAAACCGGTCGAATTTTTTCGCAACGGGATTCGTATGTTGCCAGAAAGATGGGAAAAAGTTGTAGCTAGCGATGGTCAATACTTTCAATAATTCATTTGTAACCATTTTTTCACAATAAAGGCTCAAAATTTGAAAAACAAAACGGGAAAGACTTATTCACATACCTGATAATTATTTTCTTTCAGCATCAATAGACAGTAACAACTTTTACAATTCCTCACCATAACAGTACCTAAATAATAAATATAATAATACCGCTAATTAATAAATACTACTTAATAATTTACAATAATAATAAATAGAAAAAGAGAGAGAAAAAAAATTTAAAGTAAATACTTACTTGACTCAACAATAATTATGGAATTCGTTTCAAAAATAAAAATACAAAAATAAATACAATAACGTAAGTTTGAAAAAAAAAATAACAATACGGTATTTTAGTAAAATAAGCTAATAATTTCAGAAATTCTTACCTTTAATTTAATAAGCTAACTAATATATTAAACAAAAGAAGCCTGATAATTATAAGTAGAATTAAATCGAAATATAGGTAGATATTTTTATCGAACCTATACAATTTTAAAACAGATGAGTGTATCCACGAATGCAGCGATAAATGATATAAAAAAAAGAAAAAGGATTTTAATCTATAGTTACACAATAAATTATATATAGAATAAATATATATAATTACATCAACTATACCTAATTAATATAAAATTTTTATCGGAACAAACACATTTGAGTAAGATGGAAGGGAAGCCATCGACGAGTCAGGTACTGGCCAATGAAGAAAGAAGGTTAAATAGCCTCTTCACAGAAATGCCGCCAGAAAAGTTAATACAAGTAGCAAGACAAAATAATATCAACACGAAAGATAACGTCGATGCTCTCCGAGATAGACTCGTTAGACTTGAGCTACGACGGCTTTTTGGAAAGAGCGCTGCTGAGTGGAATGAGATGAACGACGAGATTCATCCGGATATTTCATCATTCTTACCTCCAAGATATCGGAGATCCTAAATTCTAAGGAGCTGAACTCATCAGAAGAAATAAAGATTAATAAAGCAGCAGCTGTTGACATAGAAACACGGATACTGCCGCTCAGCAGAGCCCACAACATCAAACAAGCACGACAGCACCACCATGGGGTTTTCCCATCAACATCCCATTTGAAGGTTACAGTATAGGTCCATGGCCATCACCACCGGCCTATAGCACAAACCTGCACGGCGTGGAGGCAATGCCTGCACCTATGATAATTCCCTGGTATAATCTACCAGGACCATGGAACGATCCCCATAATGCTTGAATGAGACAGTATGCTGATAATATGCAGCACTTGCAGCAAAAGCCAACTAACGCCCCAGCAGAAGATCCAGTAACACCATTACCACCCGCATCGAATGAAATTCCCCATCCGCCGAGCTGGCAACAAAGCAGATCATACGACAGCTCGTATCTCAAAGAAACACGAACAAGACAACTGTTAAGACAGTGGAATGTAAAATATTCCGGAATGCCGCAAGAGGATGTGGAGGAATTTATTGAGAGATTAGAGGAGACCTGCGAAAGTCTTAATATACCAGCAGAAGACATATTAAAATTGATACCAGGTATCTTATACGGGTCTGCTCGCACCTGGGCGAGACCGATATACAAGGGGTGGCACACGTTAGAGCACCTGAAGATGGCGCTTCGTCAGCAGTTCAGGCCGATCGATTATACGTTGAGGTTAGAAGAAGAACTGCAAGAGAGGAAACAAGATCCTAACCAATCGATCGGATCATACTTAATAGGTATGCGAACGCTACTAGGTAAAGTGCTGCCACCATTATCGCCGGAAGCACAACCAGAAAGGGTTTATAGGAATCTACACTCTACGTTCCTCGATAAAATTGACCGAAAAAAATTCAAAACCATAGACGAGTTGCAGGTACTAGGACACTGTCTATAACATGTCGAAGCCTATAACATGTCGATCGTCCACCGAAAAGGCGCACGACACAAAGTGTCAGACGCGCTCTCACGTCCACCTACCACTGACAAATCACCAACAGCTACCATCACCGCTATGGAGCGAGACTGTTGGTATGAAAAGAAAATGAAGGAGATACAGGAATGCCCAGAGAAACATCCAGACTGCTGCATTAGAAAAGACATCCTCTTAAGACACCGCCCGAAAGTCTACTCGGATATCCTATGTCCGATATCCCGAAGAAGACAACTGGAAGATTGTCATCTCTTCCAAGGACCGGGAACATATCATGTTCGAGTGTCATAACACACCGACATCCGGACATTTGGGTGTTAAAAAGACGTTACGAAAGGTCTCCCGTGATTATTACTGGCCAGGAATGAGACGAGACGTCTACAGTTACGTGAAACACTGCCCAGAGTGTCAGATATACAAAGTTTCCCAGAGGGCACCAGCAGGCCTAATGACGCACCAAAATATTGAGGGGCCATGGACAAGCGTGGCTACTGACATAATGGGCCCATTTCCTGTCAGTAAAGGTCAAAATCGATACCTACTTTCGACGACCTTTTTACTAAATACGGAAGGCAACGGGCCAAGCGATAATAAAAGCACTAGAACAGCTCGTTATATATAACTGGGGCTGCCCCAAGTTCTTAATTTCAGACAATGGCACCGAGGTCGCCAATAAATTAGTAAAGCAAATAATACATCAGCTCATAGCACCGTAGCATGCGCAAGCAAATCCAGTAGAGTGGGTAAACTGCACTTTTAAGAGTATGATCTCCATCTTCTTAAAAGAAGATCACAAAGACTAGGACATACACCTATCGGAGTTGGCGTTCGCCATGAACACGACGGTGCACGCAAGCACACAGGCTTCGCCAGCCGTCTTGAACTTCGTCAGAAATCCAAGAGAAATGCCCACTTATAAAAATATCCGTTTCAACAATCAACCGCGTATAATAAACATAGACGAGAAGTATTATTTGAGGAAAATGAGATGGTTTGTAGACGAAAACACGTCTTATCGTCGGGGCCAGATAGATTTACAGCCAAACTGGCGCCTAAATTTGTCGCACCATGATGAATCGTGAGGAAAATATCCCCTGTCATCTTCAAGCTAGAAGACCTGGACGACAGGAAGGAAACCAGAGTGCACGTTTCGGACATAAAGAAATATTATCCCCCTAATAAACCTTCTCTTTTCCCAACAGATACCGCCAGCAAAGAAGATGCTCCGAAACATCGGACGAGGCAAAGGGCTCCGCCGGTCCACGATGACCAAACCACCGCGTCGACCAGGTGACGCAGTTACCCGCAATCTAACGGGTTTAACACCCGACAACGCAGTAATATCCCTAGCTCCGCAAGCGACCGATCAAGGGACGCAGGAGCGTCAATATGACCCCGACGACCAAGCTCACACCCTAGATCCGGGTTAAGTCGCCCGAGCCCTGGACGGCATAAACAAGCCGGGGAATTTGAGTTCAGCTCGGACTCGACCCAGGAGATAGACATCGGGGAAGAAAATTTGCCAAGAGCGATTGACGAAAACTCATTCGCGCTTTCGCTACTGGATACCACCATCCCATCACCCGATGAACCAATCCAATCCCGCCAGCCACCCCTACTCCCACCAACAAAGAAGAGATAGGAGAAACCCTGCCCGAGGAGGGCGTGCATCCGCAAAGACGTAAAACTACGAAAGCTGCAGAAAAAAACATCGTCTGCGAGCGTCTACAACGTCGTAAAACTACTGAAAACGTAGAGGATAACACCATCTGGCAGTGTCCGGAAAGACGTAAAACTACCGCATAACATCAGGAAAAGAAATAGAAGAGGAGCGTCCGGAAAGACGTAAAACTACCAGAATAACACCTGAAAACGTAATAGAGGAGTCAGCTCAAGACGAGCGCGAAGAAGAGAAGGAAAAGGTCCGTCCGCAAAGACGTGAAACTACAACACCACGGTGTAGATAAGAGCTCAGACGTCCACATAGACGCACCCAAAAGCGAGAACCTCGAACATTTAAAAGACGCAGCAACATCAACACTAGAAGGGGATAATAACGAACAAACCGAAGGCCATAGTCCGCAAAGACAGAAAACTAGAAAACAGAAGGAAACGGACTGGATTTATAATCCATTTTCCGGAAGGTATGAGGACTTCGGCGATACGATCGCAGTAGGGTATAAGTCCGACAGCGATGCGTAGCATAGGACAGGACCACTGGAAGCGTCTCGTAGACGTGTAGTAGTCCACAGAACCCCAGAGGACGCCATACCGTACAGATCGGGACGTCAAATACGATCTATCAGCCCCTTACCATACCGGCCAGGACCAAAGTTCCATAGGAAAAAAGAATGTAGGCGACCAACGATAGTCGGAAGGCCAGAGCCCATCGATTATGTTAGTACCCCGGAGGATGGCGACGTACGCCTGTACCGCGGCGATGGATGCGCATTTATGCGCTCTGTCGGAATGCAAAAATTCGGCAAGCGAAGCAAACGCGCCGCATACCCAGAGAACAAAGGCATGGATGGGCAAGGTAAAATAATAATTCCGACAGTATATAAAGAAAGCCTTGATCCCTATGAAGAAGATGCCTGCGCCGGTCAAGTGTCCTCAGAACCCATTGCGCGCCCAGAAAAATCGACCCCTTGCCACGATGACGAATGGGGCTTGAAAACCAAGAAAAATTGCAACCCTTTTGCGATACCGCAAACTACTAGCCCCGCCGTCAGCCTTCACGAGCCTATTGCTCAGCAAACGGTGACGCAAAATTCCGCCACAGGATCCCAAGGTATCCCATTGCTGATAATACTGAAAGTCACGCACCCCGAGAACTTCACACCTCTCAAGCGCCCACATCCATCCTATCGAGCTAGGCCCCTTACCAAACAGCAGGTCGAGATACGGGTTGGTTGGTAGAATTGCGGTGACAGCGGGCACAGGTATTCCAGCTGCCCAAAGCCATAAAGCAGCAAGTTCTGCTACCGCTGTGGCAGTAAGACGAAAGACGTACTTATTTATACATTCTGTCCCGTGACACCACCCACTGCTGCCTCGTCTTGGAAGGGGGAGGGAGTAGGTGACAGCCTAGAACAGTCGCCACGTGAAGGTGAGAAGACAACGCAGCAAACGTCCATTATTGGTACCATTAGCGGATTCCGCTCCCTAATTAATACGTTGTTGCCGCGCGCTGAAAATTATGTATGTTATTCGCTGTCGTAACCGTTGTTATAATTGTTGTTAAATAAAAATGTAATAAATAAATGTCTATTAATTTCGCAAGCCTGTTTCGTGTTATTTCGCGTTCCCGCATTCCCCCATTCTAGGTCCAGCGCAGCCGGCACGCCGCTCGACAAGAGCAAGTAAGTAGCAAGTAACATGCGCTTAAGTACGCGGTTACAATATATATACTATCATTCCTGTCTCGGTTTCGCCCGAGATAGTAATATAATCGACTTATCAAAAAGTTCAATACTACTTATGTAAAAAATACTCAATGTATAAAAATACATTGCCTAGATAATTTTATATATTAATATATTAGCATCCGCCGTCTTGGCTTTACTCAAATTAATAATATAACCGATTTATTAAGCAGTTTAATAATATCTATATAAACAATTCTCTATAAATCTATATTCCTACAGATAATTTATCCTCTGAGAATATTTATCGAAAAATAATCAAAAATTTAATCTTGGGGTCCTTCTGAAGCATCGGCAGTGGTGTGACTGTATTGAATAAGTCCTCTCACTATTTTTTTGAAAATTTGCATACTTATATTTTTTGGAGCGCGGATTATTAATATCATAATAACGTTACATCGAAATTAAATATGTATTCCCAAATCCATGAAAACTCCATAAAAATCATGGTTTGCTGAAATTATCTTAGAAAATGAAAAAAGTTGCAAAGACAATTAAAACCAAAATCAAAAGTTCATTAAAATACATATTTTTTGTTCTATATAATTTTTCAAGACAAACTATATATTTTTGGAGAATATTTCCTTCTCGGGATCCCCGGAACAATTTTACGTTTATACGAAAAATAGATATATTCGAATACATTTTTCTTGAGAAATGCTGGTTGTATAAATTCAGCGCATAGTACAAAAAATGCATTTTGATAAGATCTACAACTTTTGTTTGAAATACTTTTTGTAAATTTAAATACGGTAAAACAAAATTCGATAGTTTTAAATATAATGATTTCTTCAAATTGAAAGAACGAAAAATTTATTTAATATACACAAATATTTCTCATTATGAAAAATATATATTTAAATGTATTAAATGATTCAGTTGAAACGATATTTTTTAATTTAATATTATTAATTGTCTAAAAAGCATTTATTTAAATCGCCTAAATGAATTTCATTTTCTTGAAAGCATTAAATTTGATTTCATAAGTATATCATTAATTTTCAGATCTGGTTAGTTAAAATTAAAAATGTTTCCAAAATTTTTTCGCCAGGTATATCCAGGGTTTTCATTAAAATTCGCATATTAACGTATGACTCTACCGGTTACTAACTTTATAAAGAGATTCTTAACGTTTATAATTATATATGTTAAGTTTGAACGGAAGAGATTTTGTGTTTCAATTAAGTTGCGTTGTGTTACCTACAATACTGTGGGGTTATCTCCCACATAGGTTAAGGTAGTAAGATAAGTTCATAGCTAGAGCTGTACTTTAGCATCTAGTGCAAGCACCGCAATATTAGATTTAGTCGAGCGAAGACTGTCGTAGAGGCCAGTAGCTAGTCAGCTCGGTAAACCAGCCTCCACACACACACATACACACACACACACACACACACACACACACACACACACACACACACACACACACACACACACACACACACACACACACACACACACACACACACATACACACACACACACCACATACAATTTCTTGAGATTGTTAGTAAAGTAGCTACCTATTTTGCCATTTGTTTTGAATTTGCAAAAAATAGCCTATTATCTAATCCTGACCATGTATAATACATGGTTAAAATTTGAAGGCGACCGGTGCAGTAGTTTCGCCGTCGATAATAAATATACATACACACATACATTCTTATATATATATATATATATATATATATATATATATATATATTGTGAAGGGGATCGCAAGCTATCCCACGTCCCTATGCTCTCTCTTCCGTCGTAGCCTGTGTAAATATGTGTATATACTATCTGTTCTTCATCCGTTTTACTTATGTAAATAGTTAGCATGTAGTTTGTTACAGACCGAGGTACAGATACACTGGCGAGAAGGTAAGTGAGAGAGAGCGAGAGAGTGGGGATTGGGAAGAGATCATCGCGCGCGAAGTTTTGAGAGTAGAGAGAAGACCTTTCTCGAGTTCTGCTATCGCCTCGATTCGTGAGATTCTTTTTCGGGCTTTCTTTTGTACTGTTCGCGTTCTTTGCCGCCCTCCAGGCTGAGATTCGCGAAGTTCGTCCCACGAACGTAGATGCAGGGCTCGCGCTAACGAACCTGCCCCTGACTGTGCGGAGTGACCGGCCCATCCCGGGGCTACCGATGAGTGGGAATACCACATCTCGTATCTGCCGAGAGCGTGCTACCGTATGTCCAGGGCTTGCCGTCGCCGCCTCTTGTCACCAGCGGACGATAACGACGACTTTAGCGCCCCACTTGTAAGTGTCTCTCTCTCTCTCTCTCTCATCCCTGACTCCGCGCGCACCGTCGCATCGACGGCCCTCGACTTGTGCAACGCGCCTTGCCAGTCCGCGGATCTGACAGCGCTCAACAAGTCTCGACATTAAAGAGCTATTTTTATTCTACTTGTTTCCCTTTTCATTCCTTCCCGTGACCGGACGCGTCCCCTTTGCATGCGATGTTTCGTCTTTCGCGGACCGCCTCTCTCCCTCAGCGAGTCCATTTGAGGCTAAGCCCAGCTGAGCACATTTTCTGCAAGGGTCGTGCCCGCCGTCCTCGTATTCAAGGCGGACACGCGCACCGTTACATGGCGTCCAACGCGATCTCGGGATTATATATGATGTATATAATGCATATATAATGGGATATATATAATGAATTATATATCAATTTTTTTTAAATAGCTAATGCCCCGGCGAAATTTGCAATTTATGCATATATATAAATTATTTTTAGAATATTGTCTAAAATTATAGCTATATTGAAAAGTACATATATACTGCGTGTCGCGAGTGTTTATCTCTTCGAACCCCTTAACGTAAACACTCGCGGTCAAGGCCACTGCTAGTTAGACGAATGATTCTGTAAAGCGGTACAAACTTAAAATACAACAGAATGCGAGAATATAAGATTTGTTCGGCTTTTCAAGCAATACAGATATTGATTTAAACACTCATATAGACATTCATTTATATAATGTTTTATATATTAATTTAATTTAAGTTAAGCTAGAATTGATTAATAATTTATTTATAATGCGATATATAATGATAATATTAATGTCAAATAATAAAATATAATTAATATAAGTAACAATACAAATCTAACACGTAGATTTATATTCGATATTATGATATACAATAGATATACACAGCATTGTGGAATATTTTCGATAATCTTGTTTTACACTAAGTAATCGTAAATATAATCGTATGCTTATACTAATTTACGAATTTTGTATTTTTGTATATTTTTGTATTTTGGTATTTTACGAAAAAACAAAAATTAAAATTTTGTTATATTTTCAAAATAATTTTCTTTTGTGTAGAATCTTTTTTTTGGAAAATTGAAAATTCAAAAGTGGAAATTTTTGAAAATTTTTGTAAATTTTTTTGAAACTTTGAAAAATAAAATTCTTTCAGAATTACAAAGTGACTAAAAATAAACTATTTTTTCAACTTTTGTGGTGAGAATAAAAATTTTTTTTTCTTATATATTTTTATTGGGTTAGTCGCCTATAATTTTAGCGATTTCGATTTTTGCGCTGTCGCTCTCGCTATCCACTGTCTCTTGAGAGTACAGACTTTCACATTTGCCAAATAAATGAGATTTGTTCTTTATTTTTTTTCTTCTCTCTTATTGCTCAATGAAAACAATGAACATTAAATAATTTAATAATCAGTAAAGAGAATAATAAGTAAAATCTATATATTTTACAAATTATTAGTAACAGATGCAATTGAAGGTAACAATTGAGAGATAATTAAATAACATGTTAATTATCGAATTAAATAATAATTAATTAAATGCTGTCACACAGTCATTAATAAAATTTCATTAAATAACAATTAATTAAATTTTATTTAATAATAATTAATTTAAATACAATAAGAATTTAACTGAATAACAATTAAATAACAATTAAAATATTTTACTATTTTCTTCTTTTATCTCTTTTCTTCATTCATGGCAAAACATACGAAATTATTTGTTGGGTATTCTGTCTTGTGGTAACAACCGTTACATGAGCATCGCTCAAGGAGGGTTAGTTACTGGCATTATTTAATTCATTATCTAATTTAATACCCATTAATTAATTAACTAATTAATAAATTCTCTCTTTTAAAAAATTTTTTTGAGATAGTTAATTGTTTGTTTAATTAATTTTTGTTGTTTTGTTGTTTGTCCAATTGCTGGAGTATTACCGAGAAATTTGTCGTGCATCTAGTTAACTAATTAATTTTATATTTTATTTAACAATTATAATTACTTTTTTTGAAATTTCTCGTCTTTTTTGTGAATAAAGAACAAACTTTGTTTTTTTTCTTCTTATTTCGTTTGCCGTCAATGAAACAGATAAATGATGGCAAATCCTCCAAACGACTTTGATGACTGGCTCCAAAGCCTATGCGAGGAGGAGACAGACATCATAACAACGGAGTTGGAAATAAGAAATGATGGTTCCCATTTCAGAGGGCTGCCAGGCTATATCGCAGATTGGCAGGAAACTATAGCCCGGGAGACTTTGCGGAGTGCGACAGTGGAGGCGATGTCGCCAAAATACGCGCGTAGAGATAAAAATTTATTAAAAATAATTGTAACTTCGACAATGCGTGACGCAAGAAAAACGTATATCCTAAATAACATGGAAGGAACATACGCAGCTGACACACAGCAGGCTCGGGAAGTTAATCCGAGCACAGGCCAACGACGTAGCACAACAGCCTCCGATCAGCAAATGCAAAACCTGATCGATTTTAATTTGGCAGAAATTAACAGGTATGAGCTGCTCGCATGTAGCATAGCCAATGAATCGCCGATTCAGGCGGCCATAACGAGCGTAGCTACGTCTTCGGACTCGTGTGTCACGATTGACATGACACATCAGGCGCAAATCGCATCTGATATATCAGATGCAACAGCCGAGCCTCAGGCTGCTAGCATCAGAGATGATCTGGCAATTAATCCTGCATTAGACAGCCTGCAGATAATGCTACAAACATGGATGCGACAACTGAACAGCACTGTCCGCGATCTGCAGTAGAGGCAAAATAAAATGCCTGCTTCTTTGACTAGCATTCAACAAAAGCTGGATAAAACACCGCGACGCGATCGTGTCACTTTCCAAGACACATACGATCTCCAGTACTTAGAAAGTAACGAACAATCTAATAGTAATAGAGTTCCAAGATCAACCGGCGAGCCTACACTCTCGGCTCCTTGCCACCCTCGGTATAAAGGGTCTGGAAGGGGGGAAAATCAGATTGATCGAGATGTGATCAACTCGCCCGTGTTGTCCAATGTTGCCAAGGGAAAAGCGTTGAGGAATTCCTGCTACGAAAACACAGGGTAATGATGATTGTTATATTTTAAAAGTTAAACTAACTTACAAAGGATTTGGAGTATGATAAATCAATGACAACAATTTAACATGGAAAGTGTAAGAGAAACAATTTATTAAAGGATTGAACAACTAGTTTCTATAAATTCTAAGGTAATACGCGCTGTCAAATGATTAGTTTATCGAATAACGCTGACCGTTCGTCTCGAAAACGCAGTTGCAACTGCCTTTCAAACTGCAAGGAAGCGCTGTAGAACCTCTAAAATGCCCCCCTTTGAGGGTCTTCCCACGGCCCTTTTACAACCATATAAGCTTCAAATATAAGAAAATAAATGTTGAAAATTTCTCGCTCGGATGGTCAGCTTATGGATTAGACCCGCCTACTTTATGACCTTCTTAAGAACAACCTGAAGGACCGCGCTAAAAGCATCCCAATTACTTTACAATACATATGCGGTGCATCTGGGTTTTATAACTAGCAAATTCTCATAGATGCCTGCAGAGAACTTACAAGGAGGCATATAAAGAAATTTGTCCTTTCAAAGTCATACACGTGATACACATCCGTACTCTACGCTATTTCCAGTCAAAACGCATTATATACTATCGACAGTTTTATATGTGTAAATAGAACAATGATTGCTCCCTCTTGGTTATAAAGGAGGAGCATCATAACCGTGACTTCGCTGACTCGACCACAAATATCGACCCCGATCGATATTCACGATGGTTGGTTCAGGTGGGCATAGACGAGTTTCGCATTCATGCACTGCTCGATGCAGGGGCTGCTCCCACAGCTCTCGAAGCAATTGGCCTGTAGATTGCATTTGCCCTCGGTTGTTTTCACGCTTTCCCGGACCTGCGCTCGACTCGCCACGGGAAAAATTTAGCCGATAATAGACCATGTGGCCCTTCTACCGCGACCTTTACCTGATTTCTGCGGTCATCCACCCACGCGATAATACCATGTCGATCGAGTGTGATGCGGATTTCGTTCCACTACAACTTTGCGCCGTCTCAGTTACCTCGGCGTATTCGCTTGCCTCTATAGGCTTAGCTAATATTGACGATAGTCAACGCCGAGCTCTCGCGGAACTCCTCGAGCGGATGCTACCTCCGGCGGATCAGCCTCGGGGCTGCGCGTATCTGACCGACCAGGTGATCGATGTCGGCGATGCTAAGCCGATTAAGCAGCGTTATAATCCGGTCTCTCAGAAGCTAGAGCTGGAAATGCGTGCGCAAGTGCGCAAAATGCTCGATGAAGGGCGATCCGCCGATTGACCAACGAGTGGTCTAGCTCCGCGAAATGGTTCGCAAGAGGGACGGAAGCTACGGATTCTGTGTGGACTATCGCAAATTAAACACCGTGTCCAACTTCAGCGCGTATCCGCTCTCGTACATGGACGTAATTTTACGAAAATTGTGAAATGCCCGATACATCTCTACACTGGACCTAAACAGCGCCTACCACCAGGTCCCTCTTCGGGAGGAATCATGGCACCTCTCTGCCTTTAGGGTCCCAGGCATAGGGATTGTTTGAATGGACCCGCATGCCGTTTGGTGTCGCTGGTGGGCTTACAACCTTTTCTGCGACGAATTTCCGGTGCCAGCTTAACTGTTAGTAGGCAGAGGAGCAAATTCGGACTCGCAGAGGTACGGTTTCTCGGCGCCCTCGTGAATCGTGATGGTTTACGACCTGATCCGGATAAGATTGCACCAATTTTGACTTACTCCGCACCAAAGAGCTTTGAAACGGTTGCGTAGGTTACTAGGCCTTGCGTCGTGGTATCGCAAATTCTTGTAGAATACCGCAACGCTTGCTGAGCCTCTCACCCGATTACCAAGTATCATTGGGGAGAAGAGCAGCAGCAAGTCTTTGAGCAAATCCGGGGTATAGTCGCATCTGCACCAGTCATCTCCCGATCGTTTTCTGAGGAAACGTTCATCATACAAACAGACGCCAGCGACTCGGGACTAGGTGCCGTGCTCACGCAAACGATTCTTGGCATGGAGCGCGTGCTTTTCTACGCTAGCCGTACGATGACTGCAGCTGAGTGTAATTGTTCGGTCATCCAACGTGAGTGCCTCGCCGTGTTATGGGCTGTACGTAAATTTCGCCCGTACATGGAGGGTGATCACGGATTATATCAACCTCAGTTGGCTGCACTCATTGCGTAACCCCACGGCCAGGCTGGTCCGTTGGGTCTTAGAACTGCGAGGATATGACTATGGAGTCATCCACCGGAAAGGTACATTAATTGCGTACCAGACACCCTTTCTCGTTTGTACGAAGACGAGCCGACCTGCGAAGTCGCCTCCCTCAACGTCACCGATGTGCAAGATCCCTAGTATTTCCGCCTTTGTAAACAAATGATGAGCGATCCGACCGATCATCCATGGTGGAAAGTCGTTGGGCAACGACTGTACTACTATCATCCCGATCCTGTCGTCGAAGATTTAATAGGTGACCAGGATGCGTGGAAGTTAGTCCTGTCTAAATAAGATCACCGTACCATTCTTCATGAATGTCATGAGTAGCCCACAGCTGGCCATTTTGGACGCCATAAGACGTATGACCGTATCGCACGATCATACTATTGGCCCTCGTTGCATAAAGATGTGACTGCACCAGCTCGCCTGATGGGACATCGAACGGTCTCCCGCCCTTGGGCAGTAGTAGCTGTGGACGTGATAGGTTGGTTTCCATGATCTACCCGAGGATATGAATACTTACTCGTCTTTATAAATCTATTCACTTACTGGGTAGTATATCCCTAGCCGAAAGGCGAATGCGCAAATGATTCGCCGCGATTGATTACGTTTTGGTACGACCGAAGTATTCCTATCGGACAACGGCACCAAATTACAGAATAAGATCATCGAGAAATTCCTGGTGGAGCGTGGGGTAGAGTATTCCACGATACCTCCTTATCACGCTCAAGCCAATCCAGTAGAAAGGGTCAATAGGACTCTGAAGACCGCGATAATCGCCTTCATTGAGGAGACTCATACCACTTGGGATGCGCATATCGCCGAGCTGATGGTCGTGTACAACATATCCGTACATGACTCCATTGGCGTAAGTCCGGCCTTCTTCAACGCGCTTCGTCACCCCTCAGGTTCTAACATGCACCATCGCCAGGAAGAGCAGCGCGCACAGGCTGCGCAAAAAAGGATGCTCTACAGCATTAGAAAGAGCGCATTTAGAAGTTATCTGATCTCCATCTAAAGGCAGCAAAAAACTCGCAGAAAGCACACGCAAAGCAAGTTCGCTACTATAATGCGAGACGTCGCGATGTTCATTACGTGACGATCGCGTATGGCGGCCAAATAGCATCCTCTCATCTGGTATACAAGGTGTCAGCGGTAAGCACGCCCCGAAATTCGATGAGCCCTTTACCATCATGGAGAAACTCGGTACGGATGTTTATCTACTGATCGACTCTACAGGAAGAGATGCTGGTAAGCATCACGTCACCGACCTGGAGCCCTATAATCGAGATCACGACCCCGAAGATGGTAGCGGTTTCGAGACAGAAGAGCCTTCAGGCGAAGAGCGTGACTACGATGCGTCGGATTGTAATGTTGAGGCAAGCGACCGTAACTGCATTGTCACACCACTGGTGAGTGTACGGCGCCCTGACGACGCTCCTCATTGTAATGTCGATAGGAGCGTGCGAAGCGATACCGCCGCGGGCAATGCCACGCGACTTAACGCCGATGTCGCGCCACGTAGATTAGAAAGACTGCGTAGGATAAGAATCGTAACCCCTCGAAGGACTGAAGCGCGAGCACCTGCGAAGCTTCGTAACAGCGAAGTCAATTGCATAGACTCACCACAAAGAATGCCAAATGGAACTGGTGCGAAACCGAACAGGAGGCATTTAACAAAATTAAAGAACTGCTCACTAATGCACCAGCACTTGCTTGCCCAGACTGGAATAGACCATTTACTCTGCAAACCGATGCAAGACGGCTTAGGGGGTGCCCTAACGCAAACATACGACGAAACCGAGTGAGTGATTGCTTTCGCCAGTGGGAGCCTGTCTGCTCCAGAAAAGCATTACTCAGCCACCGAATTAGAATTTCTTGCTATAAAATGGGGCATTTGGAAGTTCCGCCATTAGTTAGAGGGTTATCATTTTATAGTATTAACGGATCACCAATCACTAAAGTGGCTCAATCAAATAGAAAGCCCGTCTGGCTGTCTAGCACGGTGGGCCCTTGAGCTGAGTCAATATGATATTGAGATAAAATACAGGCCAGTGACCAATAACTTGCTGGCAGATACTTTATCTAGACAGCCCTTAGAAATAGCTGCAAGCGAGTTAAAAAGTTAAGACTGGTACGAAAGATGTCTGAAAAATGTCTAAAACGAACCAGAAAAATTCCCCGATTTTTGTATCACAAAGGGACAATTGTATAAACACATTCTGCACACGTTAGACTTTGACGACACAGCAGAAAATCAACAATGGAAAGTGTGTGTCCTGAAAAAAGATGAGTAAAGTATACTGAAAGAAGTGCATGATAATCCGGTTGCAAGACATTTGGGAGTTGCCAAAACTTTGTCCCGGATAGCCAAGAACTACTATTAGCCAGGAATGTTATGGGAAACTGCTGTATACGTAAGAAACTGTATAAATTGTAACAACAAAGTCCTGCAGATACCTTGCATGCAACTGCCGTCGATCAACCATGGGAGACAGTAGCTGTCGATTTGGTAGGTCCACTCCCAAGATCTGCAAAACTTAATATTTGGCTATTAGTAATGCAGGATAAATTTACCAAATGGGTGGAACTACAGGCACTACGAAAAGCTACCGGAAAAGCTGTTGCCCATGTAGTCAACGAGAAAATAAATTTAAGGTTTGGTTGTCCAAAAACGATAATATCCGATAATGCACGACAGTTCGTATTGAAGGAGTTTACCGAAATGTTGACAAAATCAGGGATACAATACCGGAAAACACCACCGTATACTCCTCAGTGTAATCCAGTGGAAAGGGCAAACCGAGTAATCAAGACGATGATCTCACAATATATTACCACAAATCAAAGGAATTGGGACGATCATTTAACGGAAATTGCATTTGCTTACAACACGGCTCAGAATGAAGCAACTAAATATACGCCAGCATATCTAAATTTTGGCAGAGAATTGCGTCCTCCAGGTTCTCTAATACAGAAGAAAGGATTATATGCCAAAACGCCAAGTCAAAACCGTCTAAAAAAGTTACATGATGCCTTAGAGTTTTTCAGAGGATAATAAGCAAGAAGTTTCCAAAAGCAACAACATTATTATAATCTACGCCGCCGAATTTGGAAATCCACGATTGGCGAGAAAATATTTAAACGGACACATGAATTATCCACTAAAATGGATGCCTTTAACGAGAAATTGGCGCCAAAATTCGAAGGACCGTTTACAATACATAAACAAATATCACCGGTTATCTTTGATCTAATAGATAACACAAAAAGATAATTCGCCATATTCATATTAAAGACATGAAGCCCGCCAAAGATAATCTGATGAAAGATGATTTCCCGCCCTGAAAACTAATATAAAGGAAGAAAATTCCGAGATAGAAAGTAGTAATTATGCTGCACCCTAACGAGCAGGAGCTCTGCCAGCGAATGTTAGAACTTAGCGTACCAATCCAATGTTATGGAAGACATTTTACGCTTTTATAAACACGGGAGTACTTATGTCGACCGTTTCGAGTGAGATAAGCCGGATACTCCAAGCCAGGGGTGGTGAAATGACACATGGAGCATACGAACTCTAATTAGATCGAGCTCCTCTGTACTCGAAAACACCACCAAAAGTATCTATCAGCCACACGATAAAGATAGATTTTGAATTCCAGAACAAAAATTTTGAAGAAAGTTTCGCCGTTGTGGATGAGCAGCCAGTAGATATCATTTTTGGCATAGGAACCATTTCAAAAATAGGCTACCGCATCCTACTGCATGCACGATCACCAGCAGCACGAGTAAGGCCTGCAGATAAAAGAAAGAAAAGAAGACGTGCAATTCAACGAATTTTACATAGGATGAATGATGAGGGCATCAACAGTTTTAGCGATTCTGAAGGGATGAGCGACGACGAATTTAAAAAAAAGTAAGGAAGTTAATAATACCCTCAGAGACATCTGTCTTAATAATAATTAAAATAAGTAAAATTGTTGAAATTACCGATAGTACCTATTAAGTTCATCGACGTACCGTCCTTAGAAGGAGAAAGAGACTCATTCGTAAATATTCAAAACAAGGGCAAAGGGAACTTAATAGGTACAGAATATAATTAGTATTAAGCAAAAGATAGTATTATAGAAACCGTATAATCGAAAATAGTAGAAAATTTTCAGCGAACAAGTTGTATTCTCTATACAGCCTAATACGCGCAAAATTTTAATTTCGAATTTAATAAAGTTTCCGAAATTAAAATAATTGGGCAATGCTCCCGATTAGCGGTCAAACCTGCAATAATCAAAACAAGACTATTGTGCGTATCAAATATACCTGCCTCACGAACGTAGGACAGGAGAGAGCGAAGGGGAACTCACGCGCGTCGCGAGAGAGAGCCGCAGCTATGCGGCAGACAGCGTCGAAAAGATGTCCCGCGCCCCCGCGCTCCCCGCGCCGACGAACTCGGGAGGCAGTAAATATATTCGTCGCCGCATGGCCGCTTATTTCTAAATACTTTATTTTAAAATATATTATGAGAATATGCAATTGAATATATGCGAAGGTCCTAAAGGACCAAAAAATAGAATTAATTATCAATTACTATGCGTAATTATTATATTTAATTATTATAAGTTTTGTAATTAAATATTCATAGTCGACAAGTACTAAATAAATTATTATCTAATGACTATTATTTTAATTACTAGGATAATTATTAGTATTTTAATTGTTATTATTATTTAATAAAAATTATAATTATCGTTAATTAATAGATTCATTTGTTAAAATAATATCATCATCAAAGGTATTATAATACCTAGATATTATTATAACATATGTAGAGTATCTATTTTCCGTTTCTTTGTTTCTTTTCTGTTTCTTCTGTTGCTTTTCGTAAGAGGTGGATTATCAGCGATACACTATTAAAGCATAGGCGAGTGGGCAGGAATTTATAATTTATTCCAAGAGAGGAGATAAATCAATTCAATATGAAGCGGATTAATTGGATGCGGAACAAGATGGAACGATCAGGGATCAGAGTAACACAGTCAGAGCAATACTAGAGATTGATAAGATTAATTCTCACTCCCGATAAGGATATGCGGCATCGGCTAAGGAACCTAAGAGCGGAGAGTCAGAAAAGCCTAGCGAATAGGCTACGAGAACTACGTCTTAGCCCGAAAGGACATGTGCTGGTGCTTGCGGAGCGTCTGCTGGGATACGCGTACAAAGCTCTCGGAACTCGAGAGGACGTACCATGGTATCTGGAATGGGTCGAAAAGACGGGAGATGATATGGCTGAGGAGATGCTACCGGCCTTGAAGACATCTGACATTGAAGAGGGTCCTAGCGGCTATGCTTGAACGAACAGTACTGACCAGAACGATTGCCACGTCACCATCGACAGTCTTCAGCTAAATGTCGTTTACTTCGATAACCCAGCCACTCATATCGAGCGCGACAGGACCATTTTATAGTATGACGTAGATACCACCAATAGTGCAATATCGATGCAGTGATGTGTATTGGTCATCCGAGTGGATCCGTGCATATGGGCATGACTCACAGATGATGTCAGTAGAAAAGCTTAGCCGCGAGACTCAGCTGCCGCGGATACTCATGAAGATTCCGACGTAGGATGTTACGAATCAGATGAGACGTCTGATGCATCAGCATTTCAAGACAATATTATGCCGCGTAGAGTGCGAGCGAAAAGTGAGGGAATACTTACAGAAGCACCGTGTGCCACTAAAACGTCCAAGAACGCCAATCGCCAAGCTGATGTACAACGGAATACCGGATAAACGAGACCAGGGTAGGAAAAAGAAAGATATAGTACGTCACCAAAGGAGCCAAGTAATTAAGTTAGAACTGCTGTAGAGAAGCTGTCAACACGGAACGAAGAAACTAAACACTAAAACCGGGAAATCGAAAGGAAATGCGGCACACTCGAGAGGGGGAACGCATCAATAACAGAGTGCCGAGTCAACATTTGGCCAACGATTCAGAGGCTATAGCTCGTCCGTGGAGTCATTGGGCAGTCCGTGGAGGCGTTTTGGCCCGCAGAGCGTAGTACTGAAGAAAGTCAGACTGACGGAAGTCGCTGAGAACGTAAGTCAGCACGAAGCCCGTTGAGAGACAAGCCACAAGAGAGAAATCGCCGATCACCTTAAACGGTGCATAGCGACATACGCACGCTGCAAACTTGGAGAGTAAAAAATGCATGTGAATATTATGAAGACCCGGAGGAATATTTAGAGCAATTGATCGATTGCCAGAAAAGTTTGGGGATATCAGAGAAAGCACTGCTCAAGGCTATGCCATGCACTCTACCGTCCATTCGGGACAGGCCAATAAGCCTCAAAATAGGCCAATGATGCAGTCCGAGATTGTGTTCGAGAGAAGACCGACGGATACGTCGAATCAATCATCGTTTGTTGACGTATGTTATACTTGCCATGTACCTGGGCACCAAGTGGCAGAATGTCAGCGTCAACAGTGCTGTACGTATCATTAAGTTACACATAGCTCGGTCCAATGCCGATGCAAGTCGATGCCAACGCAACAAACTATAGGAGAAGATCTCTGTCAAGTCTGTCAAACGCGCGGAGTGACGTTTCAGACGTGTAAGTATTGGTGAGGTGAGGAAGTTACACTAGCTAAAACCGATAAGCCGACTAGCCCTGAGGAACCTGCGCGGGACAAGATAGCCGAAAATCCAACTGAGAACCGACGATATATCAGGATATGCATTGGAGGAGAAATATATCGTGTATGAATTGGTAAAACAGGAACTGGTAGTGTACAAATAACTATTACTATTGTGGCTCGAAACGGTTGTGCAATCTGGATATCGGAGTAGTACCTTACTCCGTCTATATACGTTGGTTGGACTAACCATAAACTAGCTCTTGATTGGCGAATAGGTTTACGACGCGTCGAATCATAAATATATATATTAGAGCACGCACTTAAACGGACGCTCTGAACATAGACTTGAATATTAGAACGCGCGCTTAAACGGACACTGTGAAGCCCATATTGAGGGGCAGACATAAGTCTAGAGTCGTGCTTGCTCTCTCATTCCGAGAAAAGATTAGGGAGGCAGTGTAACAATAACAATGGTATAGAGTATAGGAGACATGTATATTTCTGCTGCGTATATTTCAACTGCTATTGTTCCGCTACTTCTTGATATCAGCATAAGAATTAAAAAATGTATAGCTCGATTTATATATTATTAAACATGAAAACGCATGCAGTTTTAATTATTTATAACAATAAAAGATAATACATGAAGTACAATAATATTATTAACATATGAATCAGTAAACGTAAATTTAAATAAAATTATAAATTATAAATTTACGTGCAATACATAATATGCAAATTTAAAATATATACAAAAAGATGACATTTATTCATGATTTGACTTCGATAGTTTCCTTTGTATCATCCATCTCTTCTTTAGTTTGAGATTCTCTAGGTATACATTAACTAGCTATTAATTTAACGTATTAAAAAGTCAATATGATAAATTGTCAGACCCATGTGTTGTAATTGTAAATTGATAATTTTCATCTACAGTTAAACTAAATATATTCGCGCTAAAGGTACATTTTTGAAAACTATGTTCGACATAATTTATGAAATTAAATAAATGGTGATTTGAATGTATTAACCGTCCTTTTATTTTCATATCCACATGTAACAACACGAGGGACTTCAAGAAATAAAACAACGATTTGATTTGAAAGAATTGATTTAATAGTGAATGATAATATTTGTAATATACTACTGCTGGGAGGTTTAAAAACAATAACAATTTAAAAACTTGTGTTGAACTAATTGAATTTTAATATATATAATGAACGTAAAATACAAATAGCAATCACCATGTGTACAGACAAGATACGAATAATGCCTTCTGCACTCAAACAGCGCCCTTTATAGACTTTCTTTTTATCGCGGGTCAAATTTCGGGCGATGAGCCCCATTCGTTGATCGCAGCCTAAACACTTCGCGCAGCCGGACGGTCGCAGAACCCGAGGTGGTAATCTGACACCGTCCAAACCTCTTTCGTAAAATCTCAAGATTTTCCTCCGACTATTATTTGATTACCTTAGTTGTAAATCATATAAAAATCAGTTTTCAGGAAAATCTTCGATTTTACCCGTCATGGTACGGATCAATTGCTTTTATGGAAGCATAATCAGTCAAACCTCTTTCGTAAAATCTCAAGATTTTCCTCCGACTAATATTTGATTACCTTAGTTGTAAATCATATAGAAGTCAGTTTTCAGGAAAATCTTCGGTTTTACCCGTCATGGTACGAATCAAGCGTATACCTTAGTTGTATACAGTTTGTGGCCTTTAACGAAGGTTTGCTCGCGATCCTGACTTCAATAATTAATTAATTTCAATTCAAACACAATTAAATTAATTCATTGAGTCCAATTCAAAAATTCAAATTATATCTTATAAAATAAGATTTCAAATCGCCAACCGATGATTTCGTTAAGCATTATTCAATATCTCGTGTGTACTTACATATCATTTATAAACAGTTTTTATAATTCGTGCGGCGCCGTTTTGTCCGAGGAGATCGCATAACATTTCTTACTCATATATTCCCCCCAAATACAATATTAATCACTCATTTATTTACATTACTTCCCATCTTAAAAGTAAACATTTCTCGCAATATAATTTATAACTATATTTAGTTACAAAAGAAATACTAAACCTATGTATATATATAATGGCAACGCGATATTATAAAAATTTCTTAAAAACTATTACGCATTATTTTAATATGTATCAGATTAAATAATTCCAAAAATCAAAATCATAAATTAATTTTATCTTTATACTTCTACTTTCTTAAACTATAAACATATAACATAAACTATAAAATGACCATCGGCTATAAAGAAAATATCTTATTTTGAATCTGAATTCAAACAATATTAAAACATTTCACGTAGAACTAATTATAATAATAGCTAGAATGGAATCGATCAATAAAACTTTATTCTAGAAATTATAAACGCTGAAGGCTTAATACTAATTTTTACATCTAGTTTCGATTCTGTTCGTAACAATGTTATTACGTACCTTAGCAAGCCAGCGGGATAATGAATGCTCGAATAGAGGCGCTCGCGCTTATATAGTTTGGTCTCTACTTATCGAAATAGGTTCCGTACATTTAGCAATAAAGGGTATAAGGTTCGCGACGATCTCGAGCAGCTTTGTCTCGCAACCATAAGGCCCGGAATAAAAATCCAATCTTTGTGGATATATTTGTTTCTACTTTTGTAGAATTCATGTCTATGGTTTGATAGAGTTCAACAGCTTTCGAAAATAATCATATTCTCTACCAAATAAATGCATGCAAAAGAAAGTACAGATTTCGAAAACCTTTAGTTTTCCGGGCACGACACCGAATCTTTCAGTCGCATACATTTAACAGCCATGAAGAACATGAAATTTTCCAGTCACAGCACTGGGTATTACAAAATCTCTCTAGATGTTACATAGAACACATATTAAGTAATATTTAATAAAATTCAAATAATTATTTAGTGATGGTATACATCTAATAAATCTAAATTACTACTAAATTGTATTATATGCATTGCGCTGGCTTCCTTTACAATAAATCGTACAAATTTTTCTATTTTATTCATTTGTATCATAACATTTAATTTAATATAATAAAACATTATATAAAAGAACATATAAAAACTCATATTTAAAACTTGTACAATAAAGTTAATTATTAATAAAGCTTATGAACGAAACATTAAAATTATTTCGTTACTCTATAAAATAGAGCAAAAATCACTGACTCGACTATAGCTTAAATTTCTCGAATTGATTATATAATATTAAATAAGTCTTAAAACTACATACATCTTTATTTACGTTTCGTCTCCTATTACATTAATACGCACTTAACTTATACATGCATAATATGCCATTTACAAATCTTATTTTATTTAATAATTATAAACATATCTGCTAAATTATTTCGAAACTGTCTAATACTATGAAAGTTAAATGAAATCTTATTTATATTAACACGCATTAACAAATTCGGTTCATAATCAAGTTCGGACAGTGAAATACGGTGTCAACGTGTCTGGCGAAGACAATTACAGAAAATATCGAGCTCGAACCGTGGAATACGTTGCTCGGGTATCTGGGAACGACTTCTACGTGGACTTTTGCAATTATATGCTGTAATACGATGCCCAGGTGTCTGGGGATGACTTGTATTGGGAGTTTCGCGCTCAGCTACACTGCCTTCGGAACGCGGTGATGCAGACCACCCTTCCGGCCAATCCATTGGTTTGAGGTTTCAGGCCCTGGAATCCTTCCACGCCAATACCGCCTTGGAGGCTCAGCGCCTGCAGGCGAACATCAACAGGGTGTTGACCCTACGAAAAACGGCAGAGGCCCGGCGTGGGCAGGCTTCGGCTGACTCGACACAGTTTGCACCTATCCGGCTGCCAAATTGCAGCCAGTGCAAGCTGGTGGGCGTGCGCCAGAGCCGGGAGTGTCCTATTAACTCAACCGCCTCGGTTAATCAAATAATAAAAATAATAAAATATATAAATCAAGCGGTTCTCTGAATATTACATTGTTTCGGAAGAGAGTTTTCTTTCCCGTTCTCTCTTCATTAAGCCATTTCACAATTATATTATATGTTCGGTGATCCCTATCCTGACACGATGGTCAACACGAGGAAGATATGCTGTGTTGAGCTGTCACGTTCTGGCTATCAGCGTCTGGAGGGGGGGCGTTTGATGTCTTGATATCTCTCGTCCCGATGCACTCTCTCCCGTCGTCGGCTGTATTTAAATATATGTATATAATATTTGTTGGTTATATATATACTTAATGTAGAGGTATGTTACAGGCCGATGCATTAACACACTCGCAAAGAGGTATGTAAGAGATAGCGAAAGGGGGAGAGTGGGTCAAGTACATCGCGCGCGAAGTTAGTTCGATGACTGCCATGCTACGCGCGCGTTGACGTAAAAAGAAAGCCATAAAATTGTGTTCAGCTGTTGCCTCCCCGTATGAGGTCTTTCGGTCTTATTTTCGCCCTCATCACCGCTCTTCTGAGCGATACTTGCGAGTTCGCCACGCGGACGTGAGCCTGCCATCTGGCCCATCTCCCAAACGAATCGATCGTCCCTCTCGGAAATACCGACTGTCGGGAACACCGCCTCCTTCGGGAGCTGGGAGAGCTGCGCCCACATTGCGAGGGTCTACCACCGCCGCCTTCCCATCGCTGACGGACATCGGCCTGCGCACAGTGCCTCGCGACCCCGCGTGACATCCTTATAATTCTATCGTTATTAAACATGATTTTCACCTTATTTATTTCGGCATTCGTTTTACGATAATTATACGCGCTTCCTTGTGCATGCGATACGTCGCCCGTTGCAGACCGCCCCACTCCTTCACAGAATTGGTTCGGGGCTCAGCTCAGCCGGGCACTCTTTTTGGAACAGCCGTGCCTGCCCTCCTCGTGCTCGAGGCAGATACGCGCACCGTTACAATATATATATATATATATATATCATATATATTGTAACAGGGTGCCTTTGGGTGCTCGGGTGCTCCTCTTCTCTCTGCCACTCTCTTTCTCTCTCTCGTTGGCGCTACTCGGCGGCCTGAAAGTCGCCAGTTCGAGCCTCGATATGCGGCATCATCGCTATCAGGCCGAGGCCATCCGTGCTCGTTTCTTCGAGGAACTGATTGAAAGCGGCGTACATCCCTCCCTCTCTTCTCCATTTTTCAAGAGCAATTCTCAAGCGGAATTCTTGATCGAGGGCATCCCGCTGTTGAGAAGGGTTGTACCACGCCACGTGGGCGAGCGTCTCGTCGTCGTTCCGCGTTTCTTTTTCTCGACAATGAAGCGTGTGGGGGAGGACCATCGATTGTCCGGGCCCCCGCTTCACGAACCGGCGCTGCGTCATCCCTGAAAGATGCCGTAAAGATCTGGTAGTATGCCGACACAGCGATCATCCAGGCAGAGCACCTCATCAATGGTTCCCGTGATCTCGCAGATACTCATCTTAAAAAGGGAAGGTTGAAGAAGAAGTAGAAGTAGAGAACGATATGTTAGTGGGAGAGAAGACATGTTAGGGAATGGCGCGTGTCCATAACCGTCGTGGCGAGCTCGTACGCTACACCACGATCTCTGGTCAGGCTCGGGGCCCTTTAGGCCTCCTTGGACCACGTTTCGATCCAGTTACAATGGGCACCTCTGCGCTCGTTCGCTGTGCGTCCTGGACGTCTAAAAATTGCACTCGTACGAGGATTTTAAAGCGCACGTGGCATGTCGGCTCCGATTGCCGGCCATAAAGCAGTGTAATCTGGTTGGACCCTGGAGTAGATTGTGCTGCAGTATTATACACGAAGACGATTTCCGCCAGTTTATCGTTCCACACACGGTGATAGTACTGATCATCGTCTGTACGATTCTGTACGATTCACACGTTTTATGGGATTTGCTTGGGGATGGAAAGCAGGCGTACATACGCCCTGCACTCCCCTTTCGTACAAGAATTCTTAAATGGCACGATTATAGAACTCTGTACCATGATCGGTCACGAAAACCTTGGCCGCTCCGTATTATCGGATAATCTATACCTTGAGCTCGGATCACTGCTTACGCGTTGAAGCGGCGATTCGGCGCCAGATCGATCTAATGCGTACGAAAATCCTCGAAGACAAGGATGTACTCGTGTCTGTGGACGCTTTTGCGGAAGGAATCCATGACGTCACTCTCGAGTACCTGCCATGGTAATCGGGCGTTACGTCGACCCATGAGACCTGTGGGACCATTTCGCTCGACCTTGCACTGCTGAACTACTTGGCATTGACGTACGTATGATGCTACATCCGCATACATGCCGAGCTAGTGATAATACGAAGCTACACGGGTATGAGTCTTTACGATCCATGTAACCAGCGTTGGGCTCGTCGTGACGAGCACGCTCTCTCGCTGTTTTTTGGATCGACTAGTTTCCATGCAGTGCCGTCCTCGGTGTCTCCGTTGGAGGCCAGACCAGAGCAGTAGCGGTAAAGTTATCCACTTATCATTTTCTAGACGGGATATAACAACGAATACTTCTATACGACATCTTGTCGTTGCAAATGCTGGATGTCCGTCGAGCCCTCTAACCACGATAACACGCAAAGAGCTGGTCCATCTTCTTCATGCCCACGAAAGAGGGTGTTGGGCACATAGTTCAATGGCCTTTTGCGATGCTTGACTTCGTAGCTTGTAATTAAAGCGCCCAGTGAGTAAAGCGGTCGGTCAGGTTCCGAAGATTTTACAGCGAAGGGAGCTGTGGCCGGTTACCCTTTTTAAAGTGATAACCTTCCAAGTACGGCCGAAACCTCTGCATGGCCTAGAGTATAGCGCGACACTCCGTAACGCTATAGTTACGCTCGGCTAAAAATTCGAGTACTCGCTATTCCTTAACAATAACCTGTAGTAGCATCGCGCCGAGGCCCGTGTCGCTCGCAACTGTATGTACAACGAACGTTTCCTGGAAGTGTGGCTTTTGTAGGATAGGCGCGAACGTGATGAGTACATTCATCCGTTCAAATACGTCTTCATGCTCTCGATCTTAGTCATAATGGTAATCCTTATGCGTCTACCTTTTCTGAGTCGCATCAGAGGCTCTAAGGTGCTTGCAAAGTCGCGCAAAAATTTGCGATACTACGAGATAATCCCCATAAAGCGCCTTAGCTGTTTTATAGTACGGGGGGCCAGATACGCAGGAACCAGCTCGACTTTGGCTGGCTCGGACCTGAAACCTTCACCGTTCATTAAGGTGCCAAGGTACTTCATCTCGGTCTGGCACAATTCGTTCTGTTCGATGTTTATCGTGAGCCCTGCGGCCCTTACATGCTTTAGCACGTGCTCAAGCCACTTCAGGTGCTCCTCGAACAACTCTGTGAGTATGATTATGTCGTCCAGGTAAGAGAAGGCATAAGGCTCGAGCTGGAACCCGATCACACGGTCGATGATTTGTTGAAAGGTGTTGCTGGCCTGGGTTAATCTGACCGGCATCCGGCTCAACTGAAAAAGTCCCTTTCCCGGCACTGTAAACGTAGTGATCGGCCTCAATGCTCGATGCGCTGGACGGCGCTGGGCAACATGCGGGCCAGCAGCTGATCGAGTTGCTCACGCTATCGTTGCTCTATATGGGCTAACCCAACAGATGCGAGGGCTATGATGTTTGTCACCGCTACGCAGCTCACGTCGAGCGTAATCTCTCTCTGGGCATCCTGGATGTAGAGCTTATCGGTGCAGAAGTTAAGAATTGCTCTGAAGACACATATAAATTTTAAACATACGTAACAGTCTTCGTGGAGATCCGGGAGAACGGCTACGCGAAGTTCTTTCACGATGCCAGCCTCCTCAAACGGAAGCATTATATATTCCACTACGGGGACGTGTTGTTAGTAAGTTTCACGACCTCCTTTGCCTATGCTCCCCTGGAGCTGTTATCCGCTTGGACTCGTGGTCAGTAGACTAACGGGGCCCATCACGGTCAGTGCCACCCCAGATCGTAAAGAACGCTGATACTATATTCTCGGACGCCCTCCTGCAACCACCACCGAGACCCTACACATATCGTCGGTGTTGATCGTTTTTGCTTTCTCGCATTCTATCTTCTGCGCGGGATTAGGCTCATCAGTGTGCCTCGCGGACGGAGCCATGCACGTAGGGGCGACAGGCGGCCCTTAGAGTAATCCCTCGTCCGTTGGTGTCGACACGGTCGAGGTAAGGAGGTCGGGAGCGGAGGTGGCTAGTTCTACTCACTTCCCCTGAATTTTTCCGAGCATTGAGAGCATGTGGCACGCGTATGAGCCGATTGTTCGCATCTCCAGCCCTCGAGTGTCGGACTCCCGTTCTTGGGGGTGTTGCGCGGAGGCGTCTGCTTTGAGTCACAGTGCCGACGCTAGCTGCTGCATGGACTCCCACTTCCATTGCTCCACGGGGCATATGATGCCATGTCGCGCTGATCGTAGCAGCGCATCGAAGTCTGCGTCGCTCGTGCGTGCGACCCACCGTGCCCCATTGCTACGCGGAATGTGCGTATTTTTAATTATATAATACGTATTTCTACTTATTTACGTGCGTATTTCTAATTATATAATACCTGACCTAACTCGGACGCACAGCAACTCCAAGTGAGTGCGAACACGCGTGAAAGAAAGCAGAGAACTGAACGACGAAGTTCTCGCATAACATGAAGAAAATGAACCAGGAAATTTTTAATTGTCTATATATATAGTATATATATATATTTTTGGTATATATATATATTTTTCGATATATAAATATCGCATGACCTCGTTGAACACTAGCTCAACAAAGTTTATGTTTTCAGAAGTTTTCAGTTTATTTTTTCTATAGAAAAATATTATCCTTGCGCTTACTTTTTTTAAACTATACAATCCCAACATTCCCACCAGCATACACAGAAAATATCATGCGTGGAAATTTGCGGAGAAATTACAGAAAACGCGCGTGCTTTCCAGGAGTACGCGTATACTATGAAAATTCGCTTGCAAATTTGCTCGAAAGTTTATTCGAACTTTGGAGAATTTTGGAATTTTGTCATTGTTCGAAAATTTCCGTTAGGTCGAACTGAACATTTATATTATCGCACTGAACACGCATATTAACTGAAAATTTGATGATGACAAAGCTGTGCGCAAGATGGGTGCCGCATTTGCTCACAATGGAATAAAAACAGCGTTGTGAAGATGTTTCAGTTGAGTGTTTGACAATGATTCGCAAAAATAAAGCATAATTTTTGCGCTGTTTCATAACCATGGTTGAAACATGGGTCCACCACTTCACACCCGAAACAAAACAATCAAAACAATGGACTCAAAGGAGAACCGTCTCCAAAGAAGGCAAAGACCGTTCCAGCTACAGGAAAGGTTATGACGTTGGTTTTTTGGGATGTGTATGGGATAATTTTCTTTCACTATCTTGAAAAAGGAGAAACTATTAACGGCGATCAAATCAAGCAAATCGACCGCATTTGGCGAGAAAGTGTTGTTCCATCAAGACAATGCACCAGCTCACACATCCGTTATTACCATTACCAAAATTAATGAATTAAAGTTTGAATTGCTACCTCATGCACCCTATTCGCCAGATTTAGCCCCCTCGGATTATTTTCTGTTGCCAGACCTGAAAAAATGGCACTGGTCTTCTTATAAAAAGGTTATCGAAATTATTGAAGGAGAATGTCTTGAAAAATAAATATATTTTTTTCCAAAATTTTTCAGTTTTATTTGTTGGGCCAGTTACTTCTGGAACTACCCTCATATGGAGCGCTCGTGCTCATATATACAAAAAGGAGAGACGTCTCTTTTCTCTCTGTCTCTCGCGTAAATAGCGTTGATGCCTTCGCTTTCTTGTCAATCCTACTTTAATTATATTTTTCATATATACTTACTTGTCTTGTCAATAAGAGGGGGAATTTAGATTTAATTTACTAAATTTGGTAGTGGGGATAAGGTATATATAGATTGGAATCTAAGGCTTAGCTTAGTCCCTGATGAGGAGCCGTAGCGAGCTCGAAACGTTGGATTGGATCTTCAATTAGGTAAGGGTGTTGGGGACAGTCAGACTGCACTTTACTAATAAAAAATTTTTCCAGCTAATATTTTATTTTCAGATTAGTCTACGGGGGTGACTGTAAACAAGGATAGTCTGACTGTCATTATAATTTATAATTTTTAATTTAATTTTTATTTTTTATTATTTTTGTGTTTGATGTATTGATGTTATGTGGATATGTAATGATATTGTTGCGTATTGTTTTCGATTAATTTGATTGGACTGTAAGACCAATGAAAAAATATTTAATAATTTGCCTCGTGAGTCACTAATTAACGATTCAACCTTATACAGACACCAAGATATAGAAGTAAAAATACACAGCTCAACAGAAACCAAGGGGACGGCTTTAAAAATCAATAGAAATTTCCAAGTTAAACTTGCATTTCCAGTGCGTTAAATGTATCGGCAAGAGCATTGTCTCTATTTGACCTGCTGCAGTAGTCATCAAATGAACACAAAACTATGGACAAAGAATGGCTAAGCAACAAGTAGCACGTGCATGCGTTCGACTGACATCATCATTCTCGGAGAAAAAAGAATGAACGATGAACCAGATACTCTAATATTAAATAGTGAGCAGCGTAGTCAATAGCGGAATTAGAGCTGCCCATCTCCTATATTTATCGTACGTGGCGTGCAATGTATGATGCTGCTCAATACCTATCTTTCATACCAATATCTGCATCATTCTAGATGTGCAGAACCAAAAAAAAATTGTTCATGTGGTATGTGCCGCACATTATTAACGTGACAGAAAAAGCAGCCGACAGTATATAAATCACTTATCAATAATTCGAATAGTTCCATGAAGCATCTTTCTGTATTCATACTTTTACTAACAGCAATGAAATTGACCAACAATAGTTTTGACTCAGGTCATATTGCCTTCTATTTGATATTTGTAGTATTTCTATAGTTATAGTAGCTCATTGCATCAACATTTACTGTGATTCTTGTTATTATAATTCATTGATATCAAAATTTATTAGGAAAATTCTAAAATAAATAATACGAAATTCATATTACATTATTATATATTAAATAATAATATTTTTTAGAAAATATTAAATACTATTATCATTTAGTATTTAATAATATTTTACATTTCAAATAAATATAAAATTATATATTAGAATCTCGCCGGGCTGGAAGGCTAGCGTACTACGCGCGTCGGTTAGATATTCTTGACGTACGGTTATAGGCCAATCACACTTGAGTCAGATTATTCCTTTTATTAAACAAAGAGGTTTGCCTTTAAAGTTTGAGTTTTCATTTTAATGTTTCCTATACTTAATTTCAGGTTGTGATGGATTACCCGTGAATTCACGCGAACCACTACCGATCGTACATAATTTCGCGTGTTCTATTTTTGCCTTTATTTACGAAAAATGGTAGAGTTTGAGTAAGGATGGTCGCGGCAATCGCGATCTATGTCGACGAGTTATGTATTGTAAATAAACACGAGAGTCATTATAGAAATTCTTGTATTACTAAGTCATAAGAGTTTCTTGTAAGGCTGAAATTAGTTCGTATAATTCTTTCAAATTTGTCGAACTCGTGTTGCGTACAAAGTCCCGCAGTACAGCGTAGATCGCATACTGCTGGCGATTATTATTACCGGTATACTATCAGATCCGCAAGTTGCTGTACACTAGAGTAAGGAATAGGATAAGAAGGAATAATCACTTTTTCTGCTCTTAATGTATGTTCGCACATATTTATGGGCTGCCAAGAGCGATGTGTTCGTAATAAGGTAGAAAGAAAACCGGAAAATAAACAGTCCCTAGTTCGGAGACTAGAGTAGGTTTTATTGGCTGGAAGAAATCGGTATATTAGAAAAGTAGCCAAGGGGTCTGGTATTTGGAACAGAGAGCCTAATGGTCGGTAGTGTCTAAAGCATAGTAACCTTAGCGGGCTAGGGTAAGGACTGAGTTTCTGGGCGTCTTGAATTCTCGAGCGTAATCAGATGGAAAGGGAGATACTGATCGTAGATTATACTACTCATGCTCCCTGGGAAGTAATGGGTTTCGATGCGCTCTTTGCGGCTTCTTTTGTACAATAAGACCTACATTGGTGCTTTTGGAAAAATGCTATTCGAAGTGGTAGGGCCTTAATTAATATGTTTCGCCGTGTTATTTTCTATATAAATTTAGTCTGACCCTCTATGTAACGGATGGCTCAAGAGCAAAGTACGTATGAATTTTCTTATGCATCAAATGGTTACTAATTTAATGAATTGAGCAATATACGCATCGGCAAACAAGAGATGTTCCTCTAGATAAAAACTATTATATTTGTTATAAAGTTCATGTTTAGTGCTGTTCTATTAGATATACACATACTTCATTATGATTATTTCTTTTGTAATAAGATTTTTGGAGCATACTTTTTCGAATAATATATAATATTATAATAGTTATAGAAGTAAAATAGATATATTTACATAGTTATGTACTTAATAAGTTTCGATAATAATTCCATAATTTCATCATTAGTAATTAAAGTTATGTAGGATTTTTCCTTTTATAATCATATTAATCCAGTTATAATAATATTTCCAGTAAGATTTATTTAATATATATTGTAATATATGTTTCTAACTTTAAGAATTATATTAATTGAATTATAATATCATATTCAGTAAGATTTATTTAATGTATAATGAATGATTTTACCTTTAATATTTAATATATTGTCTAGTTAAGATTATTTAATATTTATGATAATATACAATTGTATTAATTAGTTTATAATAACTTATTTATATTTATTTCGTATATCTTAAAATTTAATAAACTTTAACTTAACTTGAAAATGGTTAATTACAGTATAAACAGGATGATAGTTATTTTATATTTTCCTTAGTCGATATTATTTTTAATGTATTAAATTTCTTAAATTAATATAAAATAAGAATTGAATATATAATGTATATTTCTTTATGTATTTACGTGGAATGTTGAAATTATAATTTTATATCTCCGTGTTTAGTAAAATATAGAACCTCACAAGGTGACCTAGTGTTCTCCATATACGCATATATATATATATATATATATGCATATATATAATATATGTATATATATGCGTATATATATAAGGCCCTACCACTTCGAATAGCAAGTTTCCAAAAGCATCAATGTACGTCTTATTGTATAAAAGAGGCCGCAAATATATGTGTGTGTGTGTGTGTGTGTGTGTGTGTGTGTGTGTGTGTGTGTGTGTGTGTGTGTGTGGGTGGGTGGGTGTGTGGTGTGTGTGCTTTTTTTTTTTTTTTCCCGCCGGAACTATCCGGGAATATTACTTCGGCGGGGCTGTTTATTAGCCTATACGACTCCTCTTCTTATGACACTATCCTACGTCCCCCATCCACACAGGTGATCAGGGGTTCGGTGTTCGTCCTCTGTATCTTAAAATAGGATCAGTTGGCCTGGTTCATCCTGGGCCCTTCGCCTAGTTCTATCGGCATATCTAAGTTTGGTCATCACCTCTTTTGCGAATCTGGCTACTGCCTTCCAGTTTTCAGAAGATTCCAGCATTATTGATAGGATGCTCTCTGGTCTTATTGGCTTATTGATGATGTTCATCAAGTGCTCACGTTATGTTCTAAAACGAGGACAGCTCACCAATATATGCTCAGCATCCTCGACCAAAGTCGGACAGATGGGGCAGAGATCATTATTATCCAGGTGAAAGCGGTGGAAATAGGACCTAAAACAACCATGTCCAGTCAACAACTGAGTTAGGTGGAAATCTAATTCCCCGTGTTTCCTGTTGATCCATCTGTGTATGTCTGGGAGGATACGATAAGTCCATCGGCCTTTGCTAGAATCGGTCCATCGTTTTTGCCATATTTCTATAGAACGATGACGTTCCACATTTTTAACACCTTGTAGGGAATCCACTGCGGCCTTACATATGTTATGCAGCCTAGCCAGTTCATCTGCAAGTAAATCGAAAGGAAGAATTCCGGCAAGTACCTCAGCTGCGTCGGTGGATACCGTCCTATAACCACTAATAATACGTATACAGGAGCGACGACGGGTCGCAATGGCCAACTCACAATACGATTTAATTCCGCATGCATGATGCCAGATTGGTGCTGCATACATGCTGACAGAATTAACAACATAAGCTAATAGTTTCCTCTGGGGTGGACGTGGGCCACCAATGTTAGGCATGAGCCGACACAAGGCAGCTGAAACTCGTTGCGCTTTTTCGCCAGATATCTTTAGATGTTCTTTGAAATTTAACCTGGCATCAAGCTGGACACCCAAGTATCGTCAAGATGGCGCAGAACTAATGCGGGAGCTAGCAAGTTTAAGAGTAATACTATCTACCTTCTTACGACTGCTGACAAGAACTACTTCTGTCTTGTGCTCCGCTAATTGTAGACCAACCGTCTTAATCCATCTACTGATGTTGCTGATTGCCTCATTGGCATTTTCAGTAAGTTCATCAGGGGTCTTAGCCGTCACTACTAGAGCGATATCGTCGGCGTACCCTACTGTTATTGAACCAGGCGGTTGTGGAATCCTCAACACGCCATCATACATAATATTCCACAATATAGGTCCCATAACTGAGCCCTGGGGAACTCCCGCAGTAACCTTATGCGATACAGTGCCTTCATCCGTTCGGTATAATATTATCCTATTCTCAAAGTAGCTGGCCACGACATTCTGTAAATAACCAGGTACTCCGAACTCTTTAAGAGAACTCATAATAGAAGACCAGCGCGCTGAATTAAAGGCATTCTTGACATCTAGAGCGACAATGGCACAATACTGTTTAGTGCCACCTTTCCATCTCTTACCACTGATTGCATTTCTTGCGGTACACACTACCAGTTTAATGGCATCGACTGTTGATTTTGATTTCCGAAATCCAAATTGGCGTGAGGATAAGCCGTGCAATCCTTCATTGAATGCTTCCAGTCGGCTACATATTATTTTTTCAAATATTTTACCTACCGTGTCGAGCATACACAATGGCCTGTATGATGAAGGATCATCAAGTGGCTTATTGCCCTTAGGTAACAGGACTAACCTTTGAGTTTTCCAGCAATCAGGAAAAATACCCTCAAGAAGACAAGCATTATATACTTTTAGAAATATAGCTGGATTCTTCTGTATCGCCAACTTAACTGCCGCATTAGGGATACCATCAGGGCCAGGTGCAGCATTGTCTCTAGTCTTAGCGTAAGCATTATGTAGTTCCATTTCTGTCATAGGAGGTATATCGTCCGAGTGTTGCGTGCGCAGTACAGTCCCATGAATGTCATTGGGAAAGAGAGCGGAAACAATCTTATCAATCAATACCGTGCTAGTGGGTTGTATTGGTGCCCTACTCAATCGTGCCACGACTGTTTTGTATGGTCGTCCCCATAAGTCATTGTTGGCCTCTGCACACAGTTCAAGCCAGCATCGACGCTTGCTTGCCTTAATGGCCTTGACAAGCACTCTCTGTGCTTCTTTAAATAAACTATTAAACGTATCACGATGGGTGCGGGCTCTCTGGGCAAGTCTACGTGCGCGATGACATTGTTTGCGCAATTCTGCAATTTCATTTGTCTACCAGTAGACAGATTGACGATGTTTAAATCCGCTCTTAGTCCTAGTCATCGATGCATCACATGCTTCAGAGATATGCTTCATGAGTGCATTTGCCAGATGGCCTGGTGCACCATATTCTAAACGCTCTTCTGATATTATAGTGGCGAACACTTCACAGTCTAGCGATCTGATGTTCCATTTCCGTGTGGGCATCCACTCATTGCACTTGTTCTTTACTTTCTTCTCTGCAATCTCATACAAGATCGCCCTGTGATCACTGTGGGTGTAAAGGTCACTTACTCTCCAATTAAGGATCCGCTGAATCAAGTCATCACTGGCGAATGTTACATCAATGACTGATTGTTTATCACCCCTAATGAAAGTGGATTCAGATCCCTTATTAACCACGTGGAGTTGAAGAGAATTAAGGCCATCAAGCAGCATACTACCTCTGTTATTTGTTGAAGCGCTTCCCCAGGCTGTGGACCACGCGTTAAAATCGCCACCGATTAATAATGGTTTCTTGTCCATGGCTTCATCAACTAATTTAGCTACAAGGATTTCAAACTGCTTGTCCGTCAAGCTTGGAGGAGCAAATATACACTAAAGACGTATATTTCTTGTATTTTAGCCCAGGATATCAATTCGCTCCGATGACTCGACTGCTTTAGTACCTGCCTATTTTGACCAATCCAGAGGTCAGCTCTATTGCTTGTGTCACTTATCCAGCGCTGTGGTCTGACCCTGTCACAATATGGTTCGGAGATTACAGCAATGTCTATTCTTAGCTCCTTTATTGTCTGTTTCAGCAGGTCATGAGCTGCTACGCAATGGTTGGTATTCAGTTGGAGTATTTTCATGTTTTATGTCTGTTTAAAAACTCCACGGTAATCGGGCACTTATAGCTGTATGCTGGATGGTTAATCTCCTTTTTTCCTTCACATTTACAGAGTAAACAACAGGGCCCGTTTACACACAGCTTGGATAGATGGTCTTTTCCACCGCAGTGCCTGCAAAGTTTAGTTCTGTCAGGGCCCGAGCACACGGACGCTAAATGGCCAATCTGCCAACACCTGAAGCAGCGCTTTATTTCTGTTTTTTTTCGAACTCTGCAGCTGACCCATCCGATTCGAACATGCCCTACACGTAGTAGCTCAGCTGCGTGGTTATATGGTACAGACACCACCGCCGTCTGAGTACCCCCATAAGCTTGCCGCAAGGAACGAGCAATTAGTAGGTTAGTCTCCTTTAGTTCGAGGTGTGTTCTCAGAGCCTCTAATACTTCATCCTTTGAAGTGACCTCATCTATATCTTTAATCTCCAATGTAATGAGATTACTCAGGACCGAAGTGGATGCGCTATGGCCAACCGTAGATTCAACAATGCGTGCCAACTCATGTGCATCTTTGGCTGTCCGTTCCAACTGAAGTACAAGGGCACCGCTTGCATTTCTACGTATCCTGTTAACCTCATTCTTGACATGAGATAACTCCGGGTCATTCTTTATTTGTCGCAGTACCTCCGCGTATGTAACTCCTTCATTGGCCTTAATCAAAATGGAGTTAGGCCTATTTCGTCCATTAAGCCTGCGTGTACTAGATAATTCTTTATCTTTGCCTTTGGGCTTCTTACGCTTGATGGTCTGCCATTGATTTTCTTTGGCTTCAGACTTGCCTGTAGGTACTCCGACCGACTCTAGTGGTCTCCTTGAGCCCAATGGTGGTTCTTTCGTCCTTTTGCCACCTATGGTTTTAGGAGTGGAAACCATCGCTTCTGCTGCGCTTCGTTTGGTGTCAGAGCGTAGACTCGGCGTAGTCTGAGTCACCACTTCATGTGTACCAGGACGTTGATACTGTAATAGATCATCCTCTGCCATACTAATGCATTTATATGAGGCATTAATGGAACGAGCAAGATCCTTAATGGTCTTGTGTACGTTATGCCTATCTTTGACAAAATCCAACAATTGGCTGATCTTCTCACCAAGTCGCTCCAGGTGATTGTTTCTGCGCGTGATGGAGATTTCTCGATCCGTTGTTTCTTGATCCATCATGACATCTCCTTTAGTACCCAGTGTACTATCTATGATTATGTTTGATTTGCCCTCCCCAGAATCCGACGGGCTACCACCGACCATAGAGGCTTGCACTCTATCGGAATCGGTGAGGAGATTGACCGGTCTTTCCGGAGTTACTCCCTGGGGTATATCCTTGTTTATACCAAACATTAGTCATAATTGGCCTTACGTTCGGGAGGCCCTCCCTATTAGCTTTTTCTGTCCGCCCTGAGTATTTTATTTCCTCAGTGCCCTCTACAAATTGTAGCGAGCCATCCCCTATCCGCAACCTGGGGAGGCGCCAGATGGGAGAAAGCAACAAAACTCCACACTGGTGTGTGTGTGTGTGTGTGTGTGTGTGCGCGTGTGCGCGTGTGTGTGTGTGTGTTTATTTTTACTATAATTTTACGATCACTGCTTTGCCTAGTCTCGATCGTTCCTTGCCGTTTTTTTATATATTAAACAAGATGCGATTTCAACGCAGTCTGTCAGAAGGTTATTGATATAGCACGTATTTTAACTGCACGAATGTTATTTGAGTCCTTTACAAATATATACTTGAAATTGTAAACACAATTTGTAATTTTGAGTCGGCTCACGTGATAGGCATGTGATTGGGACGAGAAGGTTTCTCCATCCATTCCACTCTTGTGACGATAAATGTGTCGAGAAAAACGAAGAGAAAAATACGAGACACGAGCCTACATGAATAGGCTAGTGAACGAAGGGACACGAGTTCAGGCGTGAAAACCAGAGAAAGAATATAACAACAACAGACGCGTGCATTAAAATCTGTGATCTCGAATCTCTGATGAGATGTTCGCATGCAAGTTATATAGGCGCAAACGGTCTATATGACAATAACGTGAATGGCTTTGCAGCTAAAATTAACAATATAAACGTTATTAAGTGAAATGCATTTGATTTACTTTATGATTAAATGAAATTTGATTTACTTTATTGAATGGATTATATTGCTCTCAAAAGCAGAACGGGTTGGAGTGACTGTGTAAGCAAGACTATCGTAAAATTTTCGCTCGCGAATGCCGAATGACTGACGCTGGCTAGGCACCCTGCCGCCCGTCCTGCCGTCAGCGGAAGCTAAAGATGATTTGGGTCACCCAAGAAAGAAATTTGAAGACTCGCCCTCCCACCTAGGATCTCCTTTTGACATCTCCCAGGCGTGCACCGTTCGACAAGAACTGTGGACCGTCTTTAGCTCCATTTGGAGTCCTATCTATCTCCACGACAAAAGCCGAAGGGGAACGATTAGACGAGAAGATTTGATCCGCATCAATTTATAGGCGACGCAAGCGTTATGAGCCCCCATGCAGATCAGAAAGGAGCCCGCTCCTTTCATTCCACCCTAATTTAGGGAGGAGAGGCGTGGGTAGGAAATGTATGGAGTGGATGCATTGAGTTATGCCTGTGCGTATGTAGTCAGTAGTGAAAGGCGCCACCAATCACAGCCCGCGTACATTCCTAGGAATATACCTTAATTATTTAATTAAATTCCACTAAATTATATAGCGCATCAAAAATGATCCTTTTACTAAATAGCTGAATAAGTAAAAAGGCCGCTATATAACTTTCTAAGATATGTACAATTAATGATTTGAAATCTCGCATTTTAACACAATGTTTTTCTCCCATAGATAATTTTATCGTCTTTATATTATAACTTCTCAGTGATTTTAGCAAGCATCGTACGTCTAGGAATTAGTTACCTGCCGTCCTACTGACGAGCTCAATATGCAACTGAGGACGAAATGTACAAATAGTATTTGCTTTAGTTAATAATTTTAACTTATTCTTCAAAATTAAAAATTATTTCTTGCATATATTTTAGAAAGAAAATTTCACACTTAACCGTCGTTGAGATGAATATTATCGATATTTTATATAGCAGAACTTGTGGAATGATTCAAGTGTTTAAAATATTATATATTCCTATGAATATACCTTAATTATTCACATAAATTTTATAATCACAAATTTATAAGATGAAACTATAATAATTATAAAGTTAATCATAAATACGTACGTATTTTTTGGTAATTTTTGCCCTACGATTACGATTCAAGAACATTCATGTAATTTTCCGAAGGTTGCGAATAAACTTATTCATTATGTAAAAAAACTGCAGAGACATCTGCAATAACATGTAACATGGGTACCCGGTGATAGATACTTCACCCGCCGGCTCAGCTCGCGTTGGCACCTGATTGCTCAGCCCGCGATTGGATACTTTTCTCTTTGGTTTTTTTGCCCGCTTGCACAAGCGCGGTTTCGGCTCAACCCGCCTTAGCCCCTGATTACTGAGTCCGCTATCAGGTTCGCTTGTGCAAGAGTTCTATTTTTCTTTAACTATATTTTGCTTCGAATGAAAAAATATAAACATATAAATAAATCATTGGATCAGATTTTTAAATATTTAATTGGAATTTTTCATGCCCTTCGTAGTCCCTTTTATACTTCTATTTCTTATGTCCGCTGAAAATAGATTATTTAAATAAAATTTAAAAGTTACGTTTCTGATCTCTATCTTTATTCTAAAGCCCGCTGGCTTGTATATAAAGTTTTCCCATCGCCGAGTACGCCGAGAGACTTATTATACGCTGTCGAGCCGATAATAAACCTCCCTGGTTTCGCCGAACTCGTGCCCGGCAGGACACTGAAATTTTACCCCTTTGGTCAGAAATTTATAATCGCGCAATACGTTCCCACTTGTGCGGTCGCTCTATAATTATTCAGAGATAAGTAGCGACACGCATCTTTAATACTGCCGCATCACGTCGGGCTGCGTCGCGTGAAAATTCGTGACCCGCCATGTTGTCGGTATATCGATATTGCAGTGTGGCGTGCCGGGCTACGCCGAGTCGCTTCGTGCTGTGTTAATATTGCGCGAAGATCGCGAATTTGATTACATTTAATAAACCAATATTAAATTGAAATTAAATTTTGTATTTAAATACTCGTAAATATAATATAATGTTTTAAATTAATTAACATTAATTAAATTAATTAATTAATGTTTTAATTAAACTTACTTAATATATAGATTTCGATGCCGTTATTTTACTTTATATAGATTATTTCTATTTTTATATAAATTATGATTCTTTTATTATAATAAGCATATATACTATAAATGATGAAAAGAAGAATGTTCGCATTATTTTTTCTTTATCGTTAATTATCTCTATATTTTATTGCACAAGTCAGCGTTCTCGTCACAAAGTGTTGTGTACATTGCAGAGAAGCGCTTTCTCATTCTTGCACGCATTTTATCTTGTAGAAGAGGAAGTAAAGCTCGGTCTACTAAACTACTACGCACATGTGCGTCATGCTGGTCCGAGACGGTAATGTCCATGTTAAATTTTTCATTATTGAAAAAAACTATTCTAGATGCATGGAAAATATTTATATAGGTTTGTTGGGCCGCTCATTAGGATTCTAAAGTCAAATTTGAAAAATTTGAACTTTTTGATGAACAAAATATAATAAATCCTTATTTAGTTTATATTAAATTTTGATAATATAATTATGTATTTATGTAGAATAATAATAATAATTAATTATTTCCAATAATTGTTATTATTTATTGCTAATTATTAACACATATCCATCGTTCTTAATCATTATTTGGTACAAAATAGATGTTTCACAGTGGTATATTTTCTGACACATTTATGCGTCATACCGGTACATTAAGGGTTAAAGAAAAATCCTACATAAGCTTAATTACTAACTAATATCAAATTATGAAATTATTATCTAAACTAATTAAGCACATAACTATGTAAATACATCTAATTATTTTCTAGAAATATGATTCAAAAACGTATGCTCCTAAAATCATATAACAAACGAAATAATCATAATGAATTATATGTACGTCTAATAGAAAAGTGCTAAACAAGAACTTTACAACAAATGTAATAGTTTTTAAATAGAGGAGCGACACTCACTTGCCGCCGCGTATATCACCCAATGTCTTAAATTAGAAACCATTTTAGATGGATAATAAAATTAATACACACTTGGTTTTTGAGACCTCTGCTACAGAGGATATAGACTAAATTTATGTAGAAAACAACATGGCGAAGCATATTAGTTAAGATCGCACCTCTTCCAATAGCCTTTTTCTTAAGCAACAATGCAGGACTTTTTGTATAAAAGAGGCTGAGAAATGCGGATCGACATCCATTGCTTCCCATGAAGTACGAGTGGTATCACCTACAACCTCTATCTCTCTTCCCATCTGAGTACACCCGAGAATTCACCACGCCCGAAAACTCAGTCCCTACCATACCCTACGAAAGTTACCATACTTTAGACACTACCACCATTTCCCAATCATTACGCTTAACATACGAGATACCTTGGTTGCCTTTCCAAAATACTGATTTCTCCCAACTAATAAAACTCACTCTAACCGTCGATCTAAGGACTATTTATTTTCTAGTTTCCTTTATATCTTTTTCCGAACGCATCGCTCGTCGTAGCTGAAAAATATGTGTAAAAATATATTTTTTAAAAGCAAAAAAAGTGTGTATTTCTTCTTGTCCTATTCCTTATTTGAGCGCATAGCTACTTACGGATTTGATAATATATCGATTCGATACCGCTGAAGCTCGATTAAATAACTACCCACAAGTACGCGACCTACGCTGTACTGTGGAACTTAGTCCGCAACACGAGTTCGAAAAATTCGAAAGAATTGTACGAATTAGTTGTAGCATTACAATGAACTCTTATTATTTAGTAATACAACAATTCAAATAATGACTCGCGTTTCTATTTATAACATATAAATCGTCGAGATTGATCGCGTTCACCGCGATTTTATTTTATTTCGCGTAAGCAAAGGCAAAAATAGAGCGCGTGAAATTATGTACGATCGATAGTGGTTTGCGTGAAGCCGACAATAATCCGTCACAATATTTTGAGCTTGCACTTTTTGAATATTTTACATTTTACTATTGTATCATTATACTTATATTCAACTACTGTTAATAGATATTTCTTAGTGTGCTTATGAAATATTTTACATTAAAATTATTTTATTAAAATTTTTTTGTAAACTATTTTGAAGATGTAGATTTGTTTATACAATATATTACATGTGATCAATTGTGTAATTCTATAACAATTTAAAGAATAATTTGAAATAGTAAATAAATACCTTTTTTAAATATTAATTCTGTTCTGTACAATTCCTTCGAGCTTTATAAGAATAATTTACTTGTAAACTACAAGACATTAAATTCTAGCTAATCATTCAAATTAAGAATTCGATAATAGCTGAAGTTCCCAGTTTTATTATAAATATTAAGTTCATTATCAATTTTATTGATGTTTAAATTAAGAAAGGCAAACATTTGCTTACACTTAGCTTTTTAATAAACTTCACATTCTATCTGATATATTAATATGATTATTAAAATTGAATGTGTATACACTATCTTTTATCAAATTTATTGTAAAAGACTCATTTTTGAATAGGGATGAATAGAAGATTTTTTATGAGAAATTTTTGAAAAATCAAATTAGTGTTATGACTACTCATCTTTAGTGGAAAGAAAGAAAACTATCGGCCAAAAGGAAAAATCTACATCGTCATGTCGAATGCCGCCACGATTCTTGTTTTTTGTTGTAGAATAAAATTAAAAAAATTTGGTAGGAGCCGTACAATTGTTGAAGAAAAATATTTGTTTTGGCTGAATTTAGATTTGTATTGTTCAGAAACATGTAAAACAAAACGTTCTTATTAGAAATACTTGCAAATGTATACGATTCATGAAATTAAGTGATTCTAAAAAAAGGTGAACTACAAGATAAAAGTGTAAAAAGCAATTGACTCATTTAATGTAGTCCATAATAATAATAATTCTCTTAAATTAATTATGAAATTTTTTACTTTACATGGAATAATATCGTTATATTACTTTATTGTCAAGAAAAAGCCGAAAACGACCCTAAGTATATCTATAATTTGAGTAAAGTTGTCCGATCCTGACCTGCGGAATTCTTAAATTAAAGTTTGGAAGAAAGCACTAGTACTATTTAGTACACACTAGTAGTACTAAAAAAATATTAAAATCTTATTACAAGAAAAATGAATCTAGAAAAATAGATATTGATAAAGCTGTAACTAAGTTTTGGGGAAATTATAAGAATTAAGGGTAATGATATATATATATATATATATATATATATATATATATATATATATATATATGTATATATATACTTTGAAAAAGAGACTAGACATTCTAGAGTTCTAAATCGATAATAACGAACTGAGCATATCAGCTAATCATGTCAAAACAATAATCCGAGGCCGGAAAACATAAAACAATTATCATCTTTCTCATCTTTGATTGCTTATTCTATCAGATTATCAGATTTTTGTCAGTAAAAGCAGATAAATTAAAAAAGCTTCCTATGGAGGCGTATCTTAAGAAAAGTTCGTAAAGACAGAAGCGTATGCCCAAGCATTTCATTGGACAAAAAATGAATTAGAAGATATAAATATCATCTCAAAATGTACTAAATTTGGAATATAATATTCTAATAATTATCTTTCTATTCAAGAAGTCGTTACTAATATAGAAAGTAATATTTTTAGTGTCGATCGTTGGAGTAAAAAAGAATATATTCATTTTTCAAAAGAAATATATTCATTTTTCAAAATTTCAAAAGAATATATTTTCAGCTTAGTATTTAAAATAATTAATAAATGTAAAGAAAAAATAAGTTTAATTACTTTTTAAATGGTAATTAAATCTTAAAGCGTCTTGATAGAGAATACAGATACAATTTTTCAAAGTATTAACTAAGTAACGTAACTGTAGCGTATCGAGAGAAATGAATATTCGTGAATATGTAAATGAAATTAAAGTCATACTAGTGGATAATACGACTTATATGAAAATTAAGAATCCACAAATTAATAGACCTCTAAATAAATTAAAAGGATTATTCAAATATGGAAAATTAAAAGATTATATTAATGATACGATGTTCAAATATTTCAGATATGAAAGGGGCACAACAACAAAGTTTTATGGTTCTTAAAGTGTATAATGAATAGTTGACATATAGAATACTAATATGATCTATTAAAGTTCCAACATAAAATATTTCTTGAGTTTTATCAGAAATTTTAGTTAATATAGTTGGTAAATTATTTCCAATGATCGCAAGATGACTTTATTGCATGTAATATCTTTGTTTACGAATATAAGTAGATAGGCTATAGGCATTCTAGCACATAGGCATTCTGGCACACCTCCCCCCCCTTAAAAAGTGTGCTATGCCCCCAACTAGGTTACGAGGGACATAGCAGACTTTACACGCGAGTATACTTTGGGTTCTCTACTAGAGGGGGGGGGGTCATTTTTCATTGTCAGTCCCACGCTTTGTATCTTCACGATTTCGACAGAGTCTAATATGTATGGAAATAGAAAAGGGAGTGACTATGTAAAACCAACATAAAGGTATTCTAAGTTATTTGAAAAATTGTCCACTTCTTGGAAGGAGCATGAAAGAGGGTCGGAGTAGAGGTGAACGCGTGCACCTCTTGTTATACTGAATGTGCTTAACTCATTAATCAGTATATTCTCATTTCCTTTGATGCTTATAAATGAATATTATTATAGCAGCCGTATAGCACAATACTATATAATGAAACCATGATATTTTTCTTTGTATCTTTTTTCGACTCCGTATAACGTAGATGGGAATGGAAAAGGGAGTGGCTGTGAAAAATTAGTATGTAAGCATTATATTTTAGAAAAGATTGCGCCTTCTTGAAAAGAGCATGAGAGAGGGTCGGAATAGAGGCCAAACACGTGCACCTCTTTTCATTTATTATACCGATTGAGGTTGACTCAATCAATCAGTGTAATCCTCTGACCGGTGATGGTTATGAATGGCTATTGTTATAGCGCACACCTGGTAAACTTCAGGCCTCTAGCTCATCTTATACGGATCGAGGTTGTCTCATTAATTAGTAGAATCCGTTGACGGTCTATGGCTATGGGCTATGAAAAACCATTGTTGTAGCCAACACTATATACTGAAAGCGAGATATTTTTCTTCTCGATTTTCACGATTTCGGTAGAGTGTAAAATCAACGCGTTATTTTTCATTTATAAACGTTGTAAAGGGGAAAGGAGGGACTTGATGGACTGAATATGAACTTTCGACCAATGAGGAATATTATACGCCTCAGGGAGGCTGAGAGGGAGGAGTTAAAAAAATTTTTTTTGATCTTTCTGTAAGCTGTGATGGTATAAGAGGAGGAAAAAAATTTTGTTCCTCCACCAATAAGGAAAATTTTTTGTCATCAATATGGAATTTTTTTTGACCAATAGAAAAGATTCTTCCTAAAGGCTAGCACTAGAAAACTTTATAAAAGCGGAATCACGGATAGACTTTTCATCTCAATCTGCTTGCATTTTTCTAAGAGTTTTTTCTGAAGCCTTGAAAATGAGAGTGGCTCTGAACTCGAACGCCAGCACCATTGCCAGCACCATCGCCAGCACCATCGCCAGCACCAACGCTAGCACCAACGCTAGTCCATCGCCAACACCAGCACTAGCACCAACACCTGCACCAGCAGCCGCAACGGTAACGGTAGCGGCAACGGCAACGGCAACAGCAACGGTAGCGGGAAGAGGCTCCAAGCCGTGGAGACGGCTCCCCGTCGGAAAGGTAATTACAGTAAGTCAATGGACTTATTCGGAGAGAAGAAGGTGAGGTCGTCATGGTCCACGACGCCAAACTCGATGTCAGCTGCTTCTCTGATGAGGGCAGGTACGCCCTGCCTCGAGAGGTGTCGATCATGCTCACCAAATGTTCATCGACGACAAGCTTCCGCTTCTCCAAGTGATTGTAGAAACATGTATCAAAAATTGCAGCAGATGGCAGATACCACTCTGCAGGCTGCAAAAATTGCTGAAATGGGAGAAGAAATGGAAAGAAAAGAAGAAGAAAGAAAAGGCAATTTAAATAATAATATTTAAAAATAAAAATTTTTATAATTTTAATTTATATGATCTAATTTATTTAATTTCTTTTTTTTATAGGCAAGAACAGCAGTCGAAAATGGTCAAACCGTCGGGGATGCAACGACGAATGCTGCCCGAGAAAAAGAATAACAAGGAAAAATACTCGTCCACGGAACCCCTCCATGGAGAGTATTGTTAGCACAAATAGCAGCAGCAGTAGCAGCAGCAGTAGTATAGAAGAAATAGATCCTCCGGCAGGTCCAAGGATCATTTCCGACATTATATTAAAAAAATAATATTGTATAAGTTGTATAAATTGAATTATTTATTAATAAAATTGAAATTTGTAAAAATGTATAAATTGTAATTATAAATTGTAAAAAAAATTAAAAAAAAATAAAAAATTGTAAGTATAAATTGTAGAAAAAAAATATAAATTGTAATAAATAATTTTAAAAAATATGAAATAAATGAATTAATTTTAAATTTAAAATTTAAAATTTTATTATTTCTCTTTTTTTCCACTGCCTATTCTGTTCCCAAAAAATATTGTATTTAATTATTTATTTAATTATATTTATTGAATTTTTATTTAATTATTTATGTCAATTATTTTTTTATTTTTAATTATTTTTATTTTAAATTTAATTTTTGAAAAAATTTCCGTAGAATTTATTTATATATCTAATATTATAAATCAACATTATCAACATATTACATATCTTATATAGTAAATCAACACTTACAATTATATTCAAAGGCAAACGCTAAGACGTTCTAAGTCAAACTGATGAGCAATTAAGTTGTCCAGTCAATAATGATCACATAAACATAACAAATCAAGCACTAATTATAAAATTTTAAGTCAGAATATATTCTAAAATTATAAAAATGAAATTATGTCTGAATATATTTTGCTAAGAAATAGCGTGTCTTCTTTTTTATTAACAGTGTGTTTGATATTACGTTGTATAAAAACTATATCAGACAAAGTGCGTTTTTTAAAATTATCGCCAATATCTAATATTATTCACATTTTACCAATGAATTTAATTTTTGGTATTTTATGAAAATGTAGGACATGAAAATTACTCCAAAGAAGGAACCGCATGGGAGTTTGCGCACCAAAACCAGCGTAGCGCAAACAACCACGCGGGGGGGGGGCTTGCACCCCATAAGGGATCCCAACGCCAAGCATTCCTGGAATTTCGGGTAATTGTGGGAATTTACCAAAATTCTAGGAATTTTTAGGAAATTCTCGGAATTTCATATTTCCTAGAATTTTTTCTTTTAATTGAAAATTTATAAAATTTCTTTTAATTTAAAATTTCTTATTATTTGTAAATTTGTTTATTAAAGTAGAAATAAAATACTGTCTTGAGATTAAATATTTTTTATTAATATAATTTTTTTAAATTATATTTATATTCACTTTTTTTAACCAGTTTCATCTCGTCCATACTTCCCACTGAAATAATCTTCTGTCCATGTACACATAATTAACACGTTACGAATCGCATACATTGGTAATCGCCTTGTGCAAGTACGTGTTCACCTTTATTTTGTCGTGACTGCAGTGATGGACAATGTAGCTGCTCGATATCGAAAATATTTCTGAAATAGAGAAAAAAGTATGAAAAAGTATGAAAAAGTATGGAAATACTATGGAAAAGTATACTTTTGAATATATGTATATGAAAAGAAAATATAAAAAGACAATGAAAGTATGAAATTTTCATCATACTTACATATTTGGCAGAATGTTTGTCAACCATTCCTTCTTCTCTCGCCCCTTCACATATAATTTTTTTACTCTTGCACAGCATATCTCCAATGTTCTTTTGAGCCTATGGTATGAAATGTCACCAGATTCCCATTCAATTCCATGGTAATCACGCTGTAGCCAGTGAACCGTTTTTATTCGTTCCATGTCAAGTCACTCCATAGAAATGGTGGCTTAAAGAGATACACTGTAGGTAGTGCACCTCTTTCCATGCCTAATAAACTAAATTCTTTCAAAATGAAAATTTACGAACCTCTTGTCCGGAAACTCTGCATATCGTAGAAGAACATTTTATCTTCTGGACACTGAAGAATATTTTTTCTAAACATTTCTTCGTATTCTTGCACTCTAGCCATTTTTCAGATTAATATATGCTGATTTTATAGGCTGAAGTGATGATTACGAATATAAGTTCTGTGCTTATGCATTCATTTTTATAAGAGTTCTCCGCTCCTCTTAAAAATGACGACTCTTCTACAATTGGCTGATTCAAGAAAAATAAATAAAGATTTGATTGGACAAAGATTGAATTTGTTTGGTTGGTTATTCATCCCCTCCATTTTTAGAGTAAGTCACTTACGATTGGGTGTAGGAGAAGAAAAGCATTTGTATGATTGAAAAGGGTGTAACCGTAGATATTCAGATGATACTAAACCGATGCTCGTCTCCTCCCTCCCATAGGAAAGGATGTTTATGATTGGTCGTTCAAGGAGAAAGGAGATGAAATATTAAAAGCATGATATTTTGATTGGTTCTATTCAGACAATAGATACTTCCTTCTCTTTCTAACACACTATTGAATGGTTTCTATTGCAGGTTTGATATTCTCCTTCCACTTCTGTTTCCTCTTCTCCTTAGTTTTCATTTTCCTTAAAAAGCGAGACAATTTCTGGGAGGAACACAGTTTCTTCACCATAGTCAAATAAGTTCAATTTTTACATTTCTCATTTTTTCCATTGTCAACTATACAAGTGTGTTGTATTCAAAACAGTGTTTTTTTTGTGTAATAATTTTATGAGACATTAAAGAAGTAATATTAATTATTTAACTCAATATATTTTATTAGTTAACGTAAAAAAAACATAAAGTAAGATGGCTTTTCTTTCGTCTATTGAGTTTAAAGTGAAACAACTTCGTGATATTTGCGAGCGTGTCAGTGAATTGAACATAATCGAACTCGAGAATTATTTATCAATAACTGAACAGGATATAATAAAGCTGAGGGAATTTGGCAAAAAACAAGGTCTCTCTCGAGCAGAAAATCAAAAATGTTTAATATGTCTGACTCATCTTTCATGTTTACAAGCAAGATTTCGTTATCATCTTGATAGTGAAGTGTCAGTGGGAGGTAGTCTAATCTCTAACGTGTCAGCTAAAGTAGAGTGGCGAGATATACAATCTGCTTTTAAAAATCGAATAAGAACAAGCGTTGTTGTTAATTTAGAACATGTGGACATTCTAAGTTTCTTGATCGACGCTCAAGAGCTCTTTGAAAATATAGTTACAGCTTGCTTACAATAATATACAGCAATAAAATTAAATTCTGATTTTATATCAGAGTTTTCCATGCAGAAAAATGGAGAGGAAATAATAGATATTAAATATTTCACAACTGTGAGTGCTACAATATACATGTCTACTGATTTAGAAAAATGGTATGTGGAGCATATTAAGGAACCACTTCTTACACATCTAGAAGAATTTCAGGATAAAGATTCGGGATGGACATTAAAAAGTATTATTAGTTTGTCTATAAACATGAAAAAATTTTCACCTCACAAGAGAAGATCGTATATTCCTCTCCCTAAGTTCATAGCATCAAAAAGAACATGTATCAACGTTCATAACATTGATAATCAATGCTTCAAATATGCTATTCTTTCAGCATTACATCCAAATGAAAAAAATCCTCAAAGAGTTCATAATTATATTAAATTTGCAAACGAATTGAACTTTGGTGATATAGAATTTCCTGTAAAACTGAAAGATATTTCTAAATTTGAAAAATTGAATAATATTTCAGTAAATGCTTATATGTTTAGGAAGTACGGTTCGAAATATGAAGTATCACCTTGTCATATTTTATTAAATAAGAAAGAGAAACATGTAAATCTTATTGCCCAATACTACAGACACATTACCTTGGGGTCACTATAAAATCCTAGAAGAGTAAATGTCGCAAGCGGCAAGTCAGGTAGAGAGGGAAATAATGGAAAGTTAAAGTCATCAAATAGAGGAGGGGAATGGTAATGAGAGGGGATAAGACAAGACTAATGGAAGAGTAGCTCAAGTAGGTGCAGCTACTAAGGAAGAAGAGAGGGAGAATAAAATCACCAATGAGATTCGAGTAACGGTAGATGTACACGTAGAACAAGAGAGGGGCGATAAAGCAACCAATGAATATCAAGCTGCACGCGAGAGGATGACGCTTTATAGCAAAGAAGGTGAACCAATAAGCTTTGAGTATAATACATCGGATGAACTATTACATGAATGGAATCCTAAAGAAATCTTGGAAGTATTGGAAGGGGTTAGCTCAGTTGAAGTCGAGAGAAGGGATGTACACCATGAGGCCAGTGAAGGGGCAGAAATTGTGGTGGGGAATCAGCTATATGAACAGACTGAGGATGATGAAGAACTCATTCGAGCTGTTGAACAGTTTGAGAATTGTCGTCCTTCTTCAAAGAAAAAAAGACTATTCTAGTAAGGTAAGATTCATAGTTAATTTTCTCTTAGAAAAAAATATGATAGAATTTATAAAATATTTCTTTTTTTTTAGAATGGATTTAGCCACTCTGAATAAAATTTCGGAAAGTGACTTCTTGCCGAGGAAGAAATGTACGGAATTCGAGAAAAATCATCAGTACATGGTGACTGCTCTTAAACAAGTGTCCACAAAATATGGTACGAAAGTAGTTGCGGAGATAGATGAAAACTTTCAAATATTCTTACCGCAAAAGATATCGTCAGTCATATTAAAATATGAAGAATTTTTCATAATTATAGCTAATAAAGCAAATAAGTTTTTGGAAGTGTCAATTGTAAAATTTTTTCCTTGATCAGTTTGTAGCTTTGATGGTACTCTTCCATGTTTCAATATCGTATTCATAGCGAGAGTAACATCGTTACCATTCTTTGACTTTACTGGTTTAGCCCAAGCATACTTCGAAAATAAATCTATAACATTGAATAAGTAACGAAACCCCTTATTGTCTTTAGAGTAGGATATCATTTCTACAAGATCTGCTTGCCAAGTTTCATCTATACCACGTATAACATATTTTCTTTGCTTATATCTGCGACGGGCAGGTTTGTGTAGCTCTTCAACCACTTTTTTTTTTATTTCCTATTGACTTTGCCTTTGCTGATCTTGTCGATGCATTTGTTTTCCTGTTAATATCTATTATAATACCATTCAAATTCGAAACCGATTGTGTCATAGTATCTTTTAAACGAGTATGTGAGTCACTAAGATTTTTCAATTTCGATTCCAGCTCTTATTTATCCTGATTTGTTTTCATAAGATTTTTATCCAAATTATTTATTTTTTCTTCCAATTTCAATTGACTTTGATAAAGATCTTTAAATTTCCCTTCAGTTATCATACCATTTTGTTCCTGATGTTTCTCGTTTTCTTTTAGCATTTCATTAATTTTTGAAAATACAGTATTTAGTTCCTTCTCCAAGTTGAATAAAACGTATTTATACAAACTGCATCAGTAACTTCAATAGCTTCACCAACATTACCAAGTTGTTTATTTTCTACATCAGAATTGCCATCTGTTCTGAAATTGTATCCAACGCCTGGAGGACCTCGACTCCCCTTCGAGTCTCTCAAATTTCTTCCAAACAAGTCGAGACTCATAATGATACTGATTGAAGAATAGACGAATGTGTATTAATATATATATCCTACTTTACGCAGTTCCTCAATAATTGAATGGACTTCATTGATATGATTGTCATTTCTAGCTGATTATTCGGCAATCAGTAATTTTAGTCTCTCAACAAGCTCATTCGGATCATCCCAGTACACTAGCTCAATTGAAGAATCTTTCTTTGCTATTGTATATTTAGGTAGGTGACCCCCCCTCTTTTTTTTGTATGACTGGTGCACATCATTGGTGCAATGATGTTTAATTATTTTCTACTCTTCGATGAGCGTATAGATTCATCTTTACTATGTTTTTTCCGGTGAGCACTTGTTGCTTCTAGAATATCGCGATAATTTTCACGATCTGCTGCACTTATTAATGTGTCATCTGGTTCTTTTTTAATAAGTAGTTCCATTAGTCCATTACTTTTAGGATAAGTTAAATCTTTCACTTTTATTTTATTATCATCAAATATAATTTCAGAATCGCCAAGCATGTATATACCTCCAATATTTCTTACTCCATATATGTTATCAAATTTACTGCGGCTTTAATCTAAAATATTAGTTTTAACATTGTCTTCATTCATAGATTTGAATGTCGAATTCATCATTGAGTTATCTAATGAGGCAAAATCATCATCGAAATCATAATTTTTCATGGAAGCTGAGCGAATATTATTATCTATCATAAAACTCAACTTTTTTCGGGATCTAGTTGGTTTTCTAATGCTCTGATCATTCGAAATGAGATTAGAAGACTGTACACTTTTTGATTCGACAAGCTTTTCAAGTGGTGTAATGACAGGTTTCAATGTATCTTCTACAACTTTTTCGAGATTCTCTCTCTCTCCTGTTTCAATAGTGCAGATTTTCTTTTAATAGCTTTAGTTCTTCCTTTCCTTATTCCACTGTTCGCAGAACTAAGTGCACTGGTGCTTTAGCCGGAGGTGCTGCTGGAATAGCTAAAGCAGTAAATGATGCTAAAGCTGCGCAGAAAGATTATCAAGAAAGTAAGCGACATAATAAGACAATGGAAGCTATTGCTTTAGGTAAACATCTCTATCTGCAGCCATATAAATGTGGAATGCGATTATTTCTCAAACCGCATGTCGGACACGGTCTAATTAAAAGAAAAAAAAACTTCAATTTAATTTTGCCAAATCGTCCACTAACAAACTTTGATCTTATAAAATATGCACATATATTACAAATTCCACATTTTCGAGGTGTTTTCACGAGAAATAACCTTCCTCGTAATGGACCATGGAATAAAGAATCTGCCATTGTTAATCTCGATGATTCGCAAAATAAAAGTACCCATTGGGTCAGTTATCGAAAGAGAGGATCTGACGTCTCCTACTTTCATAGCTTTGGTGACCTCAAAACTCCCATAGATCTTATGAAATATTTTAATGTGAAAGAAGTGAAATACAACTATACAAGATATCAGAATTTTGACTCATTCATTTGCGGTCATCTTTGTCTTCGTTTCTTAACTGAAAATCTATAAAAAGAATTTGTCAGATAAAATTTGATCATTTTCGCTCAATCAGTCATGGAAGATAGTTTCACTTTGACTCTTTCAGGAAAATTTTAACCTTTAATTCAATTCCAAATATTGACAATACAAATAATCAACTTCATTTAAAAGGAGAAATTATTACTATCCCCATTGGTAGTTACGAGATTGATGATATAAATCAATTTTTACCTAATACATTGAAATCAAAAGGAATTGAATTTTCTTTGAAAGCTAACAATAATACATTTAAAAGTGAAATTAAGTGCAGTATTTCGTTAGACCTTAAACCTCAAAATTCAAACGGTCGAGTGCTGGATTTTACTCCTCGTACTCTCAAAGAAAATATAGAACACCGTTCTAATTTACCAGTGAAAATATTGAAAATCAATGCACTCAGAGTCGAGTGTAACATTACTGCAGGAGCTTTCATTAACAACGAAAAAGTTCATACTATTCATGAATTCTTTCCCAATGTTCCTCCAGGATTCCTCATAGAAATTCCATCACATGTTATATATCTATCACTAAGTGTTAAGTGCATATAATATACAAGTTCGAATTGTCGATCAGGACGGTAATCTAGTTAATTTTCGAGAAGAGGAAATCACTGTTAGACTTCATATCAAATCTATTTCATGGGGATTGTTTATAATTCTAGCACACATATATGTACTCCATCATGGCAATCGACAATCAGTCGATTGAAGAGTTTGAAACCGTTAACACTGAAGAACATTCAGTTCCTACAAAGTCTTGGTGTAAAAGTTCGGGGAAAAAAATTAGTTGTATAATTTTCTGCTGCTTTCTGAAAAATAGACGAAATACTAAAAATTCAACCAGGTGTCGCATTCGATGAGTCAATTGCTCATTATGAAATTGACGCATTTCCATCCAACACCACGATCTGTGTCTTCTACCATCACGTAGTTCTATCCATATCTATGGAAAATTACAAAACACTGCTGGAAATGTTCCAACTAAATCTAGATTCGTCAACAATGGTATTTGTCATCTTTTTGATGAAATTCGCTACGAAATTAATGGCGTTGAGATAGACAAAAGTAAAAATGTTGGATTGAGTAGTGTCATGAAAGGATGGGCTTCATTCAATACCAGCGAGATGCTCATGCTTGAAAATGCAGGCTGGATTGGCAATGAAGAAACAACGAGAACATTGATAGATAGGCATGGAAACTTTGATGTTTCTATTCCTCTAAGTATGATTTTCGGCTTCGCAGAAGATTACAGAAAAATTGTAATTAACATGAAACATGAACTCATTCTGGTAAGATCAAGATCTGACCTGAATGCCATAATCCAGGAAGGTAGTATAGTTGGTAATAATACTACATATGAAGAATATAACATAAAAATAACAAAAATAGAATGGTTAATGCCTTATTTCATTGCTCCTGATAAACAAAAAATCCAACTTTTAAATTTCATTGGCAAAGATAATCCCATTCCAATATGTTATCGTTCATGGGAACTACTTGAATATCCTGTTCTGCCAAGCGTCAATAAGCATGTGTGGACAGTCAAAACTTCCAATCAATTGGAGAAACCACGTTATGTGATTCTCGGCTTACAAACAAAGAAAAAATATGAAGCATGCGCAAAGGCCAGTCTGGTCATTGCAATATTACTAACGTGAGACTTTTTTCGAATTCTCAATATTATCCATACAAGAATTTAAACCGTGACATATCTAATAATCAATATGCAATATTGTATAATATGAATGCAAATTTCTAAAAAAACATACTATACAAGGGATCCTCAACCACTGCTTTCAAAGAAACCGTTTCTCGATAATGAACCTCTCATAGTGATTGATTGCTTACCACAAAATGAATCTCTAAAGAGCGCTCCTGTAGATGTACATTTAGAATTTGAGGCTAAAGAGAACTTTCCAGCCAATACTACAGCTTATTGCTTGATCTTGCGCGATCGCATAGTTCAGTATAATCCCATCAGTGGAGATGTAAGAAAGGTTATTTAAATATTGTTTAATTCAAAGAAAAAGAAAAATTAAAAAAAAAATTAAAAAAAGTAGTTGACTTTGCTATAGGCATCACGGCACATAAAGGTATTCTACTACACCTAAAGTCTTCTCACCTGTCAAGTGTGACATTCCCCTCTTCCCCTCTAGTAGAGAACCCAAAGTATACTCGCGTGTAAAGTGTGCTATGTCCCTCGTGACCTAGTAGGGGCATAGCACACTTTTTAAGGGGGGGAAGGTGTGCCAGAATGCCTATGTGCTAGAATGCCTATAGCCTATCTACTAATATACGATTATATAGAAAAGTGGACGTAAATTAATTTACACATGTACTTAAACAAATATATATTCATTATAACAATAACTTTTAATAATACAATTATGGTTAAACATATGATTGAGAATGGGATCACTTTTACTACCGATCATAGCTAATTTATGAATAAAAAAAATAAATAATATTGTATTATTAAGGCTGAATTTTTAGCCAATTATTTTAAATCAATATATGTATATATAATATTTATACTTGTCTCAGAATGTTTTTTTAATAAAATGGTCGACATTTATAGAACTATTTAACTCTATTATTTAATAAGTTCAGTTTTTTGAAGACTGATGTTCTTATAGAGTCAGAAATAACAGAATAAAATTAAATTTGTATAGGATCAGTACATAGTCTGATAGGTTATTCAATTTTAATTCACGCCTTCAATTCAAAAATAATATACACACAATAGAGAGGTCATTCATAGAGAAAGCAAATTATTATATAAAGATTTTAGAAAATGTAATTTAAAATTGTTTAAAAAGATATCCATTAATAATGATTATCGAGATGACTTTATAGACAAAATAATACCAGAGAATTTTCAAAAAATACAGTAGTATTAGAAATAATACAGATTTTATTTTACAGTATGTAAAATATATTAATTTAATAATAGTAAAGATAAGGATAATAAATATTGAAAAGCTGGAGCTGTTTATAAAAATAATTATAAGGATTGTGGACAACGTTATATCGCTCAAACAGATAGATATCTGTAACACAGAACATAAGATCATCAGTAGAGTTTGCGAAGTATAAATGGTATTAGGAGGCGAACTTAGTTTCCGACTTTCACGTTTAGATGGCGATATAAGTAGTACGAAAAGTCAGATGTATCGGATCTAGTACATATTTTTTAGTTTTGGCATATACCAATAAAATTCAGTTAACAGGCGTCATCATTTATGTAAACATTATAATTTTTCGATCAGTGAAAAATAAATCGTGTTAAATCGTTTTTTCGACATGTCCTTTTGCACTATTTTGATTTGAAAAAAAATGAGTAGCAGAAACTTATTGAGTGCTTCAAGAATGTAATGTCGAACAAGCTCCTAGCTTACAACATCTATAGAGTGATTTCAGCAACGGAGATACCGATGTTAATGGCAAAGAACATTCTAGACAACTAAAAAAGTTTGAAGACAGTGAATTGCAAGCATTATTGGACGAAAACTCAGCTGACAAGCAGAAAGAACTTGCTAATAAGTTACGAGTCAGTGACAGACTAGTTGGCAAATATTTATATGCAATGAGAAAGATTCATCAAGAAGGAAAATGGATGGTACACGTTTGGACCGAAAGTGCCATACTATGACAATCCTAAGTGTAAAAAGTCATGGGTGGACTCAGGCCAACCGTCTATATCGACACCAAAACGGAACATTCATAGCCAAAAGTTATTGCTGTGCATTTAATGAGACCAACAGGGTATGCTGCATTACGAGCTGCTAAAACCTAATCAAACCATTACTGTCGAAATCTGCAAATCTCAACTGAATAATTTGCAACAGAAATTTGTCGAACATAGATCAGCAATCACGAGCAATAAGCGCAAAGTAATTCTCTTGCATGACAACGCTCAGCGACATGTTGGTGCTCGAACGAAAAGTGTTGCCACATCCAGCGTACACGCCAGACATAGCGTCTTCTGATTACTATCAATTCAGATCGCTGCAGCACGACCTCGTTGAAACGAACTTCTGACATGTTCAAGAAGTACGAGAATTTGTGGATGATTGGATCGCCTCGAAAGCGTCATCCTTCTTTCTCCACGGTATCGCCATATTGCCAGAAAGATGGGAAAAAGTAGTAAAAAATGACGGAAAATATTTTGATTAAGCTAACGTGTATCCAATCCATTTCCCATCATAAATTTTCGTTTCCGCTAAAAAAGTCGGAAACTAACTTCGCCTTCTAATATATCTGTTGAAGTTGTGATACTATGAGTTTAATATTAGAGTCGAGTAAATTAGAGAACATATGTAATTTTTTATTAATATAAATTTGTAGTTTATATTTAAAGTAGATTGGGATAGTGTTGGGCATATATAAATGCATTATTAGTTTTTATTTTAAACCCTAATGATCAGTTAAAACGATTGAAAATGTTGACCGAAGCAGATATAAGATTCGGTCAATTTAGTCGTGGGTGCGGTTATACTATCTTTTACCAAAAACAATATATTATTTTTTAGTAGACTTTTCATTTCGAATAATCGTTTTTTTTATATATGGGTAGTCTGATAGTTATCACATAATTTTAATTATATTATTTAATAAAGACTGTGTTGTTGTTCTATGTGATTAAGCCAAATATGAAGACTTTACAATAAGAAGTTTGTGACGAGAAATTTTTTTGAAAGATGAAATTAAAATTGAGAATAACTTTAATTGTTTCTAAATCTAGGGCCAAACGGACAATAATGTCTGTTTTCTGTTTGTTTAAAATTATTTCTTATTTTAATTTCATCTTTCAAAAGATTTTTTCCTCACATAGTTCTTATAAATTTGAGTCTTCATATTTTGTTTAATCGCCTAGAAGACATGTTAATATAAATTAGCGCTCTATAAGACGATTCAAGTATTTTAAAAAAAGTAACGACAAAGTCTTTTTGTAAAAAAACCAATTTTAAATCGATTGCTCTAAGTTTTTGTATAATTCGAAAACTATATCTAGTAAATTCATTTTTTTATATCAAACCAACAATTAAATTAAGCCCATTCAGACATTACATAGTATGTAATAAGTTGTTTTAAATAATATCCAATGAAACATATATTTTGATATATGGAAAAAAATAATATAAAAAATTAGATTTAGTTTGAAAGAGTTGTTTTTAAAAATATATAAACAATATGTATTAAATAATTAGCTTAACACTTTCGAAAAGTAAAGTGATTTTTAGAAATAGAATGTCCCACAATATAAATGTTTATTTAAACTTTTTTGAATATTAAAATTTAATTTATGAAATTCTTAAATTACATTCTTAAGTCAGAAATAATATTATTCAGGTTCTACTAAGTTTATGTAAGTATGTTTCATATTCATACATATGAGTTTAATACTTTATTTTATTTTATTATGAATTGTACTTATGTAGACTGCTGTGAATAAAATTAATAAATATTTTTATCGGTCTTACAGTCTTTATGCAATAATATACTGTACTGATATAATTACAGTCAAACTGTTCTTGTGTATAATCACTCTAGTAAAATCTGAAATGAAAATTACTACTAAAAAATCAAATTAAAATTAAATTTAATTCAAAAGTAAAAAAAAAAAATAATAAATAATAAATAAAATAAAATAATGTTTAATTAAATATCTTTATTTATATTAGTAGTTGTATGAATTATAAAAGTCAAAGGAATACAAGTTGTTTTATTGTATAGAACGATTATCTACATTGCAATATTGAGCGGTACCTAAGATACGCTTGCGCGTGCGCCAAATATCTTCTAGCCATTTCTTTATATATTACATATCAAAGAATGGTAGTAAGGTTTGAGAATAGAGTAAGAAAAAGAAAGTTTCTGAGTACTTTATTTGGAAAGATAAATAAATATCAATAAAAAGGGAGTAATAAAGAAAGAAATAGCATTGGAAGACGTAAGAGTGAAAGATAAAGATAGAGAGAGAGAAAGAGAGAGAGAGAGAGAGAGAGAGAGAGAGAGAGAGAGAGAGAAAGAAAGAGAGAGAGAGAGAGAGTAATAAATAGGCTAAGATACTAAGGAATAATAATTGACTCATATGGTAAAGTAAAATAGAAAGAAAAGATATGGAAAATATTTAATACAGCATACTAGTTATTAGTGAAAGTGATTAAAGCATAGATGGAATTTCCTCATTGACAAAACCAAAAATTATAATTATAACTATAACTATTATTCCACACATGCCTACACGCCCGCGCATACACGAGCGCCGACATGCACGCGAACAGACACATATGCACATAATTAAAAAAAATTTGTAGATCAAGAGATCAGTTCTTCAATAATTGAAGCATTTAATAAGTTTCTGGACAGTTTTAAACTGTGTGAGAAGAATAATAATTATAAATAATAGTGAAATTAGTAACAGTATTTCAAAATAAATAATATAAATTTTATGTATAACATTTTTAAAAAATAGAGACATACATTTAATTTGACAATAGAATAATAGATATGAAATTTTTAAGAAAATTTAAAATTAATAGTAACTTTATAAATCTACAAAATTAGTAAATTCTTCAGTAGGAAAAATAATGTATTTGTATAAAACGATTTTTTTAACTTCATAACATATTTCAGTTTATTTAGTGCTAACGTACATTCTGATTCCTTTAAAGTATTATATATTTCTATGTCTATCAGAAAACTTTTTAATATGTATACATATTGTAATACTGACAAAACTTTATCATTCATATTAGTATTATTGATCATTACATTTGTAACAAACTCATCGTTTATTATGGGACATCGTTCAGTGGCCATAAACTCAACCTCCTTACAAATTTTCAGTAATGAAAAGAATATCAATAATGATACAGTTCTCAGCAGCAGAGGTTTGACAAAGTTTTCTGATATAATAAAAACCTTAATCAAGAATTACTCTCTATTCTTAGATGAATACAACAGTAGTTTGTATCAATATTATCATGGTAAAGTGAAACAAAATATTATAGACGAAAAAACACCTTTATTTCCAACGGATCTTTTCAATATAGAAGAACGGCAACATGGTGCTGTTGTTTTGCATATATTAGGTGTTATATATATGTTCGTTGCTCTAGCCATTGTTTGTGATGAGTTTTTTGTACCGTCTTTAGATGTAATAATTGAAAAATTAGAAATTGCTGATGATGTAGCTGGGGCAACATTTATGGCGGCTGGTGGTTCAGCTCCTGAACTCTTTACATCAATAATAGGTGTATTTGTGTCATTTGATGACGTAGGAATAGGTACTATTGTCGGTTCAGCTGTTTTTAATATACTGTTTGTAATTGGAATGTGTGCCATTTTTTCAAAAACCGTTTTATCTTTAACGTGGTGGCCACTTTTCCGTGACTGTACTTTTTACAGTATGAGTTTACTTACTTTAATATATTTTTTTAGAGATAATTATATATACTGGTATGAAGCTCTAATTCTGTTTGGATTTTATCTAACATACGTTACTTTTATGAAGTGGAATCAACCGATGGAGATGTTTATTAAAAGAGTTCTTTATCGGAACAGAGTAACAAGAGTGCGCTCAACCGATCAGCTTATGCCGGTGGTAAGCGTCGTATTAACTTTTTAATATTTCTCTAATATAATATATCATTAGTTTAATATTTAAATTATCCTACGATGCTACAGTAGAGTAAACGTATATATATATGCTAATTCAAAAATTCTATAAATTAAAAAAAAATTAAAATAAATATCTTTTGAACTAATAATCTTGATTAACAAGCTTTATGTATGTATATGAGCTTTATTTAGCGATATAATAGGTTAAAAAGTTATTAAAGAACTATCGTATTGATTCAAATAATATGTCAATTTTAAAAGAAATGTATGCAACTGTTTACAAATTTTTGTTTTAGATTATTTAATTTTAATTATTTCTCTGATTTTATGTGTAATACGAAATAAAAAATCAATATCGAAAAGGAATACTTCCTACATGACTCTATTACTTATTACACACGTGCACACACGAACGCGTGCACATATGCACGCACACACACACACAGACACAAACGCACGCACGCACGCACGCACACACACACATGTATATATTGTTAACTTAATTATTGAAATGCGGAGAATACCCGATTACTTACGGGGGAATATTGTAATATTGTCAAGAGGCAGAAGTATGTTAAGATTTATTCACGCGCATATAAACTTGTCGAATGTATCATTACGGATGACCAGGGAGCGTTTGTTCTTGTAAGGAGAAGTGATTGAACTACGAAAAACAGCGAGGGGTAATGTTAAGTTGCTGTGAGTGAGAAGATTGATTGTTGTAGGTTATTACGCGTCATTTAAAGTATAATTCATTCGTGACAAATATTATATTTATTTATAATTAATACATTTAATTAAAAACAAAAATAATTAAATTTGCCTTTATATTGGATTCTTAACCACCATCCTGATACTCCATACACAACTGTGATGCATTAGAAATGAAAAAATTTGTGTACTTTTTTCTTTTATCCTTTTTTCTACGTTAATTGTTGTGGCCAGTAGCATTATTTTGAAATACTATTGCGACAAGAAGAAGCTAGTGTTTGTTTTGTAGTTACATTTATAAAAGGATTAGGAGAAATGTTCGACGACTATACCAAGATATTGAGATAATTTTTAAGAGTAAGTGATTTATGCATGTCGGGAAATAAAAACGATTTAATTTTTCGTTGAAAAGCATTTATATCCAATATTTGGAGTAAAATTAGAACCGTGCAGGAAGAACATTAGGGACAAGATGAAGTCGGGAAATGGCAACATCAGGATTGTGAACGTTAGCAAAGATAACCAGAACAAGAAGATAATTTGATGACTAGGAAGCTTGAGATTATGAGAAAGCAAAGGGACCTATTGAAAAGAGAAATTAAAATATTTCAACGAGAAAGAATCCTCAACAAGCAATCGCAAGCCACGCCAAAACCGACGGAAGCGAGTTTTCATCAAATCAGTACAGATTACGTGGAAATAGTGATTTATTGAGCAATTTTAATGACCGATATAATTATTTCGGGAAATATCATCAGTAAGTAATTGCTTACATTTTCATAAAAACTTGGCGAAAAAAGCAAAAATTTTCATCTGTTCAAAATTAAAAGGACTAGCAGCCGATTAGTTCGATTCGAAAGTGGAACATATCACCATGTATTATACATCTTTATTAGATGAAATGAAAGAGATGTACGATCACTAACCTAGTAAACTGGTTCTGAAGAGACAATTCGAAGAACCAATTTGGAAGAGCGGTGAGAAATTCAGTCAGTATTTTCATAATAAGTTATTGTTGTCAAACCAGGTACCCATACGGAACGACCAGTTGATCAAATATTGAATTAACGGTGTTGCAGATACGCAATTACGTAATCAGACTCATTGATGCACTTCATAAAAAAAACTGACCTCCTATGAGCTTCTGAAACGATCACGTTGCGACCGGAGATATGTTTGGATAGAGAGAAATAAATCTTCCGTGACAACAGAATACAGTAGGAAACCGATCAATTGCCTTAATTTCCAAGAATCCGGACATTATTTTTCGGATTTTCTGGGGCTCAAGAAGACAATATAAATCTTGTTTTGAGTGCGGTTTTACTTTTATTTCTGAATTAATGAATCTTGGCTAAGCATATAAAAAAGCGAAAAAAGATCAATTAATTAAACTCAAACGTTGACATTCAAACAGTGAATGAAATAAAATAGTTATATATAAAATCATATTTACAAGTTAAAGAATCAAGTAATCAAAAAGCAATTTTGAAATGCAATATAATAATGAAATAAATAAAATAATATAAATTAAATAAATAGCATTGTTCTTTTTCAACTGCGTTGTTTATCGTTTACGGAAAAGGAAGCAATATAATTGATCTTAGATGATTTATTAGAATGCAAATATGTCTGGATTATTACGAATTGATTATAGTCAATTACATTAATTACAATATTGACCATTTGTTAAATAAAAAATGTTATACTACATTGCATTTTTTTATCGATTTCTAAATACCTACTAAAGCTTCAGATAAACATTTAGAAATTTTAAAAGAGGTTTCTTAATTAGCTGCGAAGCATAGACTTGCATTTAAACTAAATAAATGGTTTTTGGTAAAAAAGAAGGAGAAATATTTATTATATCGGTGTTAACGTAAAAGGAATACAGCCAACTGATGATAACATTGCAGCGGCAAATAATTTTCCAGTTCCAGGGAACAAATCGGTAATACTGAGATTCGTGTCGTTAGCAAGCGATTTTCGTCACCTTATACCCTATTTTTCGATATAGCGAAACCATTGTATAATCTCATAAAGAAAAATACAAAGTTGGAATTTAATGAGACACATAATGAGGTATTTGAAAGACTCTCGATAAAAAACTTTTATCGAACCAGCCAATATTAATTATTTATTCCCCTACCACCGAAACATAATTACATTCTGACGCGTGCATCGGAAATTTTTATGAAAAAACAATGACATGGATTTTGGAAATCCATATAATTTTCAAGCCACCGTTCTATTCTAGCGCAAAAAAGATAACACAGTTTCTAACTGGAATGCCTCGCTGTAATAAATGCAATGAAACTATTCGAAATATATCTAAGAGGAATACATTTTAAAATAATTCATGATTGTGAAAGTTTCTAATTAACATTAAAAAAAAACATATAAATCCGCGCATTGTCAGTGATTTGACTGCATTTAGTTAGTCCCGAAATAATCCTCTCGCCCTATTTTCCAGAACACTTGTATAATTATGTACTTAGCGCGTTGATTATTATTATTACTAGCATTACTAGCATAATGGCTAAGGCGGAAACTGAATATTTTTTCAAAATCAACGAAAATTTAAATAAATGATGACATGATTGTCTCAATTTATCTCAGTAAATTAAAAAACAAATTATACACTAAGTTATAGAGCTCATTAAAATACATATTTTTTATTCTAAGAACAGTATTCCCAGAAAAATTCAATAATGTCAAGGTCCCCTGAATGGTTTTCTACATATTCGTGTAAAATATTAATTTACTTGTAGAGTTCTTCACGGATCCAGTAAGTTACTCGTATTTATAATTGAGAACTAGCATAAAATCTTAATATATTATACTGTACATATGTTCCATACTACTTAGGATACGAGTAGGAATATCTAACTGAATCCCAGCACGTAGGACTAGTTAAATCTAGAGATTTCTACATAAAATCTATTCAAAACATTTTTATTTGAACTCGGAATTTGATTCCATTTTGTCTCACAAATATCAAGTGGAATTAACATGTTGAGAATTAAAATATAAAGAATGTATTTAATAGAAAGCAAAAATTAATTTAAATGAATATGTACATATTTCCTTATATCATATATTTAATTTTATTCTATTTTTAAAATATATATTTAAAATAAAAATGTTAATAATTTAACATTATTTTTCTTCTTTTATTATTTTTACATTATTTTATCTGTTTAATCCGAAGAACGATTGTTGCCATTCCATTTTTGTTCAAACATTGCGTTACGGGGAGAACGGTTCCGACCGGTGTCTTGTCAAGATGGAAACACTACTCATGCTAGCGATAGATTTACCCAATAGGAAAAAAAGCCCCACAGCCGCGCGCTGCTTTCGACAACAGGCCATCACGTTTTCCTCGAAATGGAAAAAGGTGTGTCACTACAGATATTACTACGGATCAATTGCTATACTTATAATGACAAAACTTCGCATACTGACTCAGATGACATTTCCTGAACTCATACCTGGTCGAAAAATATTTATCCCCAGCATCTCTCTTCACCACAGCCCCGTTTCGTTACCTTGAGGTCTGCATCGTATATACATATCAAATCATATTTTTCATATATATTATTATTAATTATTCATGTAAATTACAAATAATAATTTTATTAGGACCCCATTTTAGTGCAGATTTGTGCGCCGGGGTACACTAAGCATTTGTAGTTAGAGATGTTTACACTTCTCACTCTACCAACTGGCATGCTACTGTCTTGGTCTCACTTATATACATACGTACTTTTGAGAGATTTGCGTTTATTCATTTAGCGCGACTTTATATTATTGTCCATTCGATCCACACGAGAGATTGTTGCAAGGTAATTGCAACTTGTTAATATATATATATACTAATATCCCCCGTCTCGGCATCGCCCGAGATAATAATTTAACCGATTTCATAAACAATTCAATAATATCTAAGTAAAAAGTACTATAATATATACAAATCTGTATTTCTATAAATAATTGACCGTAATTTACCGATCGTCGCTTCTGTATAAAAAGCTGCTTCAATGTAGCGTCCACTTCAAAAAGTTAATATTTTTCCGACCATTTTATACAATATATATATGGCTTGGATGAAGAAAATAGTACTTTCGAGTTCCAGCGGTAGAACAAGATATGTCTAAGTCTCTCTTGACAACGTTTTTGGAGAGTATCATGTTCAAACTATAGGAAATTTCTCGGGTCGCCTGCTATATAGAGTTTTGTGTTGGGGAGGTAAAATACAATGTCCAGGTATCCCGGGACAACTCTTACTGGGACTATGCGTGTTCAAATGATAGAATACGAATCCCTTCATAGAAGTCGTACTGACATACTTGGACTTTGTTTCTCACCAACTATACACGAAATTCCCCCTAGAAGTCGTTCCAAAACACCTGGAAATCGCATTCTATAATCCGATCATGAAACTCCCCGTAGAAGTTGTCCCGACCGACCTGAACATCGTTTTCTTCTTCATCGCGTTCTATCATCCCAACACACAACTGCTTATATAAATTGTCTTGAGGCAACGGGATATCGTAATCAACCGCCCGTACACGCCAATACAATATTACTCAGTAGAAACTGTATTTACAATATGTATATATAACATGCACAATATAATATACATACAATATACTTTTTATATTTCCGTTTTTTCAATTGTTTTTTCAATACCGTGAATATTTTCGTAGTGCTATTAACTGAAATTCAAGCAAAATGTTGGTATTCGCATAACATATTTTTTAAATAGGCGATGAATATTGCCTTTTTATGCAGAAGTGACGACATATTTTATTTGAATATACATAGTTTCGAGGTTGTTGGTAAAGAATCCTATTTTGTCTGAAGTTAGTAGAATGTATAAAAATAAAAGTATAATTTGTCGTCACAAACTATATTCAGCATGATTTGGCATACAGAACCATTTTTATAAGAGAAGGAGAAATAAAGACAAAGAGATAGTGACAGAGAGAGAGAGAGAGAGAGAGAGAGAGAGAGAGAGAGAGAGAGAGAGAGAGAGAGAGAGAGGGAAATTTCCACGTAAGAGAAAATAAAATTTATAAAAATTAAAAGATATTCATAAGGTGTGAGAGTAATGTCAGATTAACCTGAAGAACAAAAAAGGATACGAAGAAACTTCTTTAGGATACGAATCCCAAAGTTGGATATGAACATTCGTTTGAGCTGGCCTGGTATTAATACTTTAAGCGGACTGCATTGAGTTGATGTTCGTGATTTAAGACGCCACCTAATGGCCGCTGGTGAAACTGATTGTTAAAACAATTAACTTAATTTATTGATGAAAGTAAATTGATTTTCAATAAAAAACATATGTTATGCCCTTCTCAAGACAATATTGAATCTATATGTCAAATTTTAGAACAATCGGTTTAGTAGTTTTTTCGGTTATCGTGTACAAACAAAAACACGCTTTGTTTTTATAAATTAGTATGATATGAAGTACGATATGATATGATATGAAGTATGATATGAAGTATGTTATGAAGTATGATATGATATGATATGATATAATATATTTAACTATAACAATTTAATGAATATGATTGTAAGAAAATCTACGTTCGGTTTCAAAATTTATCTCCACCTAGTTGTACAGTTTGCCAAATCCATTAGAATTGAAAAATCTTGAAATTGCAATCTTGAAATCCATTTTTGAATGGTAGAAATAGTTATTCGAGTCACCAGTTTAATACAATTGAAAACAACATTTGAAAAAGAAATATTTAATTTTTTGACACGTAGCACTTTTTTAAAATAAAATTTTCAATTGCACACTGTACTGTCAAATTCCATCGGATAATTTTAAAAAACCGAAGAATTAAGTTTGTTTTAGATTCGAAAAAAAAGAACTACAACATTGATCAAACTAGCGTAGTAGAAAATTTAATGTATATAAAGAAAATCATAAATTCATATAGAAGTAGTAGAATCGCTGATGGAATTAATGGCCAAAATAAATATATCAATTTTTATAATTATATATTAACATTAAACTTTGAATTGGAAATTTTGAAATTTTGTTATGATTTAAATAGGTCAAATAAATAATAGTTTTAAGGAGGTTGTACTTGTTGACGTATCAAAGAGGGGCCCCAATAGAAATTAACTTCAATTTGTTTGCTTAAATAATTAATAATTCACAGATGTATATTACTAAAAAAACAAAACAAAATTTATATTGAAATTTAGATAACGATAGAAAATAAATTTAGATAACTATAAATTTACTACGCGATAACCGAAAAAACTACTAAACCGATTGTTCTGAAATTTGACATATAGATTCTACATTGTCTTGAGAATGGCATAGGCAATGTTTTCATTAAAAATCATTTTACTTTCATTAATAAATTAAGTTAATGGCTTTAACAATTAGTTTCACCAGCGGCCACTAAGTGACATCTTGAATCACGAACATCAATTCAAAGTAGTCCGCTTAAAGTATTAATACCAGGTCAGCTCAAACGAATGTTCATATCTAACCTTGAGATTCGTATTCTAAAGAAGGTGTGACGTTAGTCGGTATTACCTTTTTTGTTCTTCAGGTTAATCTGACATTACTCTCACACCTTATGGATATCTTTTGATTTTTGTAAATTTTATTTTCTCTTATGAGGAAATCTCTCTCTCTCTCTCTCTCTCTCTCTCTCTCTCTCTCTGTCTTTTTTTCTCCTTCTCTTATAAAATGGTTCTGTATGCCAAATCATACTGATTATAGTTTGTGACGACCAATTATATTTTTATTTTTATACATTCTATTAACTTCAGAATTGTGACAAGAGACTATGTTTTTTTTAGGTTGGAAATAGGATTCTTTATCAATAACCTCGAATCTATGTATATATCAATAAAATATATCGTCACTTCTGCATAGAAAGGCAATATCCATCGCCTATTTAAAAAATATGCTATGCATATACCAACATTTTGCTTGAATTTTAGCTAACAGCAATACGAAAATATTCACGGTATTTAATTGAAAAAACGAAAATATAAAATGTATATATATATATATATATATATATATATATATATATATATATATATATATTGTATGTATATTATCTTGTACATGTTATATATACATATTTTAAATAAGGTTTCTACTGAGTAATATTCTATTGGCGTGTACGGGCGGTTGATTACGATATTCCGTTGCCTTAAGATGATTCCTATACGCAGTTGTGTGTTCAGATGATAGAATGGGATGTCGAGGTGTCTCTGAGTGATTTCTACGGGGAATAATGTATTTAGTTGATGGAAAACGAGATCCAGGTATGAGGAAATCAACTTCTATGGAAGGATTAGTGTTGGGACAGTAAAATACGATATTTAGGTCTTTCCGAACGACTTCTACGGGAAGTATTGTGTTTAGTCGGTAGAAAGCGATGCTAGCTTTCTCGGGCTGACTTTTACTGGGACTATCGTGTTTAGTTGGTAGGAAACGATGGTCAGGTATGTCGGGACAACTTCTACGGGGAGTTTCATGATCGGATCATAGAATGCGATTTCCAGGTGTTTTGGAACGACTTCTACGGGGAATTTCGTGTATAGTTGGTGGGAAACAATGTCCAGGTATGTCAGTACGACTTCTATGAAGAGATTCGTATTCTATCATTTGAACACGCATAGTCCCAGTAAGAGTTGTCCCGGGATACCTGGACATTGTATTTTACCTCCCCAACACAAAACTCTATATAGCAGGCGACCCGAGAAATTTCCTATAGTTTGAACATGATACTCTCCAAAAACGTTGTCAAGAGAGACTTAGACATATCTTGTTCTACCGCTGGAACTCGAAAGTACTATTTTCTTCATCCAAGCCATATATATATTGTATAAAATGGTCGGCAAAATATTAACTTTGTGAAATGGATACTACATTGAAGCAGCTTTTTATACAGAAGCGATGATAGGTAAATTACAGTCAATTATTTATAGAAATATAGATTTGTATATATAAGAGTACTTTTTACTTAGATATTATTGAATTGTTTATGAAATCGGTTAAATTATTATCTCGGGGGAAGCCGAGACGGGGGATGCGAGTATAGATATGTTAATTTAAATAATTTAAATTATTTTTTAAAATTAATTTTTTTAAATAAAAATTGATAAGACCACAACTCTACATATATACTGAAAACCCCTTATAATATTAAAATAATTTGATTTAAGTTTGACAATTCAATAAGTAAGAGAAAAATCTGAAAATTGTAGACTGAAAAGGGTTTAATTTAAACAATTATTTGGTTAATTTGATGCTTTTATTTGAACATTCTGTATAATTCATGTTTCAAAATAATTATACAATTTTCTTCTTGGATAGAAAAAAATAGAATATTCAAAAAAATATCAAATTATTCTTATAATTTGTTTTCACAAATTATTTTTAGTATGATTTGGCATACAACCATCTTATAAAAGAAGACACAGAAAGAGAGAGAGAGAGAGAGAGAGAGAGAGAGAGAGAGAGAGAGAGAGAGAGAGAGAGAGAGAGAGAGAGAGAGAGAGAGAGAGAAAGCATTTTTCACGTGAGAAAAATTGAAAAATGTACAAAAATCAAAAGACATCCAGAAGGTGTGAGAGTAGCGTCAGATTAATCTGAAAAACAAAAAAAGGTAATACCGACTAACCTTACACCTTCTTTAGGATACGAATCCCAAAGTTGGATAAAAACATTCACTTGAGCTGGCCTGGTATTAATACTTTAAGCGAACTACTTTGAATTAACGTTCGTGATTCAAGACGCCAACTAGTGGCCGCTGGGGAAACAGACCACTAAAACTGTTAACTTAATTTAGTGTTAAAAGTAAATGATTTTCAAGAAAAAACATAGCCTAAGTCCTTCCCAAGATAATATAGAATCTACATGTCAAATTTCAGAACAATCGGTTCAGTAGTTTTTTCGGTGATCGCGTACAAACAAAAACACGCTTTGTCTTTATAAATTAGTATGATATATATATATATATATATATATATATATGTATCCTCGCTGAAAAATAAATATGTTTATAAATCATGTGAATTGAGAAAGAGATAAAAGAGAAGAAATAGAACGAACACAGGAAAATAAGAAAAGGAAACAAAGGTAGGAGGTAAAGAGAGATAAAAAGTAGGTAAAAAGATTACCTCCTGAATGACTCCCCAGGAATTACACACATTGAAACATGCGCGCAGAAAATATCGAAAACGAATGAAAACAGATGAATAAGAAGGCAACAATATCTGATTGCACCTAAAAATAGAGTTTTACATCTCCAAATATGTACAGACCAAAATCAAGGGGCGGATAGAGTACGAGGCGATAACGAGGAAAACATACGAGCCGCGTGGGACGAACAGCGCCGGAGACTTCCACGGGAACTACAACGCTCACAGTAGTTCCACCTCGCCGATGAATACGAATGGCCGAAATATGAACGAGACGGTTGAAATAAATAGCCACGCCATGACAGAATGCGGCAAATGAAGAGCCTGCTTCATCATGGTGGCATCTTAATCGGGTCAGGCTGGGAGGGCAACACGAACAACGCCAGGCGGAGAGCGGGTGCACTGTGGACCTGTATATATAGATATACAGAGGAAGTAATTTTGAATACGGCGCGCACAAGAAGATAGCGACATCGAAATAACTTAATATTATCATACGCAAAAATTATACTTGTGCAACCGAAAAATAAACTAGACACACTTAGACTTAGACTTGTAGGACTTAGACTTAGACTTAGGTACCCGTGACGGGAATCGGTCTGGCACTCTCTGTACTCGACTAAAAAAATTCACCGTCGCGTGTACCACCGAATTCATGGACAAGAGTATTTCGAGCGTCGAAAGAGGCTTCGGGGACGCATGCATATATTATAATATTTGTATTATCACAATGGGACACCATACCTCACAATACCCTCACATAAAGTGCTTTGCATGCCAGTAACTAAGCTGCTGGATAATAAAATGCCCGCACCTTAGATGCTATTACTGCCTGCAGTCTGGGTATTTATCGCGTAACTACCGAAATAGAGCAGCTATGGGGCCACGGAGGCCAATATACCAACGGCCGCTACCAGTGAACCAAATACCACCTTTGGACGCGAAGCCAAAAAACGAAACAAAATGTCTGGGGGCAGCGCAATCCTATTCTACCCGTATCAAAGTAGTAGAGACGCAGAACATATGGACTCGTCCCAAACGAGTCGCAGATTAAGGTACCACTGGCGAGGCTGCTTAGCAAGAGGAGCACGTGGAAAAGAGAGGAGAACGAACAGAGAATGTTCAAGGAACTAAAAAGCGCATTAGTAGAGACACCTGTACTGGCAAGAGCCGATTTATCTATGCCTTTCACAGTACAAACGAAAACCAGTGATTAGGCGATCGAGGCGGTGCTGACACAGAAACTAGAAGACACCATATAATCTAAGTCAGCTGGGTTTCACTCGACGCATACAAGAAATATTCAGTATCTGAGAAGGAAAGCTTCGAGTTGATCTGGTCCATTTGGAAGTTACGGTCATACTTAGAAGGATACCATTTCACTGCTGTCACTGATCATAGCGGTTTGAAATGAATTAAGTACTCAAAGGAACTCACCAGGAGAGAAGCTAGATGGAGCATGGAAGTTCACAAATAGGATTATGATCTGGTTGAATGAAAAGGAGCACTTAATCACGTCCCGGACGCGTAATAAAGGGGTTTGGAGGTAGATGGAAAAATTGCAAGCTTTGGAGATATCAAAGACGACTGGTACTTTAAAATGGTGAAAAATATGGCAGAATTTCCAATGAAGCAACGGTAGTATGACTTCGTATATAAGCGAGGAGCAGTGTTGGAGAAAGGTAGTGCCAGTGAAATATCGAAAACGAGTCTTACGAGACGCCCACGGCTATATTATAACGGGAAACTAAGGTATGGAGAAGACGTATACGGGAGCGGTGACAGAGTAATATGGGAAAGGGATGTAGTGCAACGTACACGTTTACGTGAGACGATGCTAAGAATACCAGCAGCATAAAGTGTCGCAACAGGGACCCCAAGAGTTAATAAGAGATCGAATTTATTTGGTTTTCGAACCTAAAAAATTCGCTAACCTGGGCAGATTCTACTACAATAACGAAATAACGGTCGTGGAGTCCTATTTTGCAGACCAAGAGAAAACATTTTTTTATATTCAACTAAAGGGAGACTACATTGAAAAAAAATATTTTTTGAAAATTTTAGTGCTTTTATTTCTAGGCTAGGGACTTATCAAATGACCCATGTATATATAAATATGTAGAGTGATAAGCAGATTATAAGGAAGATAGATAGATAAATGGACAGAGAGACAGTCAAATATACAGAGAGAGGAAGAGATAGAACAATAGATAATCAGACAAAAAGATACTTTCAAGTAGTGTCAGCACAGGTTTGTTCAGAACAATTAACGATAAAGCACTATGAAACCATTATTCGTCTTTGTTTTTCAAATATATTAATGGACTTTCGGGAATAAATGTGAAATAAAAAACGTGAACACTAAATAACGAGATCGGTGATATGAGACATTTTATTTTGATATTATATTTATTTAGACAGCATGGAATAAGTAACCGAAATGTTTTGATGAAGAATTCTCCTTCTATAATCGGGTTGTTGTTTTCTTTTATTTCTTATGGAATTCAGTAAGAAAATAAAGGTAGTAATGTTGATTAACAGTTTGACTTTTAGAATCCCAGAAAAGGTATACAATTCCATAAATATCGAAAAATGGAATCATTCTTTCTTTGGATTTTGCTTTGCCATAAAGTCTCAATAGAAATATTTGCGCAAGATTCTTATTATTAAAATGCAAGGATTTTAGGCAATAAAAAAATTATCAATTTGAAAATCACTAAATTCTGACCATCTAACTTCGCGGTAGACAACTCTCTGATGTTTCTATAATGTCGGAGAAAGACAGGAAACTTCGTAAAGGTTATCTTTCCTCTTGTCCTTCTAACGAAACTAAGCTCCTTTTCAATTAGAAATATTTTATATAACTAAGTGAATACTTCCCTTATGGTTCATCCAGGCAGTACATAAGTTTTGTATGACCACATGAATAACTGAGGTAAACCTGAGACAATATATACTGGATTATACATGTATAAAGTTCTAAAACAATACAAACATAATTTTTTAAAACTATTAATAATACCATAATAAAAATCACATGTGTATTTCTGAAAAAATCACTCCCGATTTTCCGATTCTTATATTTTTTTGGGGTGCTGATTACAAAGAAAGTAGTGAGTTTTGGCAGAAATTAAATATTCATAGCAAAAACTATAAAAATCTAGTCTGCCGGAAATATATCAAAAAAAATATTAAAAAAAAGTTGGTAGATTTACATCAATATTTTTCGAATGAAATTTAGATTTACTAATTTATATATATATATATATATATATATATATATATATATATATGTATTGTTAGAATATATCGATATAATATAGTTTAGAATATTTCTGTGTGCATGTGCCAGAGAGAAAGAAGCGGCGGAAGCGAGAGTTCATCAGGTAGAGAAGAAGAGGTGGTTACTAAAGAGGGGGCGGGGGTGCTGTATACCTGAAGTACAGATCGATGGTAAGAGGATGACTGCATTCTCAGTACAGCAAAGGCAGGCAAGAGAGACAGATATAAGATTTCTATTGATATTAGATTATTGTAACATTAATATAGTTTATACTGATTTAAATAAGTATTAACCTCTTTACATAAATAACGCGTAGTTTATTGAGTTTTTCTATACACACACACACACGCGCGCGCGCACATCTATATATGTATTTTTTACTTATTTTATGTGTATATTTTTCTTTTAATATTCTTCTAACTATTTCATAGGTCGTTTGGAGCCAAAAGTTAAGAGAAAGTTCTCTAATCTACTTTTTATGATCTTCTAGATAAAATTTTACAATCAACAAGCATCATTGGAAGTACATAATTTTCATCATATTTGAATTTACTTCAATAACACATTTTTGTCAGGGCAATTGCAATTTAATAATGTACATTTATAGATATCGGCACAAACCGATTCTTTTTACTGTATAAACATCTCACAAGATATATGCTCCAAAATCATTATGTAGCCCGGTAAGGTGCTTTTGAACAGCTCTAGAAGGCGTGTAACATATAATGGAAAATAGTATTATATCGGGTGTAAAAATAAATTCTCAATTATATATTATAAGTATTATTACACTTACTACTGTGTACAATTATGAGTAAGACTTTATTATAACTTTAAAAATCTTTACTTATTCTTCTAAATCTAATTCATCCCGCTCAAAATAACCGCCCCCCAGATGCCATACAACCATTCCGATGCTTTTTCCAATTTTCAAACATTTTTTATACTCTTATTCCGAAATGATAATTTGTTCCTTCTTCGATTCTTTTATTTATTCAATCGAATTAAAAACGTGTCCCCGAAGTGCTCTTTTGAGTTTGCTGAACAGCTAGCAATCACACGGTACTAAATCAGACGAGAACGGCGGTTGCGGAAAGATATTGGTTAACTTTTTCGCGGAATATTCATGTAAAATTAATGCAGTTTGAGCTGGTGTATTATCGTGATGCAAAATCAAAGAGATGTCTTTCCATAAATCTGGCTTTTTTCTAGGCTTCACACAAACGACGCATAACACTCAGATAATATTCTTTGTTAACCGTTTGGCCAGGTGGAAGGAATGTATAACGCATCACATCACGATAATCTACGAAAACACTCAGTATAATCTTGATCTTTGAGCGATTTTGGCATGATTTTTTCGGTCTGCGCTCTCCTTTGGCACGATATTCGCTCGATTGATCGGTTGTTTCTGGATCATAAGCGCAGCCCAAGTCTCATCTCCAGTTATTATGTGTTCCATCTTATCTATTCCATGATAGTCTGAAAACATTGTTTCACAGACCTCCATGTGACGATGTTTTTCCAAAACATTGAGTGTATTTTTCACGTATCGTGATTTCACTCTTTTCAAGCACAAAATGTTTTTCAAAATGGTGTTCACTGACCCACTTGAAATCTAACAATATCAGCAAGTGCTCTAGTAGTCAATCGACGATTTTGCAGAACCAATTCTATGATTTTGTCGATGTGTGGCCCATCAGTAGATGTTCTTGGTCGTCTGTGATGTGGTTCGGCTTTAACGCGTTCTTGACCTTCTTTGAAAAATTTGTGCCAATCAAAAACATTTACTCTTCACACTAGCTTTTCACCAAAGACCTTCTGCAACATTCTGAACGTGTCGGCGGCCAACATTTCATTTCCTGCACAAAATAAATGCTACTTCTTTGTTGAATAATTTCAGACATTATGCAAACTTAAGCGTAACTATATGACAAATGAAGATAATACGTGAAATTTGGTATAGATAACTCTGACATTACTACCAACTTAAAAATAAAAACATTTGTTTGAATCGATAAATCCGGAAAGTTTGAATTAAGAAGTCTTACTCATATTTCTACACAGTAGTATTTCAAAACCTTTCTGAAAGTGGGTTATTAAATTAAATTCAAATACATTAAAGATTACAGAATTCCTATGACGCTTTTTAATGATATAATTTCATATTAAATTTTATTCAAATTGATTACGTTAGTGAAGTTTCATTGCTTTTAACGAATTTTATTTTAATAAACACGAAAAAAATTACTAATTTTTCAGGTATTTTAAAATAAAATTGATTTGAAGCAAGTAAAAATGATTATTTATCGGCGAAAACATTTTTTTTACTATATAAAGACTTCACAAGGTATAATTTAGAACCTACAAGAATTCGAACACGATTGCAGGTTACGAAATAAACGTTCCTTTAATTGCCAAACCATTCTGTCCTGGGATTTAATAAGCATACCATTTAAAATCATAATTCTTTAGAGCCATAATGCCATTAGGCAACTAAAAGGCCCTTTATAATGAAACCTAAAGTCATATTTTTGTAAATCAAGCCCTGTTGTCACGGAGACCCACTTTATAAGGGCTTTATAAACATTTAGGGCTACCCTAAGATTTTCTGATGACGATAAATATAAATGTTAGAAACTCTTTTTATTGTAATCGCCAAACTCGACGATTTATTAAAATTACCGGTATTATTTATTAATACTATTATCTTTATGTATTAACACGATCATACTTAATGAATTATATTAACAACAGTATTATAATGTGTTAACATTATCAATACTATTATAATTTATACACAACAACATTATTGTTATTTATTACCGAAAGTAATCAGATTGATATTCGAATCAGCTGATTTATGCACACACACACACACACACACACACACACACACACACACACACACACACACACACATTGTGCTGCGCCATAGATACGCTATAGATGCGTCATAGATGCGCCATAGATACGGCGCCTCCATAATTTATGGGAACAATTTTTTTTCCGTTTTTTTTTTACTTTTTTTTTATTAAAATACGTACTGGCTATGCCACTTCATTGTTTGGAAGTGTAGAAATCAAGTACAACTTTAACGGCTTCCAAGAGCTATATCTGTAAGTCAAAAACGACTTCTCCAAGTCTATAGTTCTATATGCTCACAAGCAAGTAAAATCAGTGTATTTATCAGTAGTCACTCTGAAAAATCACTCACGGAACTCGTAGGCATGCTTTGTTTATAGTTCTCTATGTCCAAACTTGATTGCGGATAGAAAACTAAGGCATAAAAGGCCAGTCCTTATCCATAGTACTAGAACTTCTATTGACCTTTCATGACTTGCTTCAGTAAAGAAAAACTGTATGCCAATTTCTAAGCATATCAGACTTAAAACTTACTTTTGTAATGCAAATGACGCAAACGTACTGCACTCCTCGAACGAATAATTCCCTACGATACTCAAAAATAAACGAGAAAAGTTGTAATTCGGGACCATCCATTAGACTGTAATGCTAATAAATTAGCTGATGTACTGTTATTTCCTGAAAGAAAAATTAATTTGCTGATTGGTTGCTTGTATTTAAAAGTACCAGTACGTAAAGCAACCAGTCTCGTAAAATTATGGAATGAAATGCCATTCCACCTGATCTTTGGCCTGTGTAAAAGCAATCATTTGCCCTAAAGCAGAAGATTTTAGAGACGCTGAATTTAAGTTTCATTACAGAGAAGCGTTCTATTTTGTCAGAAATATCTGAGCTTTTCGGCCCAGGAGGTATTGTATTAATGCTCGCATTCAAGAGCAGTGGAAAGGACCACTTTCTGCAATTAAAGCAAAACCTGCTCGTCTCCATCAAAGCACTGGAGTTGATTTTGTAGTATCTGATCTTACCGCACACGCATAGTCAGCGATGTTTGGGAAGTTTACTGCTCGGCAAGGTGTCTGTAATGTAATTTACAGTAATAATGAAAGAACCTTTGCCTTTTGTTCTCACTTAAGTCTTTAAAATCGTGAAAAACCAATAAATTGAAATCTCTGTAATTTGCTGCGCATTATTTAATAGACATGCAAGCAGAACTAAGCACTTTGGGAAGCTCATGACTATTTCTCAGAATAATTGTGGATCCAATTTTATGTGAATATGCAACTAAGTTAGCTAATTCTTCTAAGCAAGCATTTGCCAAAAATGGAGCTGATCTTCAAGAGGTAAAAGTGAATCAAAACAACAGTAGATACGTTGCCATTTAGTAATGTCGACAAGCATTTGACGGAAATTTTTAACTATATCACATACAAATATATATTTAGAAAAATAACGCTTAATAATCATAACAACGATGTCTTCTTGTAGCTTTGAATCAGGATATAAAAATTCGTTTAACGAATTTTCTGCTTTACCCTTTTGTAGACCATTAAATGCAATACTTATTTTTTTGCTACCGTCCAGCTTGAATACTGAATGGCGAGGAAAAAGTAATCCGTCAGCAAGTTCGTATTCATCTGATGTAAGAAGTTCCATATGCCCAAGATCTACATATTCTTGCATAAAAGCATGGTAAGCGGTGCAAAATTTAGGTTGTTTACAAAACGACGTTCTAGTCGGTTCATACAAGCTTTGACAATTTTTTCTGAACCTATGAACTTAATCTAGTTGCAAAAACGCAATTCAACTATGAAGCGACCATCAGATATTCTATAACACGAAGATTTGAATTCATCCAAATATTTTGTTCCGCAGGAGACATATACTGTTTCTAAGGACTCACTTCTAAGTCTCAGAAGCGACTGAGTACCTTAGAAAGCTGATAATCTACCGCTAAATAATGTGCCGTTTTTTTCGTGATAACATCGGTATGTGCATTTCCGATTGAACCCCATCCAAAAACCGAAATCAGTGGTACTGGACTCGTATCTGGAGATTGAGTTCGATGTACTTCTTGCAAAATCACGGCGTCATAAACAGACGAGATCAGAATGCAATTCACCGTATTTTGTTCTTCAAAGTCTGGACGAACTAAGTGAAGCCCATGGATTTGGTCCCAATGTCTAGAAACAATTTTGTCTCTTGGAAGCAAATTGGAGATACACTTCATTACTACGGCTGTAAAAATAAGAAAAAATTCTGGATTTAGTAGAGATTTTAAGGTAAGCTGTACTTCAGCACAAGCGATTACATTAGTCGTGTCGTTTAAATCAGATACGGTAATGTTTACTGGTTTAAAGTTTAAAGATAGTATTTTAGCCATATTTTCATATATGAAAGATTTTTCGGCGCACAAATCTAAGACTCGAGGCGTAGTATGAGAACCTTCTGAGTGTTCAAGGATAGCTACTGCAGGAGCTAACAGCGCTTGAGAAATCTTTCTATCTGAATCCGTAAAGTGAATCGAAGTTAAGAGACCAGCTAGCGTTCTTCGAATACTAACATTTGTCCTACAGCTTGATTCCTCAGAATGAAGATTCGTATGGTGTTTACCAGCACGAACATAACAGCTAGCATTTAAGGGCCATCCTTCAGTTCTATGTTTACAGCTTAGACAATTGAAACATAGGTTAAATTGTGCTGTTTTCTTAGCTCTTTACTACAATAGTTCACAAAATGCGGTCCTTGACAAAAAAGACAGGATGTACATTATTTTTTCTGGAATTTAATGTGGTGACATGTTGCAACGTATTTTTATTAATTGAACTAGACGATGAGTTAACTGACAACATGCTCAAAAAGCGTGCGCACGCATAAGCAAAATACGTTGTTCAATGGCCACCGACAAACAAATAGTAAATTTCACCGATTTCAACTTAATCGAGATAGATAGACGCGTACTCCTTGAAAGCAGAACAAAGAATGAATCGTCGAGTCAGGTGGCTTCAGCGGGTACATACGCCAACAAGTTTGTCACTGGTGACACCCACACCAGGCAAAAACCGCACCTCATGAGCGATGTCGAACAACAGAAGCTAAGACTTATAATGCGGTAGGCAACCATGTAATTAGCCCTTCATCAAGAAACCCGCAGGAAACGCTGCAGACCTGGAAGGCAAGTATGGGTTCTACAGCCCTCGCACAACCATGTTATATATACATTGATATTGGGTTTCAAGATTCTCAAATAATTATTAAAACATTATCACTATTACACCATTACATTACTACTAATAATATGCTTAAAAAGCTATTCCATTACACTTCAATTCTAAAGTTATTTTTTATTATATTTTTTATTATAGTTGTTTAATTTTTCCCACCCAGTCAATACTCACTAGATTTGCGTAGTTTCCGATAATAAATACCTAAATCAAGTGGACCGATAACGCCACGAAGGTGAGTTTGATACATATATATATATATATATATATATATGTATATATATATAAATATATGAATTACTATATGTGTATACTATATGCAGCTTTATGTATAACTACAATACTATAATGAATGTAATACATTCGGCTACTAAAAACATAATGTCGTGTTCGTGCAGTGGAAACAGATACCCAAATGTGGACGACTTCCACGTGTAGTTTCGTATGCGGACGGGAGAATACGATATCTATATGTGGTGGGATAACTTCCACGGATAATTTTGTATTCAGATGGTAGAATACGTTGTCCAGGTGTATCGGGACGAATTCTATAGCATTTTTCATGTTCGATCGGCAGAACACAATTCCCAGGTATCTGTCGACGACTTCCACAGGAAGTTTCAGGTATTAATTGAAAATCAGATCTTATATGTCTAAAGATGTCTGAAATTAAAAAACAAATTATATTATAATATTAGGTGTACAAATAAGTTTTCGCCGTTTTGAAAAGGTGGCGCCACCGACAAGATGACATCGAAATTGTCAGCTGTAAAAAGTCGTATAGTATATGTTGACATCTGGAAACAGTATAACCTTCTAATACCTCTGACTTTTTGCTAGCATCACTTAGTTTTCATCGTGTTAAGCGTCATTTGCGGGAATTATTAATTTACTACTTTTATTTAAATCAATCTGCATCTGAAGCACTCCGGCTACTCATAGAAGCATATAGTGATGTTAATTTGAGTGAAAGAAGTTGTCGGGAGTGGTTCCACAAATTTAAATGTGGTGAATGCGTAGGAAGTCATGGGGTAAGCCCGCGACTGTCTCTACTTCGATGGCCAAGCCAAACATTCATGGCAAAAAGCTAATGCTATGCATTTGGGGGCATCAGCTTTGAGTAATCTATTACCACTACTGCAACACAATCAAACCATCACCGGGTAACGTTAGCAACAACAGCTGATGCAATTGAGCCGAGCATTGAAGATTAAATGTCCACAATATGCCGAAAGGCACGATAAAGTCATTTTTCAACATGACAATGCTCGGTTACATGTTGCGAACATCGTAAAGGAAACGTTAGAAGGACTGAATTGGGATGTCCTACCCCACCCGCCGTATTCTACAGACATTGCTCCTTCAGACTACCACCTGTTCCAGTCGATAACTAATGTTCTGGCTGAACAGCACTTCACTTCTTACGAGGAATTGAAGAAATGGGTCGATTCGTTGATCGCCTCAAAAGACGAGCAATTTTTTAGACGGGGTATCCACTTGTTGCACGAAGGATGGTCAAAAGTAGTGGAAAGTGATGGGTAATTTTTTGAATGACATTATTTGTATCTTTTTTTACAATAAATTATTATTTCTTAATTCTTAACTTATTGCTTCTTAACTTATTTGTACACCCAATAAAATATTCTTCAATAATATACAAAAATATTTTAAGCTCATTAAGATCATAGGCTCTATTATAAAAATAATATATATGCTTATCTTTGATAATTTAAGATTTTAGAATTCGCTACTCTAGGCATCTTCATTTTGGATATTAAGAACGAGTTTAATTAATTTTAGGAAAATATTTTGTAAAAAATTATAAGATAAATTTTATAAGATTAGTTTGAGTAGCCATTTTGAAAAAAATGTAATAATTTAATAATTATTTATTCCCTTGTTTACCAAAAAACTTTTTCAAGACGGCCCCGCAAGTATATGTCAAAATAATTTTTAAATTATATTTTCAAAGTTTTGTATTGCGACATTATACATGGGCACACTTTCAATAAGCCACTTTTTTATTGAATAATAATAAGTAATAATTTCGAAACTTACACGAATTGTTACTCATATATATTTATATATACTTGACAATGTAAAAATTCATTTCAATACTTTCTTTTATTTAAATTAGAAATATTTAGAAATAATAAAACTATAAGTTTTATTTTTTAAGCATCGCATATTTATGTATAATTGACTGAAAAGTCTACTTAAGAAAATATTTCATTTATATAAATAAATACAATACATTGATTATATGAAAGACAAGTTTTAAATGTTAAGGAATTCGAATACACCATACTTGCCTGCATGTATATATATATATATATATATATATATATATAAATAATAAATTGCTACAGGCCTACGACAAAACGAAGGAGCGGAGAGGTAAGTAAAAGAGAGGGAGAACGAGAGAGAGGAGAGGAACTGACATTGCATGTGAGTCATTTTCTTGCGTGCTCTTTCAGGAGAGATAAAAAAAGAGAGTGCTCTGCCGCTGCGCAGACGGGTGTCTTCTGGTTCTATAAGCTATTCCGCAAACTTTTTTAAACTCTTGTGTTCGGTGGTCGCCGTTGATTGTTTTTCCATGTGCAGCTGGAAAACAATGGTCTTTCTTTAACTGGACGGGTTCATTTCCTGCACTGAACAAGATCATAAACATGCAGTTTTTCGCACTTTTTAACTTCAGCAAAATACTGAGATTTCTGTCAACAATTGTTACGTTGACCTTAATACGACTTTCACCTCAAGATCAAGGTAAAGGTTTTCGCTCTTTCTATCTCCGGGGTCAAGAGTAAGGTTTTCCGTTTGAAAAAAACTAACTTGACCTTTAAATTAACGGGAAGGTCATGATGATGATCAAGGACATATTCGGACGTACAATTTTTTGCTCCTACCATTTCCGTCATCAAAAGTAGGCGTTTACAATTGAAAAAATTAACTTTAACTTCAAATGATCTTCAAGGTCACGGTCAAGGTCACTATCAAGGTTACCATTGTGAGTCCCTCTTGAAACTGTGCGATATTCAAACTGTATTATCTATACAGCCTAATACACGCAAAACTTGTATTTCAAAAAAATAAAATTAATTAAAATAATCGGGCAATGATCTCAATTAGGGGTCAAACGCGCCACAATCAAAAGGATGTGAGCGCGAATATACCTGCCTTGCAAACGTAGATCATGGGAGAGCAGAGGGGAATTCGCCCACATCGTGAGAGGGAGAGCCGCTGCCGCGCGGCATCCAGCGTGGAAAAGATGTCCCGCGCTTCCCGCGCCGACGAATTCTGGAGTCCGTAAAGACATGAGTCTCTGCAATTCGAACACCCCATTTTTATCAAATAATATGGAGGTCTCATTTTTGATACATTTATATAATTTAATATACAACACGCAAATAAAAGAATATGTGTAAATAAATATTATAATGAATACACGAATAATTAAACGTGTGCAAACGTCCTAAAGGACAAAAGTATATAATTAAATATTATTTACATAATGATTAATACCATTCCAATCTGTTATAATAATTATTATTATAACAAATATTATTGAGAAACCGAAATAATTTAGTATTAACTATTAATTAATAACTATTAATAACATTATTTAACAATGTTCAGAATGTTTAACAATGTTAATATTAATTAATTATTTAACATTGTTATTATTATAATAATTGTCATTATATTATTATAATTATTCAGAATCCGAAAGAATTAAATACTATTATAATTATTATTTAATTCTTATTATAATTTGTTATAATAATCAGGATTATTATTATTAGTATTATTATTATTTGAAATACATATCCGATAGAACTAAATCACGTATTATAATTCTAAGATGGCTCTGAAATTATTATAAGCATACGAGCGTGCTCAAGGTCAAGATCACAAATTAGCATTATAATTATTATAATTACAATGCAATTATTGTTATTATATTATTGCAAAATTATTATTATTATTATTATTATTGTTTTTCGGCGGCTTGATACTAAATTTGCCAAACGATGAGGTACCTGATCGACTAATTTTTCATGTATAAAAAGGCGAGTTTTCCGCCCGAAAAGCAGTTCTCTCGGTGATACCGCCGAAAGAAGCTCCCTAGAGCTATCCCGACTCCAGAGCTTTAGTAATTGCACTTGTCCGAAAATTCTGCATAGTAGAGTCATGATCCTGGTTACGTGGCGCTCCATTAAAGATCAGCGGCCTTACTATCCGTCAAGAGACTTGATTCCGAATGCGGGGAACTTCGTGAAAGCTTAGCGGTCTCATTCATTGCCCCGAAGAAAGTCTTGATTCTGGGTGTACGGGCTCCGACGTGTTTTAGTACATGCAAAAAGAATTTGGTGCCGTGTTAAGCAATCAGGGGCCGATGAGGGTTGAGCTAGAGCCACAATGTATTATGAACAGAGCAGATAATCCGTTATAGACCAGCAGGCTTCGTTCATTCCCCATACTTTCCTCAGTCCCAGTAAAATTGTATATATTAGGTTGTCAAATATCTCTCTTCCGCTTTTTTGCTCTTTATTCAATGCTTTATAAAAAGTGTTACAGTCGTCAGAATTACTTCAAATATATTCGCCGTTTTGTTCGATAATCTGTTTCCATTTAGACGGCAACTTCATAATACCCCTCTCGTAGAAACCTCTTTTCCTATTTGCGAAGAACTCAGACAGTCACTTTTCACAAGCCTCTTTTGAGTCTAATTTTACACTACCAATGGCGTTCGACATGGACAGGAACAATTGGTAATCACTTGGCGCTATATCCGGGCTATATGGTGGATGCAATAAAACCTCCAATCCGAACTCCGGTAGCTTCTCACGAGTCATCAACGAAACGTGTTGTCTGGCGTTGTTCTAATGGAACATTACACCCTTCCTGTTGGCCAATTGTGGACGCTTCTGGTTGATAGTCTGCTTCAAGCGGTTCAGTTCTTCATAGTAGATGGTAGAATTAAGCGTCTGGCCATATGGGAGCAGCTCATAGTGATTGATTCCCTTCCAGTCCCACCCAATACACAGCAAAACCTTCCTGGCCGTCAATCCTAGCTTCGCCACTGTTTGGGACGGTCCACCTGCTTTGGACCACGACCGTTTTCACTTGATATTGTCATATGTGATCCATTTTTAGTCGCGATTCAAAGTGATAGCGTGCCTCCGTCAAAACACCGTTAATCTCACGGAACGTTTCTTTAGCGGATTTGCCTTTGACGAAGGAAAACGTTAAAATAGCGTGAATTTTGGCGTTAGTGAACTCAATGTTAACACGTCTATAAGATTTGAACGAAATATCCAAACTAATCATGCATAGCGTCATTTTGTACGTTATGTCAAGACCTTTTAAATGATGTAGAGTATTGCCAGATACGAGCTCTTTAGCGCTTTGTACATAGCCGCGAAATTCATAAGATAAAAGGGCGGAAGGAAGATATTTGACAACCTAATATATATATATATAGTGCATGAGATTAAGTATAATAAATGCGTATAAATATAAGTTATAATTACCGTTTAAAAATTTAATAAGAAGCGTGCGGAATAGAGTATGATAAGGTATAGTATGTGATTTAACATAAAAAATCTTGTTTTGTTACAGAACAGAGGGCTCCACGTAGAAGTTTTGTTTTATTATTGTGTAATTGTAGTATTTTGTGTAGACTTTAATAGAATATATTTTTGTGATTTTTATATAAATATAACTGAGTATCGTGACTTTTCCCGATTTTGCTGATCCTTGCGCGACCGCATAAGATATCCCGAGGGAAAAAGGGAAACGTTACACGGCGCCCGAATAGGGACAGACCGTTAAAAATTTAGTTAGTTTTTTTATAATTATTAATAATTTGTTAATAATAATTATAATAAATTATTGTGTTGAAAAATCAGTTTTTTCTTGTTATTAGAAGTATACTCAGTTGTGTTTATTAAACATTTTCTTGTATAAATATATATACAAGTTGATAAAACGTATTACAAATCAACTAATTAATATTATTAATTAATTTATATTGATAATTGATTTTATGAATTAATTCTCTTATTAACTAAATAAGTTTAATATAAATATAACATATTGATTAATTTGTTTGTTTACGCCAGCTAACAATAAATTAATTAAAAATGGCCGGACCACGAGTAGCATGGGTTTATAAACTGAACAAGGCAGAAGTAGAGAGTGCAATAGAGATGCACAGAGTAAGTACTGAGGGTACTCTTATCACATTGAGACAACTTTTAGTTTACGGTAACTCGTTATAGACCAGCAGGCTTCATTCATTCCCCATACTTCCCCCAGCCTCAGTAAATATATATATATATATATATATATATATATATATATATATATATATATAGTTCGTGAGATTAACTATAATAAGTGCGTGGAAGTATAATTTGTAAATACCGCTTAAAATAAGAAGCGTGTGAAATATATTATAATAAGGTATAGTATAAGATTTAAAGAGAGCTGTCTTGTTTCGTTACAAATCAGAGGGTTTCATGCCAGAAGTTTTGTTTTCTTTTATAGTATTTTGTGTAGACTTTAATAGAATATAGTTTTGTTATTTTTTATATAAATGTAACTGGGTATGATGATTTTTCCCGATTTCACCGAAAACTCCCTTTCCTTTCAAACTCGTACTGGCACTACCGCGTATGCTATTCCGAGGGGAAAAGGAAAACATTGCAACTCTATAACTCTGATTTGAAACTTATTTTTCTAAAGTTCATGTTTGCAGAGTGATTCGCGTGGAGCGATTAAAATAGGAGGACCCTATAGATAACGGCAGTATAAAAACAATTATAGTGTAAAACAACAATAAGCACTGCAGCTATCTAGATGCTATAGATACTATTGCTTACAAATACCATTGATCTAGATGGAAAATTGATCTTGAGTATTTTAGGAGTGCTAATGATGTTTTATATATTATCAAACTAGAGTAACAAGTATTTGAAATTTACACAATATGTGTAATGAATTAAGGAATATATTATATTTTCTTTTAAGATTGTACTATAAGTAACATTATAATCTTTAATAGATTGTTCATATTTCTTTTTACAGGCGGGGGACTTCGCCCTAAAACCCCTGACAGGGGCTTTGCCCATGCATTGCCGCCACCCGATCCGGAATTTCTTCTTAACATAATCTATCAATTTCAAATTACGAATCAAAAATTTAATTAAATTTTATTTATGTAAATAAAGTTGACAAATAACCTTAAGAGAAAATCCATAATATTATATCTTTTCAAATGCAGCGGATTACATTTTATAATAAGGCAAAGTATTTTGGTGTGAATGTCGTCTGGAAGTTTAAATATTAACTTGTTCGCTCTCTATCGGTATAGACGTGCGAAGCAAATGAACGGAATAGGTTTGTCAGTGGCTAGGAAACAAGCTTGGGACAGCCGAACCACAAGGCAGTCGGCAGTCATCTTAATTGCGCATGACAATGCCGTAGGGGAACAGATCTCAATTAGTCTCAATAAAATTAATGCAATTGCAACTACGCCATACGCTTTGTATGTTATTATATGGTATTCAATAGAGGTGCCAGCAATGTATTTTATAATAAAGCGAAGTATTCTTAAAAGATTTATTTAATTAATTTTATTATTTTATTTATACCGAGATGGGATATTAACTAAAGGTTTGATTTACTCATTGTTATTAAGCAATCGTTTCGATTTTCTTGTTGAATTTTTTTGCGTCTCACGGTTCTAACCACTCTTCCCAAAAAGTCTTTTCTCCGAATCCTTCTGCTTGGATACTCCGTCCGAGAAGAATGCGCGGGGAGCAATTTAATATATTTTCTTTCCACGACTTTTTTATGAAAGTATCTGTCGAAGATATAACGATACAACAATGAGGCGATACTGATCCATATTTGGCGGAGCATTGCCGAAATTACTATATATAAAATAATTCGTGGTGGAAAGATAGTTGGATCTCTATTGGTCAAGCTCGTGGTCTTGAAAGCACTTGATTATTCTCCATTTCGAATTTATATCTTTGAATGTGCACGTGCTTCTCCTTTGCTACGCTAATGTGAAGTCATACTCGTTTCGGACATGAAATGCGAAGTCTTACATCTTGTATACACTGACACCATCGTTACTGGCTTTATTTGGACTGATGAAACTGTTTAACATTTACACGAACATATATAGATCATTATTTAAAAAAGAAAAATAAAAGCACGGTAGGTATAATCTATATATATATAGATCTATATATATATATATATATATATATATATATATATATAGTGTGTAATAATAGTATAATAAGTGCGTGTAAATATAATTTGAACTAAGTAAAAAGTAAAAAGGCTTGGTTTTACCAGCTCTCTCACACAGCATCCATGGTTCAGTCTGGTTGTAATAGGCGCATAGGGCCGAAACGGCTCCTGAGCTGTACTATGTGCTAATAAAAGAAGTAATTATACCACTTCCTTCCCCGCCTGTTGCCCTTTCACAAACACTTGTATACCCACTCTCTTCATTATCAAAATCTCTACGCTCCTCATCCTTCCCTATATCAGATTATATTTTAGAGATAATTGAAGATAAAATGATTGATTTATAAATTAATACTTTAGGCAATAAAGATAATATATTTTTTATAAATAACTTCTATTGAAAAGTTACTAATATTTTATTGTTGAAAATTCAAAATACTAATATTGAGCAAATAGTATACAGTATGATAGTGATTCTCAAACTTTCCTTCGTGATGCTACTGCACCATTTGATGAAATTCTATTTTAAGTTCGGATATGGTATAACGCGTTCAATAAGTCCCGAGACTAACCCACAGATGATGCTAGTAGTACGAAACTGGCCAGGTTTCCTTAGAGTACGAACATTTACATGAAACGTGCAAAAATTTCACATCGATCGGATCAGAAACAGCAGAGTTATCGAGGATAGAGTAAAGTCACTTTGTAATTTGTTTGAACAATGGAAAAAAGTGAGTTTCGTGCGTTGATAAAATATTGTTTTTTAATGAGTCAAAACACCGAAGAAGCCCAGAAATGGCTTCAAAAACCGATTTGTCGGTGGTATGGTGAGTTGAAATGTGGTCGTTTAGACACAAACGATTCACAACGTTTGGGTAAGATATTGGAAGCCGTTACACCGGAAAATGTAAGTGAAGTGTTAAAAATTGTAATGAAATATCGCAAAGTGAAGGTTTGAGATGTCATCTGTAAGTGTATTTACGATCCTTCATGAAAAATTGAGCATGAAAATATTTCTTCCAAGTGGGAGCCACGATTACTTTCAGTGTAACAAAAACAGCAACGAGTCCACAATTGAGAGAGCTGTTTATCGCTATTTACTCGCAATAACAAGAATTTTCTGCGTCGATACGTGACCATAGATGAAATATGGATACATCATTTTACTTCGGAGGCGAATCGGGTATTACCTGAATGGCGCGAAAAAAATCCTTTTTCACCAAGACAATGCACTATGCCAGAAGTGCATGAAAACAGTGGAAAAATTAAACGAGTTGCGCTTTGATTTGCTTCTCCACCCCCCGTAATCGCCAGATTTAGCCCCCAGTGACTACTGGCTCTTTGTTGATTTTAAAAAAATGCTCCTGGGAAGAAAATTTGGCTCGAATGAGGAGGTTATTGCCGAAGCTGAAGCTTATTTTAAAGCAAAAAATAAATCCTTTTATGAAAATGGTATAGAGAAGTTGGAAAGGCGTTGAAACGATTGCATTACTCTAAAAGGATATTATATTGATGAATAAAAATGATTTTTTAACGAAAAAATGTTGTTTTTTTTTAATCTCGGAACTTATTGAGCGTCGTGTTAAATAAGGTCTACAGAAGTTCTTCAAGAACTTTAAAAAATGTTGGACTTTAAATGCATAAATATTTTTTTAAATTTAAAGTTTTTATTGTTTTTACTTTCCTTCTAGGTAAACGGAAAGATGCTAGCAAAGATACAAAGAATTGCTGCGCTAAGCATAGCCTGTGCTGCAAAAAGTACACCACAAGCAGCTCTAGAAGTGATGTTCAACTTGCAACCTATAGATCTGCACATAAAAGGACTGGCTGCAAAAGGAACTCCGAAACTCAGAGAACTGAATTTGTGGAAACAGACCAACTATGGCCATACAAAGATTTTACGAGAAATGGAGAAGCTGAACAGGGACATGCTAGAAAAGCTGAAACAACCTTCGGATTATCTGGTTAACAAACTAGATTTCTAGGTGAATACAGAAATAGAGATACCATCAAAGGAAGACCCCCTAAATAACTCTAAGATAAACGAGGATGAAATCTCAGTCTTCACAGATGGATCGACAGCGGAAAATGGAATAGGAATAGGAATCTACTCAGAACAAATGCACGTCCAAAAAAGTCATGTAGACTCAACGACAAATGCAGTGTTCTGCAAGCAGATATATTAGCGATTTAAAAAGCGGCGAAACTATTGAAGAATAAAAGCCTGAAAAGGTAACTATTTACACAGATAGCCAAACTGATTTAAAAGCCCTAGGGCTAAAATCGAGTAGATCAAAGTCCATGATGAGTTGCCGGGAGGCGCTATCATGGATCCGGAACAGCGAAGTCAGACTCTGCTGGATACCAGGAACCTTTTATGACGAAGGTAATACCAGAGCAGATGACCTGGCAAAGCAGGGAACGGAGGAAAACAGAGCCGAAGCAGACACTCATACATGGCCACCGATCGATACGATTAAAAAGAAGATAGATGAAACCATCAAAGCAAAACATAATGAACAGTGGGAGGCAAGAAATGATTGTCTCGCATCTAGGAAATTATGGTCTGCTATTGATGAAACAAGATTCACTGACCTTTTAAAGCACAAAAAAGCAACCTTTGGCATAATCACAGGAATAATAAAAGGATATTGTGCAACAAGCGTCAATCTCAAAAGATGGGGTAAAGCGTCTGATGATTTATGTAGAGAACGTCACACGGAGGAGGAAACAATAACCCACTTACTATACCGATGCCTAGCCCTAGTAAGCAAAAGACTTACATTGTTAAGACAAAACTGTATGGAAGATTTGCAAGAGGCATCAAGTGTGGATATCAGAGTATTAGCTAAATTTGCGGGAGACTGGACTAGGCTAAAACATTTGACACATATTGAACCCTGTCACTCCATGGTATTTCAAGTATAGAAATAATTATTATTTTTATGAATTATTTATTTATTGTCATTTATAAATAAATTATCATTTAACTAACTGAAGATCAAGAAAATGAAAACTGATAAAGGCTATTAATTTCAAAATAATAGAAGTGTAGAGGTAGAGTTTTTAATTGTTGCAATTAACAATAGTTAAGAAGATTATTAGAAACCATTAATAAGGATATGATAATTACAGATAGCCCGGATAAAGTTTAAGTCATAGATTACGGTGAGTATTTTATCTATCTCAGCTCCTCATTGTAGCGATATCATATACCATAGAGATAAGTTAGAAGATCCCTATTAAGTACATTAGTCACCCAGAACTCGATTAAAATTTCCATCATTTCGTGGTAATTTATAAACATGATTTATGACAAACCCTGTTTTTGTTTGTACATGTTAAAGAAAAAAACTTCTATACTGATTACTCTGACATTTAAAATATTTATCTTTTATCATCTTCGGAAGTACATAGAGTATATTTCTTTTCAAAGCATTTTTTTTTGCTTGGCTTTCTGTTTACATTATTAAGTTCATATACAGGTGTCTCGGGACTACTTTTCGGGGAAATCCAGAAAATTTCGTGCTCGGAAAAAAAATACAATATCCAGGTATTATAAGATGACTTCTACGAGGAATTTCCTATTCCATCGTCCGAACACGAAACTACCTTATAGAAATCTTCCGAGATATACTCCATAGTCCGAATATGAAACTCTTTATAAAATTTGTTTCTAGATATCTGAATATCACTTCTATCATTCGAAAACAAAATTCCCGTAGAAATCGTCTCGAGACACCTGCCCAGCTTTTACTACTGTCCGAACATAAAAGTATAATATTTCTCCGTAGAAGTTGCATGTAAGAGCTATCTATAGTATATCAATATTTCGTATCTTTTAGTATGTTAAATTAAATATTGCGAATATTCAGTTACTGTTGCCAACTGAAATTGAAATCAAAAACATGGTTTGCGAAATAACACATTGACAAAGTGGATGTTGAATCCTTTTTATACGTTGAATTATCGCCTTTTAATACAAAAGCGAAGATTGGTAATAACTATTGAAATCTTTATTTATTCTTCTAAATCTACTTCATCCCCCTCAAAATAATCGCCCCGGATGCAATTGCAGCAATGTCAGAAAACGCTCTAGTAATCAATCGACGATTATGCAAAACCAATTTTTTGATTTTGTCGACGGGTAGCCAAATCATTAGATGTTCTTGCTCGTTTGTGATGTGGTTCGTTTTGAACGCATTCTCGATCTTCTTTGAACAATTTGTGCCAATTAAAAATACGTACTCTTGCCATTGACTTCTCACCAAAGGCCTTCTACAACATTCTGAACGTTTTAACGGCCGATATTTTATTTCGCGCACAAAATTTAATGCTACTTCTTCAATAATCTCAGATATTAGAAACACTGAAGAGACAACTTTTTTTGTTCACAAAACACAAGCATCACTATATAATAAATGAAGATATTTGCGTAAAATGTGGCACAGATAATTCTGATAGTACGACCAACTTAAATATAAAAACATTTGTCTGAATCGTTAAACTCGGGAAGTTTAAATTGAAAAGTCTTACTCATATTTGTACACAGTAGTATATATATATATATATATATATATATATATATATATATATATATATTCGTATTTTTTCGTATTTTAAATTAAATATCATGAATATTTATTTGGTGTTGTCAAATGAAATTACAGCACAAACAAATGAAATAGACTCGAAATAGCACATTTTTTAACCGGACGCTCAAATATTGCTTTTGTATATATATTATATATATTGAGTGTACAAGTAAGTTTCCAGCGTTTGTCAAGATGGCGTCAATAGTGGATTCCCGGCAGAAATGTCAGATCTCATTTGCTATATTTGTAGGTTGTGTATCTGTGAACAACTTTTCAACCAAATAAACGTCATTTACGAGAAGTGCTGCATCTATTCTTTACTATGAGGAAAAGTGCGGCTGAGGCCTATCGTTGGCTTTTGAAAAATTATCGGGTGGAATGTATTGATGAATCGACCTGCCGGGAGTGATTCAGATTCAAGAAGAACTTGCTGTATTATTAGGCATCACTAAACGAGCCTATTCCCTACGCCTAAAAGCATTTGGATTCATTTAAAAAGATGACGCTGAGTGCCGTACGAAATGAACCCGAGAGACGTCGCATGCCCGAAATATTGCTGCAGTGCTATAAAAATAAATCATTTTTGCATCGTATTGTCACTGGTGATATAAACTGAATTTTTTATGTTAACCCTAAACACCGAAAATCATATACAAAATCCGGCCAGTCCGTCTAATAGATGCTAAAACAAAATGTTCACGTAAATAAGGTCGTGTTCTACATATGGTTTGATCAACAGGCTGCTGTATACTACGAATTGTTTCCGAATGGTGAAAAAATCAAAGGATCATTGTATCGAACCCAACTTATTTGCTTGAAATGAGCATTACAGGAAAAGCAGCCATAATAAGAGAGCAGATATGAATACGTTGTTTAATAATCATGATAATTATCAGCTACATATAACGGCTTCGATCAAAAACTTTTTTTTGGAGTTTAGTTGATTGAAAATTCTACCTCAATCGCTTTACAATCGAGACTTCTCACCTCCAACTACCACTTGATGGGATAAATTCAGAATGCTTTTAGGAGATCAAAAATCGGCTCGATTCATTCTTGAGCTCGAAAGATGAAAAAATTTTTTGGTCCAGAATTCATAAATTGAGATAAAATTGGAAAAAAATTATAGTTTCCGATGGATTATTCAAATAAGCTGGTCTAGTATTAATAACTTACGCTGATTATTTGATGATATTCGAAATAATTCAAGACGCCAACATGACCACAGGTGGAACTGAATTCTAAGAACGGTAACTGTGTACGCGTACGGTACTACTTTACTATGCATAAGACCTGTGAAGTCGACGCAGAATTCGAAACACGCCGCTTATAAAATAGGCGACCTTTATTTATTATTAAAATTAATATGATTTGCTATAAAAAACAAGCCTATTGCCTTCCGAAAATAATACAGAATATATATTCCGAATTTCAGAACAATATATTCAATACTTACTTTGTTTATCGTGTACAAACAAAACCACTCTTTGTCTTTATAAATTAGTATGATGATATGATATGATATATATGATATTCTAGTGAGTCAGGAGAATTCGTCGTTCATTCCCCATTCGTCTCGAAAGTTTGCGAGGTTTTAGTGTACTAATATAGAAAATATTTTTATTTTTTTCCGAGGAAACGAGAAGAAGTAGTGAGCAGAAACCCGATGTATCAAACAACGCAGGGTCCAGGAGCAGAAAAACGAGATGTACACAGAACGAGTAGAAACGAGGAATACTTCTATTCAAGCCAAAGTAATAGCATGTAGCTTTTGATGGCGAGTTATCTATGGTCGTCTCCCTTTTTTTATTTCTAGCACTTCACAAGCTGTTCCAGCGAAACCCCTCGTAGTGAGAGAGGAATGGTTCATTATCAGGCCGAGAAACGTATCGGAAATAGTAGAAGTGACATATATATGTGTATATGCTCTTTTTCGAAGAAAAATATAAAACCAAAAATCTTTATAATTTGCAATAAAAAATATCGATGTTTAGTACTTAATAAATTAAAATGAAAAATTGTACTTATGTCGACTGTTCTGAAGTAAAATAATAAATATTTTTATTGGTCTTACAGTCTCTATAATATAATATATTAGCTAAAATAATGACTGTCATTGTTTATATTCAAACAATATAAACAAGGTGAAAATAAACAAGGACAGTCTGACTGTCATTATTTCAGCTAATATATTATATTATCAAGACTGTAAGACCGATAAAAATATTTATTAATTTAATTCAATACTTAATAATGGTAAAAAGTATAGATTATGACTCGTCGCATATAATATTATAATTAATTATTAGCTCTTTTCTTGAAATAAATGTAATCATATTTATAATATTTTCTACAGAAAATAGATTTAAAAAGAATAAGAATTCCTAATAAAATTCCCGCTGCCATATTGGACAAAATTTTTAAGAGCAGCATTTTAGAAACTAAGGTTTCTCTTCATAACCATGGATAGTTCTAGAATCTATCTACTTCCTAGGCGAGGAAAGGAGAGAAATTATAAGTTTTTTTTTCACGTAAGGTAGTATTGCAAGAAATCATCCAATAAGTTTGTAGCCAAAATATAGTTGAAAAAGATATATTAAATAGATATATATTAAAAAAATTCAATTATAAAAAAAGTAAAACTTATTACGGGATTCAATTTACTTATAAACAGTTTTTAAGTTGCTCCTGTAAGAGATAATTAGTACGTACATTCATTATTAATAATAACTTTTATGAATAAATTTATGAAAGTGAATTAAAGTATTTCAAAAAGAAAACTTTCCTTATCCTGGCCGTAGTAGAATTCATAAATTCGCCTAAGCCTATAGGTAATTTTGCGATAGCCAACTGTGGCAGTGCACTACGTGTTCATAAAAACGTAGTTTCTGCTGCTTTGCAAATTTCTCACCGATTATGAGTGTAATTGCAGGTATAATTCCCGCAAACAATGTACACCTTTATATTTATTGAACTGGTACTACTATGCATCGTAGATCTCATATAATCAGTACAACGACGGTGGATAAAATTTATTTTGTTTGGTATTGACTAAAATGAATTAAAATATTGTCTAATCTTGTAACTATACTACAGCCACTTGCAAAAATTGATAAGTTGATCGTGCATGATCTAAGAGCGTTAATAAGGGAGATCGTCGATATCCATGTGAGACACCGCAGAAAGATTTTCACCCCAACGCCACGACGGTAAACGTAGATAATTGATTCATACAATTTTTCAAATGCTGATTTTCGAGCTCGTGCGTTCGACGAAGTGACGACTGTCGACGCCCATAGATGTAACGAAAGGCATTAAGTAGTACTGATCAAGAAATTACTTAAAGGTATATAGCTTTCCGTGTATAACATATATCATATCCTACTAATCATACTAATTTATAAAAACGTATTTTCGATTGTACACAATAAACCGATTAATCGAATGCTCTGAAATTCGAAACATATATTCTATGTTATCTTGAGAATTTAGTTTAGCTTATTTGAATGCTCATATATAGCTTTATTAGAATTAGTATCCCTAAGAAGGTATGTTTTTAGTTGGCTTTTGGTTCGTCACGATAATCTGACACTTTTTCTTATGCAGAAAAATTTCTCTTTTACCTTCTCTATCTCTCTCTCACTCTCTTCGTCTTCTCCATAAGATGGCTCTATGCCAAATCATATTAATACTAATTTATAAAGACAAATGATGTTTCTGTCAGCATACGTTAAGCAAAAATACGGTTGAACCGATTGCTCTGTAATTAGAAATATATATTCTATATTGTCTTTGGAGTGTCATAGGGTAGTTCTTTTCAAATTAAAGAAAAAAATGATTACAAAATAGGTAGTTATAGAACTATAGATATCTGCATGTTACATGTGGCTTCTACGGGGAAATATTCTAGTTAGGTATTTAGGCGATAGAATAATATGTCCAGGTATCGACACCAGTTCTACGGGTAGTTTCGTGTTTGATCGGTAGGATACGATGTACCGGTATATTGAGACATACCTGGACAAATATCGATTCATAGATGGAGTATTTATTACATAGATATTATTGAAATGTTTAATCGATAAATTAAATTAATATCTCGGGCGAAGCCGACAGATTTTAGTATATATATATATATATATATATATATATATATATATATATATACTGTGATTAGTCACAAGGCTGATTTGTCCAAGTAAGTGCGACGCGCGCGCCATTCGCCAAGCGAGTAACATTAAGACGATCACGTGTGCGCCGCTACGCTTTGTGCTTGGCTCCGTCTCCCGTCTCCTCACATCACCGCTCGCGCCCATGCTCGTTTCGCTCGCCCGACGGCTGGCGATCAGCTGAAGAGCTAAAAGAACGGAAAACTAGAAGTTCAACTTTCAAATAGAAATTCATTCAATGAAGGTGAAGGTTTAATTTTAAGCGATAAAATCACCAATGTATAAATTTAATTAATTGTTAAGGAAAAAAATAAGTTTAAATCAGTTATAAAAAAAAATTGAGAATATCATTAGCCATAAAGTATTTATACTTTTATACCATAAAGTATTTATACTTTTATCAATCTAGTTGAAAATATACTTCTTTGCTATTTATCATGAATTATTTGAATTAAATAATTTAGGATTTAAAACGAATAACTACGAATAATTTATGAATGAAATTTGTTAAATTGCACAATAAAAATTCCTTTAAGTTTTACAGAATAAGTTTTTACATGTATACATTTAACAGCAGTTTAATTTCATTTTCATAACGAATCAACTATTATTATTAATTTAGGGATAATATCAATAAGGTTGGTGTAAATAGGATACTTATATTTAACGTTTTTTTATTATAGATCATAAAGTTGCTGTCTAATAAATTTCAAAGAAATAATCAGGAGCTAACAAAATATATGCAGATATTTAGAACGATGTAGAACCATCAGAACCTTTTCAAAATTATTAATTCAATTTAATGAATTGAAAACTGATCTGTGAATGTATAAGTAAAGCGTTTATTCTCTAAATTAATCAATATAGTATTACTTAATAGAATATCAATTTAATAATGTTAATAATTAAGAGTCGATTTAGCTTAATAATTTATCTGATTTTTGTCTATACACATTAAGTAAGATAAATTTTAAATTACATAATTACCTTGAAACAAATACTGCTAAATATGAATAATATGAAAAATATAGTATACAGTATATATAGTGTATAGCTGCATTTCGTCAAAGTTATTTAATAAAATTCCAAGTAATTAAATTATGCTTTTTTATCTTTGATTGCATTGTTAAGGAGATGCAGTTTGAATTTAATTTTAATAATAATTTGCGCTACGCGAAGACGTTCCCAACGTTAGCCAATCGCCGTCGTGCTTATCCCCTCCTTTTTTCTACAATTTTAAAGATACGTGCGACGCGCACGATCACGTTCGACTGGGCTGCCGAATGAGGTAGATGGTTTGGGGGTGGGGAAAGATAAGATACGAGAAGGAGAAGTAGCTAGTATAGAGAGAAAGTTGGTCAAGAAGCGGTGGTGGATAGAGAGAGAACATGCAGGGCAATAAAAGTAGAGAGGCGTGGGAATTAGAGACAGAATAGACCCGAGTAAAGGTGAAAGACTAGGAAGAGATAGCGAAAAAGATCTAGGAGGAAGAAGAGAGAAAGGAAGGAAGGTGTAATCGTAGAGAGAGAATTAAAATAAAGGAAACGTGAGACTGTAGTGCTGTGAAAGATAGAAGAAGACAGAGGGCGGAAGCAGTGAAGGAATAGAGAAAGATGTGGAGTAATAGAGAGAAACAAGTAGAAGCAAAATGAGAAAGAAGCAGACGGAGGAAAGCGGAGATAAAAGCGGTGTCGCCACAATACGCCGGACCATCGGCTTAACCTCACCCTTCTCTGGAAGGACTCAACCGGAGCCATCGCCGACCAGCTAAAGGTAGAGTGTAAGGGAGAGAGAGAGAGCAAGGTAATAGCGCGGCGGACGGAGTTTTTTTGGTGCTCGATGCTCCCTTTTTTTGGTTTCAGGCGAGTGCGACGGGTCAGTGACGACGAGATCGGGTCGCGCCGCCTACGGGTTCACGCGTAGACATCATCAAAATGGTGATATTAGTTTAAGATAAGCGCTTACATACATGTAAATGTAAGTACGAGGATCGCCCAAGCAGAGATATAGTCAAATAAGTTGTAATGATGATTTAATTGCATCGATTTCCTTTCGGGCGCTAAACGAGCGTAATTCATTGTTTTTCGCAAGTCAGTTTATGTAAGGATCAATCGAAATAAATAATAATGAGTCAGAATGAATAAAATCAGTGTCTGTTTCTTAAGAGGCTGGCGGAGCTCCCCCAGTGCGATCACAAGTGATGTACGTAATATTAAATAGTTTGTGTGCGCGAAATTTAGGATAACTTTAATGTAATCAACAAATTAAATTTTAAATATTTTGTCTCATTACAATACATATATACTTGACATATTTTTATATTTTTTAATAATTTAATATAAACAGACGTGTTAATATTAAGTTCACTAACGCCAAAATGCACGCTATTTTAACGTTTTCCTTCGTCAAAGACAAATCCGCTAGAGAAATGTTCCGTAAGATTAACGGTGTTTTGACGGATGGCACGCTATCACTTTGAATCGTAGATAATTAGTTGCGACGATTCAGATCCGGTAAAAAGGATACCATGGATAAACTAGCCGGCAGAAGACCTGTGACGACGAATACCGATCAAATCATGGAATTTATTGAGTTGACCGGCATGCGGCATTTCGTCATATTGCCCAGGACATCAGAGTTAATCACCAAATCATTTTAAACCATTTGCAGAAGGTTGGATACAAAAAGCTTGATGTTTGGGTGACGCATGATTTAACGCAAAAAACCTTTTGGACTGAATCAACGCCTGCGATGTGCTGCTGAAACGGAACGCACTCGACCCATTTTCGAAGCGGATAGTGACTGGCGACCAAAAATGGATCACATACGACAATATCAAGCAACAACGGTTGTGGTCCAAGGTCGGTGGACCGTTCCAAACAGTGGCCAAGCCGGCATTGACGGCCAGGAAGGCTTTGCTGTGTGTTTGGTGGGACTGGAAGGGAATCAATCACTATGAGCTGCTCCCATATGGCCAGACGCTTAATTCTACCATCTACTATGAACAACTGGATCGGTTTGAAGCAGGCTATCGACCAGAAGCGTCCACAATTGGCAAACAGGAAGGGTGTAATGTTCCACCAGGACAACGCTTGAATGATGAGCAAAAAAGCGGAAGAGAGATATTTAACCATCTAATATTGGACTAATATAATGACAGTCAGATTGTCCTTGTTTATAATCACCCTTCCCCCTCCCAAAAAATCTGAAATAGAAATTACTACTAAAAATATCATAGAATTAGATTAAAAATATAAAAAAGTGAAAAGAATAAAAATGAACCATATTTTATGATAGAAAAGGGTAACTTGACCGCCTCCACTATTTGAGATTTAAATTTACTTTGGATGTACAATGTTTCGATCAGCTAAAGGTCATTTCTAAAGATTAAATTAAAATGGAAACCTAGCATGCTAATATATATATATATATATATATATATATATATATATATATATATACCGTATTGCCATAAATTAAAACAAAATTTTTAATACTTTATTTTATATTAATAAAGTATGATAAGTATTGTCTAAATTAATAAATATTTTTTTATTGGTCTTACAATCCAGTCAATTCAATCTCAAAATAAAATAAAAAATAAAAATAAAAATAAAAAATAAAAATAAAAATAAATAAAAAAAATAAAATAAAAATTAAAAATAAAAATTAAATTAAAAATTAAATTAAAATTATAATGACAGTCAGACTGTCCTTGTTTATATTCACCCCCGTAGACTAATCTGAAAATAAAATATTAGCTGAAAAAAATAATAAAATGCAGTCTGACTGTCGCCAACACCCTTACCTAATTGAAGACCTGTCTAATGTTTCGAGCTCGCTACGGCTCCCCATCAGGGACTAATCTAAACTTTATGTTCTAATCTATATATACCCATCCCCACCACCAAATTTAGTAAATTAAATATAAATTCCCCCTCTATACAAACTGTCCAAAACCAATAAATTTAATAAGGAATGATAAACACTGTCCAATCTACCAGACTCTAACATTAAATTCACATTATTTCGATTCCTGGAAATGTGATCACTTTCAAGACTCTCCCGTTTATACTTATTATTAATACCATGGTCCAAAATATCCACATTCACAAAATCAAAAGAATGTAAAAACTTTAAACAATGCTCTTTTAAACCAGAAGTAATATGTGAGCTACGTAAACTATATTTATGCTCATCAATTCTCTTTTTTAAATGTCTACCTGTTTGTCCAATATAGTATTTATCACAATCTATGCAATTAATCTTGTAAACAACTCCTGATTTTAAGCATAAATCATCCTTATCTTTGCAATTATTCAACAATCTACTCAAATTATTGCTATTTTTAAAGAAAATTTGAATGTTATATTTCCGAAAATTTCTTTTTATTCTTTCAGACAATCCTCGAACATTTTTTTTTTTTGTTATTTTTATTTTATTTTTAGATTGAATTGATTGGACTGTAAGACCAATAAAAAAATATTTATTAATTTGTATATGGGCAGTCGACAAAAGTACAATTCAATTATTGTCTAAATTACTTGACTTCAACATAAAATTTACATCATTGCAATTCTTCAAAATTTGAATTCTTCTAGAGTTTCTCTTTTATATCTACTGCTAATATCTTATTCTAAAATATATACATTTTCAAATTTGAAAGAATAGAACAAATCTAAACTATGTTCCTTTAGCTCGAATATACCATTTTTCATAAGCTATACTGATGCTTAGACGTTCGTGATTTTAGGTATCTACCCGCTTGTTTAATGTAATATTTGTCGTAGTCTTTACAATTTATTTTGTATACTATTTCTGCATTTAAACATTTATCATACTTATCTTTACAAATATTAAGTAGGCTTCTTATATTATTATTATTTCTAAAAAACACTTGAATATTACGATTTTTGAAAGTACTTCTAATTTGTTCCGATAACCCTTTTATATATGGTAATAGTAGGATTTCATTACTATTGTCCCTGTCTTCCCTATGATGATCATAAGTATGTTCATTAGTAATTTAAAATTATCCTTTCTAAAAGCTATGTGTGACAATTTCATGACTTTGTCGATGACTCCCTTTATAGTACCTATCTTATTTCAGAAATGATGCTGTCAGTTAAAATTTAACAACCCACCTAACCATGTAGGTTTTCTATACCAATTTAATTTTACTCTGTCATTACTAACTCTAATAAAATTGATATCCAAAAAATTTAATTTATTGTTTAATTCTATTTCTTTTATAAATTTAAATCTATCATGGATGGGATTAAAAACATTCGACATTTGGTTTACACACCTTTCTAGAATACTTGTAAAAACGTCATCAATATATCTTTTATAGATAATTGGTTTAAAATTTAACTTGTTTAATGCAATATTTTCTAATTTTTTCATTACCAAATTAACAATGATCGGTCATAAAGGTGATCCCATTGTACAACTATATCTTTGTTCATAAAAATTATTTTGAAGTGAAAAAATTGTATTATTAAAAACTAAATTTAATACTTTAAAAACTTCATTTTTTGTTTAAATAAATTCAATTGTATATTTCTTTAAGTAAATCCAATGGTATGGATTTTGGGTTGATACAGATGTTCCGAGCATATATTCACGGCTTTAGCTATATCGTGTTATTTGTTTGTTTGTGACATTTGTGACAGGCATTATGAATTATACTTAAACAGCTCGGTGATTTTATTTTACTAACAAAATTGAGCAAAGAGTTTTGAAATGTTGATAGTTATGTACAGTGAGTCTACTCTGAGTAAAAAGAATGTGTATAAATAGTATAAGCTGTTCCCAAAAGGCCGAGAAGATTGCGAAAACGAAACTCATCAGGAACATCCTAGCACGTCAATAACAGATGATAACTTTTAAGCAGTGAAAGTTATTCTGTTAAAAAATCGTTAAATCACTATCAGAGAAGTTACCGATGGTTTTAGAATATTGGTTGGATCATATCATGTTATTTTTTCAAATGATTTGTGCATGAAACGTGTATAAGCGAATTCGTTTAAAAAATGCTAATTTTGATCAAAAGAACCGTTGAATAACCATAGCTCAGGAGAGATTGACTGAAGTCAAAAATAACGAAAATGTCGTCGAAACTAACGTCCAATCGTCCTATTGGAAAAGCCTAGAAGAACCACGACCGAAGAAAGCACGTCAAGTTCGATCAAATGTCAGGGTTTTGGTCACTGTTTTATTTACTGTGGCGTAGTGCATCAAGAATTCTAGCCACATGGTCGTACGATCAATAAGGAGTAATTCCTTACAGTTGTGCGCTGTTTGTGAGAAACAATACGCGAAAATTTTTGAAACTTTGAAAAAACAGTTCATGGCTTTTGCATCGCGATAATGCATCTGCCCATGCGTCGTTGCTTGTGAGAGATTTTTGGCCAAAATTAACAGCACAGTCATGCCTCAGCCACCGTACTCACCAGATATGGCTCCCAGTGATTTTTTTCTTTTCCCAAAACTAAAAAGACTCATGAAAGGACATTGATTTTCTACGATTGAGGAGATAAGAAGTGCATCGCTGAAAGAATTCAAAGCTATACTAAAAAATGATTATCAGAAGTGATTCGATGACTAGAAAAAGCGTTGGAACAAGTGTATTATATCTGCAGGGAGTTACTTTGAAGAAGACAAAATAAGTATTGATTAATAAATAAATATTTTTTGAAAAATATTTTTTGAAACGTATGTTCTTAGCACATTAAAAAATTTGCAACCTAAAATTCTTGTATGTATTTTATAAAAAATGTATATAAAATTTTTTTCGAAAGTCAGTAATATATTAAGACAAAAATATAAACATAATAATATATGTAATTATATTGTAAACCAAAATTCAAAATTGTACTTATGTTGATAGTTCTGTATTAAATCAATAAATATTTTTATCGGTCTTACAGTCTTTATAATATTATATATTAACTCAAGTCATGACAGTCAGTCTATGCTTATTAATAGTCACTCCCGAATAATCTGAAATAGAACTTATTACTACAATAAATTATAGTAAAAATTAAAAATTGAAAATAAAAATAAATTTTTTTTTATAATAATAGACAATTTTATTTTCGCCATTGTGTATAGATCTATATGTATATAAATATATATGCAAATATAATTTTTTCAATCCAGTTAGGGCTTAAAGACTCAATTTGTTTTTATTTGTGACGTTTCGTCGACAAGTATCGTCGATCTCTTCAGGTGCTTTAATAAAAAAATATACGAATAATTACATATCAAAATTATATAACGGTGAAAAATACAACACAATAAATAAACCGACACTTACAATTAAATTTACAAGCAAACGCTGAGACGTTCTAAGCTAACTAATGAAAATTTTAATATTGACAATGTCAAAGTCAATAAGCCAAAAAATTACATAAACATAACAAATCAAGTACAAATTAAAATTTCTGTCAAAATGTATTATAAAAATGAGATTATGTCTGAATATATTTTGCTAAGGAATAGCGTGTCTACTTTTTTATTACCTGTGTAACTGATATTACGTTGGATAAAAATTATGTCAGAAAACTACGTTTCATAAAATTATTGTCAATATCTATATACTCAGTTTATCCCAATTGAAAGCATATGAATAATCTTGGTAATGTATATTAAGAATAGCATCAGGATTATTATTTTTCTTATGTTCATTAATCCGATCTATTAACATTCGCTTAGTTTCACCTACATATATTGCATCACAATTTTTACAATTAATTTTAAATACTAATCCAGTTTTTTCCAACTTTTTTGTCTTGTCTTTTCCCAGTTTCATAATATTAAGTTTATTATTAATAATCGAAACTGTAAAAATATTGAAATTTTTCCTCAATTTTTTAGAACAATTTTGAAAAAAGAGGACTAATAAAAGATAACGGGATCGTATATTGAACACGATTGATTATTATTTTGATTATAACCAATATTAGACTTGTTATTATTTTTACGGTGACTGTATTTAATATAGTATATCATATACTATAATCATATAATATAATATATATAGTTTCGAGGTTGTTGGCAAAGAACCCTATTTTGCTATCATTTCTTTTATTCAAACTAAAAAAACATAGTTTATGTCACGTATGAAGTTAATATAACGTATAAAACAACAGTAGCATAATTTGTCGTCACAAATTATGTTCAGTATGATTTGACATCAGAAATAATAAGGAGAGATTGCCTATACCATATAGGTTCAACGATTTTCGAGCACCGAAAACGTGCGCTTTCAATAGGTCCAACTGTTACACTAACGCTTCAACGCGACGTCACAGCCACGTCAGCATATTAGTGTGTGCATTTGCCTACGGTATGAGCTCTGACGTAGGTAATAAATATACATACATATAGTTGTACGATTCTTTCCAATGCGACATTGTTGTTTACGTTTGAATCACACAGAGGCTAAGCCAAATAATATCTAACATGCGCACGAGCATTAGAAAACAACTCAGACCCAAAGTTCAATGCCAGCTTTATAATGCTGAAGAATTTTTCATTCTGCAAAAAATCAAGACTTTCCTTTCTTCTATTGTGGAAATTTCATATTGAGTTTTATGATGTTCTGCTAAAATGGATATTCCATAGTTATTTTAAAAATTTATTTTTAATATTTAATACTTATATAATATTGTAGTAAATAACTCGTAGAACAGAAAGAGATAATCCATTAATTGTCTTAAATATTATGTCACGTCGAGCATGTGATACGTATACGTCTATACGCATATATGTATATGGGACACGTATACGTATATACGCATACATGTATATGTGATACGTATACGTATATACGCATAGACGTATATAGGTATTTGCATGAATATATATTTGTTGCGGACATTAGGTCTATGGTTGTCGGTACTAGCCTCGGACGAACTTTTAATTATATTTAAAAAGCGCGTAGTACGTTGGCAGTGACGTAGTATGTGCACTAGCGCGACATGAGTCACGCTAGTGCACATCGCAAATCTCTTTTAATATAATATAATGTTTAACTATTATGTGGTTATGTGAGGAAGAGAAGAGGATAACGCAGGAGAATCGAATCTCTGCATTCATGGCACCATTCTTCTCTCCAAGGTTAGTATAAATCATAACAATTGATATATATATATATATATATATATATATATATATATATATATATATAATTATTATTTAATTAGACTTACTCGTTTTTTGAAGAGTGTGAGAGAGACTTCTTGGTTGGACTACTGCTTGTACTACTGACCTTACTACTGAACTTACAATTGAAATGCTACTGAACTCCTACTGAACTGTTTTTGTGAAAAAATTCGGGCTTTATATACCCGATCAGTCAATGACATAGAAGATCCCTTTCTCAGCCTCTCAATTTTTATAGGTTTGTTTTTATTACATTGATCTTTCGTTTTATTTCGAACATGTGAATATTTTATAATATTTATTATAGAAATCCTACAATATTTGTTATGTTTAATAATCTTATTATAAATAAATCTTTGCCGTTAATAACTAATTATTTTATTAATTCTTAAATATTTTGAAATATTCAATGTTTAAATTAGCGCACTCTTAGTATATGGACAGATGCTAGAAAATTATTTTGCTTGCCCAAATATGGTAGTAGAAAAATTTCGTTATTTTGGACTAAACTTATAGTCCGATGTATTTTATATCAATATATTTTTGTAGAGATATATATATATATATATATATATATATATATATATATATTACGAGGGTGGATTGATAAGTTTCCGGTCTGACCAAGAGATGGCGCCACTAGGCCTACCTTGAGGTGGCGTTCTATAATACCATCCTTAAATTGCTTGTAGCTATAGTTTCAGTCCTATCGTCATGTTAGTTTAGGTTTTAGAGAACGCTGAACAAGACGCCTCTGTGTTTTTCGTAAAAATGGAAAAGCTAAAAAATCGTGCTGTCATCAAATACTTGTATTTCAAGGGGTTAACGCCGAAGGAAATTAAAGAAGAGATGGACTCAACACTGGGGACATCTTCCCCATCATATTTAACCGTTAAGTAGTGGGTTTCTGAGTTTAAAAAGGGTCGTGTCAGCACCTCTGATGAGTCTCGCTCAGGACGCCCCATTCAGGTCACAACTCCAGATATGCTTGAAAAAATCCATCAAATAGTACTGAAAGACCGCAGATTCAAAGTACGTGAAGTAGCTGAGACCTGTAAGATGTCATATGCACGGCTGGACTACTAACAAGGCAACCTCAAACGAGAAGACGTTGTTGTTCTTGACGTATAATGAAAACAGTACAGCTTGTGATGAAAGTGGTAATTTGTTGATTCAGCCTAGACATTCCTTAGATATACATAAGGTAAAGCTACAAATCAGTACATCATGAGCCCATATAAAAGCAGAATATTAATAGTGGATAATTACACTGATATAACAGTTAACAAAAAGTCAATAATAACTAGTAATGAAAAATAAAAGATGTCGATGCTTACCATCGAGAGGTTGAAGTTAAACTATGCGGTTATGATAATAATCGCTGTTATACAAATAAGATAGTCAACAAGGTAATGATTTAATGATATACAAGCAATAGTATGATACTGTGATCATATAAAAAAAGGCACAAAGAAAATAAAAGTAAAAATTTGTATTTAACATAAATTAATAAATTCTTAAAATACAGTTGCTACTTAATACATTCTAGTGAAGCAATCAGAGTTTCTTAACGTTGGCAGCAATGAGCAATAATAATTGGTGTAAGACTAGCTAAGTTGAGTGTGACAGTAAACGCATAAGATAAGGATAGTAAATAAAATTATAAGTGATTAGATACTAGGTTACACTGAATAAGATTAGTAAAACATAAAATCATAAGATATAAATTGAGTTGTTATAGAATCTATATTGGATAAAATAAGCATACTGAGTAATAACAGAGAAAATACGATGGTCGATTATAAAAGTAATAAAATAAGGAATCAGTAATAGTAATAGTCATAGCAATAGTAATACTAGTAAGAATAATAGATAGATAAGTGGGTAGAATTTATAGGATATAAATTAAGCTATCAAATAAGAATATATACTATGAATTGCTAAAGAATAAAGAATTCAAATTAAGCTAAGAGGTAAAACAGTAGATATATGGAGTGTATTAATACTTACATGAATCAAGATCCGTGAACCCAGCCGCAAGCACTATAAAGGTAAGGCCAAAGGGCCCTACACAGGTAAGTCTACCTATCTCCGGAAAAATCGTGAAGTTATGCGCAATGATTTTCCCAGCCCGATGGATGCGAGTATACAATCATTCCAGACCGCGACAAACTCGGCCAAACAGGGCCAAATACGTAGATGTAATCATGTGCGCAATGGCACTATCGATAAAAATATCAGTGACAGTGCTTACAGGGACAATGGGCAAAAATTATCATTTTGTATATTCTTCTCCCTTAGGTTGGAAAAATGATGCCGAATATAGGCAGAGGCCGAGGTAGAGGCAAGATAATAGCAGAGCATCCACGGCGGCCGGGTCCGATAGATGTCTCAAGCATCGTGTCGACAGACACACCTGGGGATACAGGCTATCCGAAAATTACGAAGTTAGTGAGGGGAATAGATTTTAGTGGTAGGGGGAAAAATAAAAAGAATACCAGAGAGTCGCAGCAGATAAGGATACCGTTAGGCTATCGAGATGTAACAGGGAGGAAGCCCTCGTCCGAGAGGCAAAAGCAGGAGAAGGCACTTGATGAAAAAATGGCTAAGCGTAATTATTATTACAACAACCGAACGAAATAGTACTATCGTACTAAACCATTCGAGTCTGGGGAGGAGATGACAGCACCTTTTTCCCAAAACCTCTTTAGGAAGCCGGTGAAGCCGTATACAAAATCCGCCATCGACACTGAAGAGAAATTATTTCCATCCGAGACTCAAGGAGGTGGTTGTCATTCGACCCGCACCTGAGAGGATTGCATAGACCCTGGAGATGGGGGACATGAAAATAAGGCGAGGAGATGAACTCGCATTCATGAGAATTACGCGCACACAAGCGAATGAGCCACCATCCCCAGCACGGAAAGAAGCGCTCCAGCCAACGCAGTAAATAGAATGTGCCGGGGCACCCGGCACGCCTTGGGAAAACTGGCAGTACTTGGCCATGATACCGGGAGTAACCTCCGACCTATTACATGGCTTCATAGATGAAGTTCCCGGGACCCAAACAACAGGTCAGTCAGAGATGGTAGCCAACCTGTGGGCCCTAGAGTGCACGATACCAGGAATGGGATCGGTCCTAACGCCGAGCAGCCGAAGAGACACCGCTGCAGCTACGGTCGGGCTAGTCAGATGTACCGGGCGGAAACGGTACCCATAGTAGCATTAGGGGATCGAAACATGCTATCAACGCTTGCTTATTCTTACCTCCAATAACCGCAGCCTTAGGCATTGTTCCCGCAGCTGGGCCGCCAACAGATGGAGAACCAGGGAAGAGGAACGCCAGCTGCCTGTCCAACAGACAGCCAGAAATGTTGGAATTGCCAGCAGCCCGGGCACCACTATGTCTGCTGCCCTCAACAGCAGAAGAGCTACTTCTGCTACTGGTATGGTTGACCGGGGTCCGATACGAACATCTGTCCGAGCTGCGCTCCGAGAAGACAGCCACAGTCGAGGGGGGAGAGAGGCGGTAGCATCCGTAGGATCCTCACAGGAAGTAAGAGAGGTACGGCAAGCGGCAACCCCATATCAACATAAATATATATATATATATATATATATATATATATATATATATATATATATATATATATATATATATATATATTGGGGACAAAAAGGTATCGTAGCTTAGTCTGTTCCGTTAGTTTCTAGTTTCTTTAGGTTAGAATAGTCCCATTAGCGCATAATTTCGTTAGGTTAAGTAAAATACAGCGGTAGAATAGTACTGTTAGAATAGCTTGAAGAGGTTCTCGCTTCGCTAAAGCAGGAAAAAAATATGGGTTAAGATAGGAACAATGTCTAGCAAAAGTCAAAGGTAAGTCGCGTTAGAAAAACAGCACGATGACGGCCATCGGGACGGAGCCATAGCAGACTGAAACCACGGTGGCGCGTTCGATGCTCGCGACGTCTAGGACGGAAATTAGATTCTGCAAGTGGAATAATAGCACCAAAAATCACTCGAGAATTGAGCAAGGGATTGGTGGAGACTCTTGCGCTACCGCGGCATCCCCAGATACCTGTGCATCCCCGCCTGAGCTCTATTCACCTCCATTGGGTATACCTTAGAAATCGCATGCGCATCATAAAGGATGACATGGCATATCCCGATTCAGACAGCAAAGCAGCTGCAAAAACAGATATTACTTTATTTTTTGTTCTACTTTGTTTTCGTATCAAAATATACCGAATCGGCACAAAAATACATTTATTTTTATGTATAATTTACGCGCCTCCCAGCACTTCGGTCAAGGATTTATGTAATTTGCTTTTTTTTATGCAATTAGGTTAGCTGCAGAAATAGTAAGATACCAAGATATCGGGTAGCTCGATTGTAGTAATAATGAACAGAATGAGAACAGGGAGGTTAGTCCCTATAAAACCACCAGTGTCACGTGGATACTATGGTTCCCGAAATCATTCGACTGTACCCATAGCTGTAGGTTAGAAATCAGTGAAGCGTCACTCACCTTATTAAGATAAAAACTTGATTTGAGATTTAAATTCTGTTTTACATTGTAAGGGTTTAGTTTCTTCAAACTCGTTTATTTGAAGCAGCTGTAGATAAGTAAGTTCCCTTACAGGATGGAGTTGAGGAAAGTTACATTCTATGACGTGTAACAATGACATGGTAGTTATATTCATGATCTTAGATCCGCAGTTGTACCCTGTTATTGTTTTTGCTGGGGTGACGAAAAATATTGTAAAAAATATTGTGCATAGGGGTATCGTTTTTTCTAAAATTATAAAGAGGTTAGTTTTGTAGCCTGAAAATAAAATAAAATTATTATGGTTGGCTTAAGAAAGAAAGAGACAAGTCACAACTTCAACTTTGGCCTTTGCGGACAACTGGACGAAAACAGAAATCGCTGCTCATGCTTTAGATGCTTCTCATTAATATTTTCTTTCTTTCTTAAGGTTAGGTGGTGAGTTATAGTATGCTTATAAATAATATTGTTATTCTGCTTATAAATATCAGGTATGTGAATAAGTCTTTCCCGTTTTTTTTCAAATTTTGAGCCTTTATTGTGAAAAAATGGTTACAAATGAATTATTGAAAGTATTGGCCATCGCTAGCTACAACTTTTTCCCATCTTTCTGGCAACATACGAATCCCATTGCGCAAAAATTCGACCGGTTTGGCCTCTATCCAGTCATCCACCCATTTTTTGGCTTCCTCGTAGGAATGGAAGTGCTGGTCAGCCAGGCCATGCGTCATCGATCTGAAGAGATGGTAATCAGACGGAGCAACGTCTGGACTATACGGCGGGTGGGGTAGGACTTCCCATTTGAGCGTTTCTAAGTATGTTTATGCCTGTCGGAGTATTGTGGCCGTTTTTCTCGCAGTGCGCGGCTCAAACGCATCAATTGTCGTCGATAGACCTCGCCTGTGATCCTTTCATTCGGTTTCAGAAGCTCATAGTAAACCACACCTAGCTGGTCCCACCATATACAGAGCATGAGCTTGGCGCCATGAATATTTGGCTTGGCCGTCGATGATGATGCATGGCCGGGTAGTCCCCATGATTTTCTTCGCTTCGGATTATCGTAACGTATCCACTTTTCATCGCCAGTCACGATACGATGCAGAATACCCCTTCTTTTATGTCGCTGAAGCAGCTGTTCGCAAGTGAAAAAACGCCGTTCGACGTCTCTCAGCTTCAGTTCGTACGGCACCCAATTTCCTTGCTTTTGGATCATTCCCATGGCTTTCAAACGCTTGGAAATGGTTGTTCGGTCAACTCCCAATGCTTCAGCAAGTTCTTCTTGCGTTTGACAAGAATCTTCATCAAGCAAAGTCGCCAATTCTCGATCTTCAAAGATTTGCGGCCGCCCGGAACGCTCCTTGTCTTCCACGTCGAAATCACCGCTTTTGAAGCGTCGAAACCATCCGTGAACACTTGAATCATCGACACAACCTTCTCCATAAGCCTCCTGAAGCAATCGATGCGTCTCGGCAGCAGATTTCTTCAAATTGAACCAATAAAGTGAAACTTCCCGCAAATGACGTCGACTCGGCTCAAATTTCGACATTTTCACGATATCAAAAATTTATGATGCGAAAAAATTTTAACTAATGTGTTAGTATGGAATTGTTGACATATGAGTAAGCTTTGATTATGACATATGTAACCATTGAATACTCGCACAGTATTGGTAGCGCCATATCTTACAAAAAACGGGAAAGACTTATTCACACTCCTAATAATATTATTTTACTTATGTATCTTTCTGGTATGTCGTTAATTCAAATTGTTGGGATGTTGGATGGGGGGATTTTCATGGGATGTTCACCCGTGTGGTTCTTTGTCTTTTGTGTGTTCCTTTTCTTTTCTCTAGTTTTACGCATACTTCTGTTTCTTTAATCACTTATCATAGGGTTAGTACGGATGATCTGAAGCGATAACTATTATAGCGAGAATGAGGGAGTGCTAAATGATATTTGTTTTTCGTAGAATCATACTTTATATAGTTAGATTGATGCAAAGTTTATTTATGCTTATGTGTATAAATTTTACTTTCTAGTATTCATGATCCAAATAACTTCAATTGTTTAAAGTGGTTATTCTTCTAGGTAAGGGTGACAATTATCAAACTGATTTCTTCTGTTTTTTCTGCCAACTCTTTCTTTCTTGAGTTATTTCTTTATTTATGCACGAGATGCGAGGCTGTTCACGTGAAGGATCTTACTACTTTTATTCATTTGAATCTTAATATTATTCTTGTTTAACACCTTTTATATTTTATGAGGTCGACAGTAATGGTTTCGAATTTTATTTGCTTCTATTTTAAAGTTTTTTTTGATTCATTGTTCCTTCGTAGTATTTCTTCGAACAAAATTTGGAGGATGCTAGGTTGCCTTAGGCCAATTTCTGGATTCTGTTCAACCGTGTGACTAAGTCAACTAGATATCCCTTGTATGTGGGTAATAGATTTCCTTCACTTAAGGGAACGCTAGAAGGCAACCTAGCTATTCTACCGAACACTAATTCGTATGGGGTATGCTTGGTGCTTTCTTGGACACTAGTGTTGTAGTTTAAAATCGCTATGTCAAGCCAGCTGACCCATTTATCGTTGGTAGTATATTCTTTTAAGAACTCGCCGAAAACATGATGTGAGCGTTCTAAGGATCCATTGGATTGCCGGTGGAAAACAGCTGTCCGTAGTTTCTTTATTTCAAACAGTTTAGCTATTCGGTTCACCAAACTGCTTAGGAACTTTTTCCCTTGGTTTGTTAGAATGACTTTAGGTGTTTCAAAGGTGCATTACACCTCTTTATAAAAGCATCTGCTCTAGTGGTGGATAAGGTATCTGATAATGGTACTGATACGCAAAATTTAGAGAATTCATCCTGGATTGGTTAGGGTTATAGTGGCTAGGTGGATTAGGATGTATTCATTTCCAAATTTAGTAGGAGTTAATGGTCCTACGATACCTAGAGCTATTTTATGAAAGGGTGTGCGGTAGTGTCGGTGATTACCATTGGTTGTTTTTAATCACACCAGTTTTTTAAGTTGACAGTCCAAACACTGTTGTATTCTTCTTTCGATGTATTCCTTTAAGTTATTCCAATAATATTCTTGTTTGATTTGATCATATGTTTTAGACATTTCTCTAAGTCTTCGTATTGGTGACTCATCCCTCTTTTCTTTTGGAACGTATTTAAGGGTGTCAGTGAAAACGATAAATTTAATCAGGGAATTCGTTAAAGCTACTTTTAATGTCTCAAGAATACTTGCCATTCAATGTTTTCAATAATTAGGCTTTTAGCTATGCTGGTGATGTTTTCTCTTATTTTGATTAGACTTTCTCTTAAGGTCGACAAAGTTATATATATATATATATATATATATATATATATATATATATATATATATATTGGTTTTTACTAGAGTTATCGACATGGGTATTTCTCCTCGTATGCATAAAGCAAAGAAGTTTCTGCAGTGTGTCCCTTTTATATATTGGCAATCCCCAATATCCATTGAGCGAACCTTCACGTTGTTGTTTCGCAATATTTTTTTAGCACCGTCGTCAGAAGGCTTTCCATCATTGGTTGTGAAGAAAACTATGTTGTCTTTGCGGTGGCATATTAAATGCTTGGTTATTTTTACTTTACTTCTTTCAAACTCGTATTCTTCGTTGTGATTTGAGCTAAATGATGTAGTAGTCGAGGATGTTGATTTGGTCGATTAGTGGTTATTAATTGGGGTAATGCTGTTGGTTCAGCCTTAAACTTTTCGATTGACTCTAATCGAACAAATCACGGCGCCTGCCGTACCGCGGCACGCTTGGGCCTTTCTTTTACCGGGAATATTTGACTAGTTTCGCCTTGCGTAATGTCCTTGGATAGTGGTTCTCTTGTTCCGTTTTCGATTATTTGTAAAGAAGATTTTTCGGTTTCCCCTTGCGTAAGCTTTTTGGGTCGTCCCCTTTTTCTTGATTGTGTAATTGTTTGACTATTTCAGGTGGATTTTGCGAAAATATGTCTGCATTAGAATTTAGTCTTTTTGGCTTATACAAGATGGTATAATCATATTCAGAGAGTTTAAAACGCCATTTTTGCACTGGCTTGCTGATTTAAATCAAACTAAGGGTTGATGATTCGTGACGATCGCTATTTTTCTTCCATATACGTAGGAGCGAAATACCTGTACGCTATGTACGACTGCTAGTGCTTCTTTTTCGTAAACCTCGTATTTAAGTTCAGCGTTTCGCAAATCTTGAAAGGTATCAGCTATCGGTCCGTCTTTCGCTATTTCTACCTGGGAGATGATACCTTCTATAGCGCATCCCGAGGCAACAGTTTTTATATGAAAAGGTTGGGTAAGGTCGGGGAATTGTAGTAAAGATACATTACATAGAATGTCTCTTAAAGTCTGAAAGGCTTCTTCAGTTTTGTTCGGACATTCAAATGGTGCATCCTTTTGTAACAATTTCGTTATTGGCTTCGCAATTGCGACAAATTTTTCGATAAATCTGCGGTTATAGTCGGTTTTGCTGGATTGTTTTGGAATTATCCCACGGTCTTTGCATTTTTTGGATGTGAAAAATATCTTACAGCTTCCACCTTTTCTTCGTCGGGGCTAAGTCCCCTGTCACTTAAACGGTATCCTAGATAATTTACGTCTCTTTTCAGAAATTGACACTTGTCAGTTTGCAATTTCAATCCGGCTTCTGGAAGTCTGTTTAATAATAGGCTCATTTTTCTAGCCTGTTCTATCAATGTGTTGATCAATCGCATATCACAATACGATCCAAGTATACGAACAGTTCTCTACCTTGCAGTCCTCTTAGTAAGATATCCATTAAACTTTGGCAAGTGAGGGATGCATTTTTCAACCCAAAAGGCATGCGAACGAATTGATAGTATCCAAATGGCGAATTGATAGAATCCATATTAATTTGGTGAAACCTTGACGCAAGGTCCAGTTTAGACTAATAATTACACCATCTACTTGGTCAAATATCTCAGTAATATTCGGCAGTGGATAGGCATTGCGTACTGTTTTTTCGTTCAAAGCTCTATAGTCAAGTACCATTCGTCGTCTTGGTCGCCCTTGTGAGTCTGCTTTCTTTTTCAAAATCCAAATTGGACTATTAAATGTGAAATCAGCGCTCTTTATCACCCTTGGTTTAATAAATCATTCACTCGTCTATCTATTTCCTCTTTCAGCCAGTGAGGGAATGTACTTTTTATTCGGTTAGTTATGGCATCTGTTCCCGGCAACGAATCTCCGGGTAAATAGAAGATATCGCCTTTTTTCGACTAAATTCTGTACTTATTCTTTTTCGGTTTCGTTAAGATGGTCTGAGCGTGTTATATCTCTTATTGATGAGGTTTGTACGGAAGTTACGTTTCCCGTGGGGAAGACGATAGGTTTGTTATTGAAGGGATATGGAATTCTTCGTTATCGAAGTAATTCTTTAAAAATTGGCCTGTTTCATCATCTATGTAAATTCTTCGTTCAATTTTTATTGTTCATTGTCTATTTCGTTCTCGTCGCTCTGACTATCGGTAGATGCGTTTGCGATTAACGTGTCCGCTATATGGTTTATTTTCTCTTCTTCAATTTCCGCGGCTAAATTTTTGTGAAGTATCTCTGGTGATACAAATTCGATAGATTGGTCATGTATATGAAACTCTTGTCGTTTCTTCTCGTAGTTTAATGTTACTCGAGCGTCGCTTAAATATTGTGCGCCCCAAAATACCGGAATATGGTATCGGAAAATGGTCGGGGATGACATAGAAACTAGAGATTCCTCCCAGAACCTTAAGGTTTAAAGTTCTTAGGGTAGAAAATTTTTCCGAGCTTAACGCCCTTAAGAGTACCTTCTTTGACTCGTCAATTTTGTATTGATAGAGTATGATTCATCTTTTTATTAAATTTCCATCAAATCCTGTGTATACTAGGAATCTGCATTTGTCTCCTGTTGAGTTCCAGATAGTTACGGTAGGAAGTAATTCTGTTTTTTGTTCGATATGGATATGGATGATACTATATGCAGGGATGCCTAAGGTTTCATTTCCTAATCGTTAATTCGTCGTTTGGACAGATATGACAAGTTGCTTGTGTGTAAAGTTTAATTCAGCGTCGTGTTTTATTAAGTAATCTGACCGTATGATTCCATTATATGGAATAGAAAAATCGTCTGATACAATGAGAAATGCGATTCTTTGTCGAGTAATCTTTAATGATATGGTACCTAAAATTATTTCCTTACTATCTCCCACTCCTGTAAGCGTATAGATTTTTGACTCGTCTACGTATGCTTCCTTCGGTATTAATACTTTTTTAATGATGCTTACTAAGAATCCACTGTCTATCATAAAGCAAATAAAACATTGTGGACCAAATTGAACCTCTACGTATGGTACATAGTTAGTTATTGCGGTTCCAAGGGTATTAATTCGCTTAAGAGATTTGATAATTGGTTCGCGTTCGTTGAGCGCGTTGATCTGTCGCAAATCTCTTTGCTCGAGCTCTCGTTCTGGAGACTTCGTCCATTCCCCTGGTTGTATTGGCGCTTTCGGTATTCCTATATTGTGTGCCCTGGATACTTGCACACACGCATCTGGGTCTGTTGAGTGTGGTTGCAATTTGCTGGGTAGTGTCGTGCACCTTACAAGCAGCTTGTACAAATTCTACCCGTTCATATTTTTAAAAGTTCAAAACTGATTTTTGTTCGTTTGCTTCATTGATTCGGGAGTAATTAGCTGTATGGCCAGGCTTATTGCAAATCTAGCATATTATAGACAGTAGTCTCTTGTTGCTTCTGCAATTGCGGGCATTATGATCTGTTTTATTAGACGCTTGGCACTTGGTCATCGACACTGGGGTGCGGTATGGTTTGAAATTACACATAGTAGTGTGTTTGCCTTTGTCCCAGTATTTTCCGACATTTTGCATACGTATGATCTATTATATTGCAATACCTGCAAGGTGTATTCCTCGAAAGAGTCAAATTATTCACCTCGCGAGGGTATATATTTTGTTTGTTATTGAACCTATGTTGCATTTCTTGTTTTCCCAATAAGTTTTCTCGAGCCTTGATTCTTCGCTCTACACCAATCGCGCCTTTTACAACATCTTCGTGGCTTTCTTTTCTTTCAGTCTACTTTTGATTTCGTGTTTTAATCCCAGCCGGAAACATTCGATTATTATCTTTTCAATACTACGTTTGAAGGCAGCTGTATTCGGTGCTTTAGTCATGTGCCGGTTTACTTCGTAAGTTTGAGAACCGATGCGTTTGACTATCTCTGATATTGACTACTCAACTCGTCGAGAAGCTGATGTACGATTTTCGATTGGGCATACAAGTCTTTTAAATGTTCTTTAAATTCCTCGACTGTGGTGAACGCGTATCCAGATATTATTTCTCTTGCTTCCCCCAATAGTTTTCTCTTAAGGAATTTCGTGCTTAAGAGCATCCTTCGAGATCGTCACTTATGAGTTCTCTAGCTTCCTTATAGTATTCCGGACACTGGTTAAGGGGGATATATGTCCGGTCAAATTCGGAAACGAGTTTTAATGCTTCCTATAGGGATATAGTTGTAGTTTCGGTCGTTCGCTATTTTAATACTTGGTGGATGTTCTGTTATTAAGCAATCGCCTGTCAGGTGTGACAAGTATGATCTGAGAATAACAGATTTTCAGTGGTAGATAACCCTCTATGCACGGTACTAATATCTTACCTATACCCACGCTGAATGAAGACAATTGTTCTGGAGGCGTTGATGAACCGAACGCCGTGAATAAGTTCTTTGGAGAAGTTCTGAAATCGTTCTCTACTTGTTCGTTTTTCATTGCGTTTTCTGACCGAGGTTTTCTGCCTGTATACATTTGATTTTCAATACGTTTCTTATGTATTAGGTTGTCAAATATCTCCCTTCCGCTTTTTTACTCTTCATTCATTGCTTTATAAAAAGTGTTACAGTGGTCGGATTTACTCAAATATGCACAGTTTTGTTCGATAATCTGTTTCCATCTAGAGGCAACTTCATAATACCCCCCTCATAGAAACTTCTCTCCTTATTTCCGAGGAGAAGAACTCGGACAGCCACTTTTCACAAGCCTCTTTTGAGTCCAACTTTACACCACCAAGGGCATTCGACATGGACAGGAACAGGTAGTAATCACTTGGCGCTATGTCCGGGCTATATGGTGGATGCGATCAAACCTCCCATCCGAACTCCCGTAGCTTATGACGAGTCATCAACGAAGTGTGTGGTCTGGCGTTGTTCTGGTGGAACACTACACCGTTCCTGTTGGCCAATTGTGGACGTTTCTGGTTGATAGCCTACTTGAAGCGGTTTAGTTGTTCACAATAGCTTATCCATGGTGTCGTTTTCACCGGCTGTGAATCATCAAAAACAATTATCTGCGATTCTAAGTGAGAGCGTGCCATCCGTCAAAACACCATTCATCTCACGGAACGTTTCTTTAGCGGATTTGCCTTTGACGAATGAAAACTTTAAAATAGCGCGAATTTCGGCGTTAGTGAACTCGATGTTTACACGTCTATAACTTTTGAACGCAATATCCAAACTAATCATGCATAGCGTCGTTTTTTACGTTATTTCATGACCGTTTAAATGATTTATAGTATTGCCAGATACGAGCTCTGTAGCGCTTTGAACATAGCCGCGAAATTGATAAGAAAGAAAGGCGGAAAGGAAATATTTGACAACCTAACATAAAAACAAAAGTGGAACTAAATTGTCGAAATGTTGCAAAAATTGAGAAATAGATATCTAATAATCACATTCAAAACTGATAAAATGATCTTATAGGGCTTATGCAATATCTTCATAATTATCAGGTATGTGAATAAGTTTTTCCCGTTTTTTTTTTCAAATTTTGAGCCTTTATTGTGAAAAAATAGTTACAAATGAATATTGAAAGTATTGGCCATCGCTAGCTACAACTTTTTCCCATCTTTCTGGCAACATACGAATCCCGTTGCGAAAAAATTCGACCGGTTTGGCCTCTATCCAGTCATCCACCCATTTTTTGGCTTCCTCGTAGGAATGGAAGTGCTGGTCAGCCAGGCCATGCGTCATCGATCTGAAGAGATGGTAATCAGACGGAGCAACGTCTGGACTATACGGCGGGTGGGGTAGGACTTCCCATTTGAGCGTTTCTAAGTATGTTTTCACCGGCGGTGCAACATGTGGGCGAGCATTGTCATGTTGCAAAATAACTTTGTCGTGCCTGTCGGAGTATTGTGGCCGTTTTTCTCGCAGTGCGCGGCTCAAACGCATCAATTGTCGTCGATAGACCTCGCCTGTGATCCTTTCATTCGGTTTCAGAAGCTCATAGTAAACCACACCTAGCTGGTCCCACCATATACAGAGCATGAGCTTGGCGCCATGAATATTTGGCTTGGCCGTCGATGATGATGCATGGCCGGGTAGTCCCCATGATTTTCTTCGCTTCGGATTATCGTAACGTATCCACTTTTCATCGCCAGTCACGATACGATGCAGAAAACCCTTTCTTTTATGTCGCTGAAGCAGCTGTTGGCAAGTGAAAAAACGCCGTTCGACGTCTCTCAGCTTCAGTTCGTACGGCACCCAATTTCCTTGCTTTTGGATCATTCCCATGGCTTTCAAACGCTTGGAAATGGTTGTTCGGTCAACTCCCAATGCTTCAGCAAGTTCTTCTTGCGTTTGACGAGAATCTTCATCAAGCAAAGTCGCCAATTCTCGATCTTCAAAGATTTGCGGCCGCCCGGAACGCTCCTTGTCTTCCACGTCGAAATCACCGCTTTTGAAGCGTCGAAACAATCGATGCGTCTCGGCAGCAGATTTCTTCAAATTGAACCAATAAAGTGAAACTTCCCGCAAATGACGTCGACTCGGCTCAAATTTCGACATTTTCACGATATCAAAAATTTATGATGCGAAAAAATTTTAACTAATGTGTTAGTATGGAATTGTTGACATATGAATAAGCTTTGATTATGACATATGTAACCATTGAATACTCGCACAGTATTGGTGGCGCCATCTCTTACAAAAAACGGGAAAGACTTATTCACACTCCTAATATTTTATACGATTTACAAACCATCCAAGTTTTACGAATCAAAGTTTCTTGCAATCGGTATTTTTGCCAGTTTTGAATGTGATTATCAAATATCTATTTTTCAATCTTTGTAGCATTTTGAAAATACAGTTGCACATTTGTTTTTATAAAATGCACGTGTGTGTTCGCGGTCAGTTTGTCCGCGCCAGCGAAACGTCCGACTTTTCTTCATTATTTCCAATGCAATGAAGTGGGCTGTTATCAAAAAGGCAGCTTGGCGAAAAATATGGGTAGGGACCGTTGTAGACGAAGAAATCTAATCTTTATTTGTAAACGCATGAACCTTCCTTCGTCAATGCGTCCGTATATCCCAACAGTTACGCTAGCGTTGACAATGAACAGAAATAATAACAACTACTTTTCTTTGCCGTGTTCGCTGGACTTCGCCTCGTTTCCAATTCAATTCCAAATTTCCTCAAATTCATTCTCTCTCTCTTCCTATGTGTGTGTGTATGCATACACTTATTTCTCGATTTTCGCAGCAGTTTGATTTTTAGATCTAATTTATAGTAAAAATCTACGGAATCTCTTTTGCATTAATATTATTTTAATTATATTTATACTCTTTACAAAAATGTGTATGTTAATGTATATATAAATATAAATATAAATATAAATATATATATATATATATGTATATATTATATATGTATATATAAATATAAATATAAATATAAATATATATATATATATATATGTATATATTATATATGTATATATAAATATAAATATAAATATATATATATATATATATATATATATATATATATATATATATATATTTATATTTATATTTATATTTATATATACACTAGTATTTCCCTAGGCTTTGCCCGAGATAGTGACATATCCGACTTATCAAATAGTTAAATACTACTTATGTAAAAAATACTCAATGCATAAAAATATATTACCCAAATAATTTTACCTATGATAGTATTATCATATATTAAGTATCTGCAGAAAAAAATAATGAACTTTCAGAGCACGCCGAAAAAATGTGAGTGGTGTGGCTGTATCCTGTTTAGTTCCAAAAAAGTTCCCCCACACTATTTTTCTGATTATTTATGATTTTTTGAGAATTAGTTACGAATATTGTAACAGCATTAGACAGAAATTGAATATTTATACCTAAATCCATGCAAAGTCCATAAGGATCATGGTTTGTTCAATTTATCGTAAAAAATAAAAACATTTGCAAAAAATTTTAAATTAAATAAATCTTTAGTAACTAATCTTTAGCAAGCATTATTTACAACTTATTACACAATATTTAAATTTCTAATTTATTTTATTTTGCATATTTAATTTTGACGCATTTCTCCTACTGTTATTATATTCACGGGTTTTTGCATATATTTTAACTAATATTAAGAATTTGAGCTCACTTATTCTATGTTCATAGCAACTCTTTTCTTGATTAAACCAATCTGGATATTGTTTACTTGTTAAAGCTTCAATATTTTCAACTAAATGGTCTAAAAAATTAGTTTTGTGCCTTACACTTTTATAAAATCTATGAAATCCTTCTAAATGGCAATTTACTGTACTTAGAAATTCATCGGTTGGTCTTATTAAATAAAAAGATGCTTTACTTGGCATATCAAAATTCTCGTATTGTCCAAAATTAATATATATTTCATGATCGATCGTTGATTCAGCTGCAATTTTAATAAAAATTTTAATACATACTTTCATTTAATTTTTTTATGACATGTAAGAGCTACATATTCGGCAACATAGGTAATGGCATTAGCCTCATATATATATTTTAATTTTTTTATCTAAACCATAACTACAATGTAATTCAAAAGGCGGATCAATCAATTCTGTAATATCTTCAATTTCCTGAATTTCAGCAGCTTCGTCTTCATCATACTCAGGTAAAAAGTTTTGCAGATTCCCTATTTCTTTTCCTGTATCTGCAATCAATGATTGACTTTCTTCATAGTTTGTATTAACCTTTTTACTCGTCTGAATAAAATCGGTCGACAAAATATGTCTGAAAGTCAATTTGTACATTTCGCAGAATAGGTTTACATTAAATTCATTTCTGCCACGAAGATTGAAATGTACATGCTCAACAGAGTCTTGATTACAATGACCTGTTGCTAGTTGAAAGCCAGGAAAGGAAATGTTGAGGTCGGTGAATAAACTTAATAAAACTCGCACCGTCAACGGAATACCCAAAAAACCTTGTGGTTTTTCAAAACCATTTTTTTATATTCCATTGCTCTGACCAATCTACTAAACTTTGAAGTTTCAGCAGCATTTCTTTATTGTTTTCGGTTAATGGACGCTTTTGCTGATACATCGTGTGCAAATAATATGTATTACATGCATCAATAATAAAAACCTGCTGGCACCGACCTATCCTTGAAACACTGGTTGTATTATGAATACCAGCAAGTCTCATAGCGTAAGCTATACATAATTGAAATGCGTAATTTAGCTTTATAGCATCATATGAATTCGGGTTAAAATGCGTTTCGGAAAGAAATTCTAGCACCATGAGTTCTATTTAATTGCCTAGTCTTTTTCAAATCATCAAAAGAGGCAATACTTTATTAATTAATATAAATACTCTCATGCGTTCTTAATTGTGCTCTCAGACTTTTAATTAAATGGGCCCAATCGTAGATAGCGTAAATCTTAACATCATTAATAATAAAATATGGTTCTTGAGTTGTTACGTTTAATAATTTAAACAATCTTCGATTGTTACTACCTTGATCGCAAATGATTGCACGCACATCAATACCGACTGATCGAAGGTCTCGTATCAGCTGGAGAACTATTTCATGAAGTTGCTTTGCGCTTGCTCCATTCTCATTAAATCCGAAAAAAACTAATTGCCGCCACGCATTCTTAGCATTTAAGCTATCTAAGTAAAAAAATAAAGAATGTTTTCCAATTTTATTTATTCGCGAATTGTTCCCCATATCAACAAGACCTTTGATTAAATCTTGCTTCTTTGAATATTCTTCAATGGCTTTAATTGCTATTTCATCAAATTTCAAAGCACATACACGTTCATCGCGTAGAAGGCGATCTAAATTCTCTGCGACTTTTTTCAAAATAAGATTATTAATTCCTGGAATAATGTCGTATTCTGAAACCTAAGATCTTACAGACGATTCACATGGTAAAATTATACCAGCATTTCGTAAACGAGAATAGCAAGATGAAGAGTAATAATATAACTGCTTTGCAAAATCTTTTTCCTTGTCTGTGTATGTGCTGTGATCTTTTTGAAACTGCAACTTTACAAGTGTTTTCGCCAAAGACGGTATATTTGCTTTACGATATACACGCTTCTGGAATTTCTCTTTGATTCGCTTAATAGTTGTTTTATCAATTTTAATAATGTGTTTAATGATTTCACTTGCTACTATAACGCTACAATTTTTCTTTTTAATTCTTGAATATCAGTAGCGGAGTCAGAAATACTTTCACTCTCTGGAATTATCTGTTCAAAATTATCATTTTCACGTTCCACACTTAAATAATGTCTTTCGACATCTTCTTTTTCTATATTAAAAAATAATTTTTTCCCAGATGGATAAACTCTTGGTTCTGCTTGAACTTTGTTTATCTTGAAATTACGGGATTCCTCGGGGAATGCGGGTTCTTTCGATTTTGGTGCTGTTTCTTCCATTTCAAAATCAGCACTCTCTTCTATAATAAAGTTTTCACAAATGTTATTGGGCTGTTCTTCATTTCTGAAGCCGTTTTAATTTTATATGACTTATTGTACGTTGTCAAAATAATTTATGAATCTCAATGAATTGTATATGCATGTATATATAACATACTTATATTAGAACAATTTATTTATCGTATTGGTTGTAATATGTGATTTGCCAGATCAATATTATATTTTATTAAATGTAATCTTCTTAAGTATATGAAGCTGAAAAATAATTAATTTTTGTATTTATATCACAAAAAAATTTTTTCTCATAACATGGCAATATTTTTGTGTAATTAAAAAAATTAAGTAAACATTTTGTAGAAAGTATAACATGTACATTAAAAAATGAATTATGCTCTATGTAAACATATATATACGAGCGGTCAAGGCCACTGCCAGATAAGCGAAAGTGGCAGAAAAGCAGCACAAATTAAAGGTACATCGAAACACGAAAGTATAATATTCGTGCGGCTTTTCGAGTAATAATTATATTAATTTGACAAATAAAATGGTTAATTAAGTTGATAGAAATAATTATATTGATTTCGATTAATAGATATATTTAATATAAATGCTAACAACATTTGAATATAAATATAATATTTAAGGCTAGTTTTTATATTCTGATATATACACATACACATAAATACATACACTTATTAATGTAATACGAACATGCGATACTAGGCTAATATGAATATATGATAGATAACATATATAAATAATATTGTAAAATCTATTTTATTATTTATTTATTTAATTTGTTATCATATATGTGTATGTTAATTTATTAATACACGTGTGAATACAGATAATATCTATTTTATATAAATACTTCACACAAAGAGCATATCGTGACAAATCGAACTGTATAGCCGCTACGCGAATAATATAAAATTTTGTGAAGTCGCCGACTTGTGTACATACACACTCAGACCAGCGAGACTCTACACTATAGATACGCAGAGGCTCACGCAAAAGTTTTTCTTTTTTTTAGAAAATAACTAAATCAAAATTTATTTATTTTTTTTTTTTTTTTGCGTTTTCGCTTTTTGGTTTTCCCTTTTTGTGTTTCTGTATATTTGTATTTTTTTTCGAAAAGTACAAAAACCAAAGTTTTTGTTCTATTTAAAATTTTTTCTTTCCTCTTTTTGGAAAAATAGGATAATAATACATATAAAAAATATATAATAATAATAATAAAATATATAAAAAATGGAGTTTTTTTCGTGAAACTTTATTTCTCCTTTCGTTTTTTGGAAAAATCGAAAATTCGAAACTGTAAATCTTTGAAAATTTTGAAAAACAAAATTCTTCCAAAATACAAGATCACTAAAAATAAACTATTCAGTTTTTTTTTTACTTTTGTTGCGATAACAAAAAATTGTTTTTATTTATTTTTTTTGCTTTAGTCATTTTTGCACTCTTGATCTCGCTATCCATTGGTTCTTGACACTACAGAGTTTCATCATTTGTATCAGGAAAATGAATAATAAGTAAAATCGATATATTCTACAAATTATTAGTAGCAGATATAATTGAAGGTAACAATTGAGTGATAATTAAATAACATATTAATCATTAAATTAAATAATAATTAATTAAATATGGTCAAACAATAATTAATGAAATTTTGTTAAATAATAATTAAATAAATTTTATTCAATAATAATTAATTAAAATATGATAATAATTTAATTAATGAACAATGAAATAACAATTCACAACATTTTTTTCTTTTTCCTTTTCTTCTTTCATGATAAAACATACGAAATTTTTTGTTGTGTGTTCTGTCTTGTTGTAACAACCGTTAAATAAGCATCGCTCAACGGGTTATTTACTGGTATTATTTAATTTATTAACTAATTTAATATTTATTAATTAATTAACTAATTAATAACTTCTCTCTTTTGAAAATTTTTTTTGAAGTGGTTAATTGTATGTGTAATTCATTTTCGTTGTTTTTGCTATTTTTCCAATTGCTGGAATATTACCGAGAAATTTGTCTTGCATTTAGTTAATTAATTAATTTTCCATTTTACTTAACAATTATAATTAATTGATTTCTTTTTTGTGAACTTATAAATAAAGAACAAACTTTGTTTTTTTGATCGCGAAATGTCGTAGGTTGATGCTGCTCACGGACGAGGACATGCTGAATACAATGATGGAGCCCCAGGACAGTGTCGTCTTACACTGGTACCGTCGGTCCCGGAAAGATTGGACCACGTGGCAAGTGTTCTGCCACGCGATCCGGAGCTGCTACGTGATCGACCGAGGCTTCCAAACTGAGATGATTAACGAAGCACAGCGGCGTACACAGGCCAAATGCAAGCCGAACGTGACTACGTGACTCGTCAACTTGTTGACGATCCTAAATCCAAAATTCAGAGCTTTAGTGCGAAAAGTCTTGCAAGAGGCGGTCTTTAGAGCCACCTCCCGTGATTTAGAGGCACCAGACGTCGTAGCTTTTATCGCAAAGAGGAGCAGTTGCAACTCACACCCGAGGTTGCCGCATACAGGAAAGAGCAGAGCGTCGACCTCGTCTAAAGCCACCCTTCAGAGGAAAGCTCATACGCAAGCTAATTAGCAACTGAGATAAAAGTGAGACGGTAGGTGCTTATGCACGGTTCCTGTGCTGGGGTTGTAGTTGGCCATATCTTGCCTAAAGGCGAGTAATTGAGGTCCAACTCGCCCCTACGCTCCTTGACATCGCTGAAGATCAGTAGGCAGCTGCGAGGATACAGGGTAATGATGATTGCCTCCCCTTGGTTATAAAAGAGGAGCATCACCACCGTGACTCCGCTGACTTAATCGCAAATGTCGACCACGATCGGTATCCACGATGGTGGGTACAGATGGGTATAGGTGAGTTTTGCATTCCTGCACTGATTGATGCAGGAGCTCCTCACACAGCTCTCGGACCAATCAGCCAGCAGATTGCCTCTGTCCTCAGTTGGCTAGTTCGACCCTTTCCCAGATCTGGCGCCCGACTCGCCACGGGAAAAATTGAACCGATAGTAGGCCAGGTGGCCCTTCCGTTTGCAATTGCAGACGTCGAAATGAAGTTAGACGTTACCATAATTCGAGACTTGGAAAATGACTGTCTGCTCGGTGCAGACTTCTACAACGCTTTCAATGCGGTCATCCACCTGCGCGACAATATCATATCGATCGAGAGTGCTGCTGATTTCGTTCCACTACAACTTTGCACCGTCTCGGTTACCTCGACGTATTCGCTTGCCTCTACAGGCTTAGCTGATATTGACGATAGTCAACATCGAGCCCTCAAGGAACTATTCGACTGGATACTATCTGTGGCTGACCAGCCTCTGGGCTGCACGCATCTGACTGACCACTTGATCGACGTCGGCGATGCTAAGCTGATTAAGACCCGGTCTCTCAGAAGATAGAGCTGGAAATGTATGCGCAAGTGCGCAAAATGCTCGATAAAGACATGATTCGCCGATCGACCAACGAGTGGTCTAGCTCCGTCGTAATGATTCACAAGAGCGACGGGAGCTACTAATTCTGCGTGGACTATCGCAAATTGAACTCCGTGTCCAAGGTCAGCGCTCCCATACATGGACGCAATCTTACGGAAAATGCGAAATGCGCAATATATCTCCACACTGGACCTCGGCAGCGCCTATCACCAAGTCCCTCTTCAGGAGGAATTACGGTACATCTCTGCCTTTTCGGTCCCAGGCATGGGGCTGTTTGAAAGGATCCTCATGCCGTCTGGTGACGCCGGTGGGCCTGTCACCTTTCAGTAGTTAAACAACAAGCTACGGAGAACTCTAACGAGTACCTCAAGTTGCTTGAGTACATTCTGCGACGAATTTCTGATGCGGGCCTAACTATCAATAGGCAGAAGAGTAAATTCGGATTTGCACAGGTACGATTTCTTGGGCTCCTCGTGGATCGTAATGTGTTTCGACCCGACCCGGATAAGATTGCACCAATTTTAACTTACGCCGCACCAAAGAGCTTGAAACAGCTCCGTCGGTTTCTAGGCCTTGCGTCCTGGTATCGCAAGTACTTGTTTGTTTTTCTTTTCATCGAATACGAATAATTCTATAATAAACATAAGAAGGTTCCGTCAGCTGCCCCGCTAGTCAACACTTATTAACAAAAATTGACTTCAAAGTTTATTTCAGATTTATGGGGTTAAAAATTAATAAATTATTTCAGTTAGAGATTTTAATAAAAAGATAATAATTGTATTATTTATTTTTTATAACTGAATATAAATAGGTATTCATTTGATTGTTTTCTCCATCAGCTGATAAACGGATATCATAAAACAAATGTAAATCTAAGTGTAACTCTCAATACAACATTCTACAATAAAACACATATAAAAAATAAAATACAAATAAAACATATACACACATAAACAAATTTTCAGATGTAATATATATGTATATATATTGTAACGGGGTTGCCTGCTTTTCCGTACTGAAATCGAAGCGGAGGTGCGCCGTCGGAATGAGCGCGCGGTGCTGTCTTTGTGACGCGCAGCCATCACGTGCGGACCGCATGAGCCCTGCGCAGATAGGCCCAGGGCAGACATGATACGCGTCTGTGTGACATATCTCTTCCGGTTCCACAAACGTCTATAACAAAATCTACCGTTCGTCAATTTCGTCATTTTGAAATTAATGCCTTTTTAAAGGATCTTAGTCATATTGAGTGGAGTACCATTGATCACTCTAATAATGTAAATGAGAAAGTTTCGCTTTTCTATAATCTATGCTACTATCACTCGAAAAACTAGCAAATCCGCTCCATGGTTCACTCATGATATTAACAAACTTATTAAATCCAGAAACAGAGCATTGACTTCGTGCAGGAAATTTAACCGCCCCACTGACCTTTCTACGTACAAGACTCTATCTAATAAAGTTAAAACGGCTACTCGTAATGCATCACATCACTACGCAAATAATTTGTTAACAGCTAGAAATAATGGAAATTAAGAGTAATGGAAAAACAGAGCGATGGAAATTAATAAAATGGGTGTTACATCTAAGGTTAAGCAAACATTTCCACTTCCTACTAGTATTGGCGATCTCAAAAAATTTTTCATGATTTTCATTTTTCTTGCTGATAATCAAGATAGTGCACTCGCCGATCAAAGACCTACTGTGAGAATACCCTCAGATATTCGATTCTTTTTTCGTCTCATTGAACCGATAGAAGTTATCGAAGCTATTATTACTAATGCTCATAGGATTTATAACATCCCAATAAATTATCTTGTCTGCCAATAATTTTACCCACACTTGTACATATCTATAATTCTTCCTTACTATCAGGAATATTCCCAACTACTTCGAAAATTGCAAAGGTTATTCCAATACCTAAATGTCAAACGCCACTTGAAATGAGTCATTATAGACCGATTAACATACTCTGCGCTACATCAAAAATTCTAGAACGTGTTGCATATAAGCAAATTTCCGGATTTATCACCGAAAATAAGATACTAGACTACCAGTCGGGTCTTAGAACATAGCACGATAACAAAGAAATTGTACTCTTGGTAGCGATTAAATTTTCTCGAGCTTTTGACTTGGTTAATGTACCTTTATTATGCAGAAAACTGGAACACTTTGGTTTTTCTGATACTTCGTTAACTGGATTGCGTCAGTTTTATATAACAGGAAACAATACGTAAGCTCAACCTCGGGTGAAAATTCCTCTATTATGACTCGCACGTCTGGGGTTCCGCAAGGTAGCTTGCTTGCTCCATCTCTGTTCTCTTTATTTATTAATGATGCTCCATTATCTCTCCAATATAGTAAATATCACCTCTATGCTGACGATTTTGCTATTTACATTAGCGGGAAGTTTAGTGTTTTGGAAATAATAATTGCAAAAATGAACATTGACATTCATAATCTATTTATTTGGGCGACTTCTAATGGCCTTTCTATCAACGCCAGTAAAACACAATCTATTTGGTTAGGTACTAGGAACTTTATGAATCGACTGCCTATCTCTGATTTCACGTCACTTCAGTTAAACCACAATAGCGTTGCGTACACGAATAATATTAAAATACTCGGTATTACCTTCGATAGCTCCTTAACATGTGCCCCGCAATGCATGCTCACCGCAAGGAAATGTTTTGCAGCATTAGCAAGATTACGCAGTAACTGCTTTAGACGTCAGTTAAAAGTAAGACTTACTCAGCAGCTCGTCTTCCCATACTTAGAATATTGTTGTTCTCTCTTTCTTGACTTTTCCGCCGAACTGATGCTGAAGTTATATCGCTGTAAGAACGCAGCAATTCGGTTCGCTTTAGACCTTAAAAAATCCTATCATATTTACTCCACCTACAGGACCCTAGGAATCTTACCAAATAATCTACGTAGAGACTACCTTACGCTACTGGTATCTGTACTGAGATACGGTGAATCACTTTATATTTATAACAAGCTAAAATTTAAAAAAAAGTATCAGTTTAGCCTCGGTCCGTGATGTTGGCATTGATCTATTTATAAATAGGGCACGATTGTCTCGCAATATGTACTCCTTCACCATTGCTGCTTCACGTTTGTGGAATGAGATACCAGCGCATATAAGATCTTATAAAACCTCTGCTTTTAAGCCTGCGCTGATTCGATTCTATAGAGAACATTATCTTAGTATTTGGTTCATGTTACACGGAAGCACTTCTTAAGTAATGTTATTTTTTTTTCTGTTATTATATTTTACTTTTATACATTTATATTGTTATATTTTTATATTTATATTGTTAAGAATTGTTGTTATATATGCGATATTGAAATTATGACTAATTTTTGTTATGATATATAGCTTGACTATACTTGTAATATTTCTATGCTGGCCTATGAAAGAGCATGAGTCCTCAGGTTTTAATAAATAAAATTCGAATTCTAATTGTAAATACAATACTTCCTGTAGAAATCAGCCCGTCATACCTGGACATCGTCTTGTACTGTCTAAACACGAAACTCCCCGTAGAAATTGTCCAGATATACCTAAACATTGCTTCCTTACGACTAAGCATAATACTCCCCGTAGTCATCGACGCAACGGGGTATCGTGATCCACCGCCCCGACACGCCATCGTTATGTTTGGTACACATGGACGGTGGTCGTCTTACGTTTCACTAGTCGTTGGAGTCATGTGACTGGGGGTTGTGAAGTAGACTCCATTCTCCGGTCTTCTTCATAATTGTCCGACACATATCTGTTGGAACCGCAACGAATATTGTTAGAGATGGTCACATCGTTTTCTCCGCAATTGAAACAGTGTAGTCTGTGTTTATCAGGGCATCGATCTGCCCAGTGACCTGGTCTGCTACAAATCCAGCATCGTCTGTTATCTGGCCTAAGGCTCTTTCTCCTAGGCTCTCTATTCCATGGCGTTCGAGGTCTTTCTTGTCACTGTCTGTCAGGACTAGCTAATCTGTCACGACTAGTAGTACCGTCTATCCTCCAAACGTGGCTGAGAGTATCAGTATTGGTCGCCCGTATCATGGTATGAGGTGCATGCTCGTTCGGGGCTCTGTCGTGAATACAATCGACCATATTAGGGTGACGGACTCCTGTTTTGGCTTAATGGTGGCCGGTAGGATATATGTGTGGATCAGGAGGATGATGGTGGATGGTATTTACGTTAGGGGCTTCTGAAGCGTCTAGTTCTTTCGGACTGCCTCTCCGATGATCGCCTTCTATTCACCGGCGGTGAATGGTTCCGCTTCCTCTCGTCCGGCGTGGTATCTCGCCGTCTCTCTTCCTGGGTCGTCAGTATTGAGGTTGTTGGTTCTGCAAGCGTAACGTGCTTTATTGCCTCGTTTGGTTTATCATCGTGCAGAGCAGCTTCTCTCGATCGATCGCCTGAGATTATAGCCAGCTGAGGAGCATACAGCTATAGTGACCCTGCATTTGTCAGCTGATGGCGATGCTTAATACCACTTGGTAAGCTCCCTCTTCAGCTCTATCTGTTGTCGATAACTTCGGGATATAGATTGCGGTATATTTTGTCCACCTGCGTGTCGAGGGGAAGTGGTGGTGCTGTTTTTTCTAGCAGCACTCTCATGCCTATTAAATAGGATGGACTCATTTGGTCCTTGTGTTCGGTCTCTAATTTCCTCCTCTAAGCGCAGTGCAAAGTTTAAAAGTCTGACGCCTTAATGCCGACTTTATATCTTCCATCGTTTATCAGCTTTTGTAAATTGGCCTTGCTCATATACGTGCTGCTTTTCACAGGACTCCTCGTATGAATTTTAGTACGTCTTCAATTCGAAGTTCCAAGCTTCTTATGGTTTCTTCAAGTCTTTCGATGAATTCGCCGACATCCGCCGACATCCAGAGAAGCGCACTTGGCAATGCTGTCGCACGTGCTGCTTCTGTGTCGCGTAGTCGACGCGATGTGTGAGCCTTGTCTGCTTGCATGTGATGGAGGTGTGCCTTGTGGTGTTTGTTGCGCCTGCATGTCCATTAAGACTAAGCATTGCTGCAGCACTGCTGCCAAGGTGTTGGTACTATTCCGTGACTCCAGCAGGTTGTTGTCATGATTTACACTGGTCCTATGCGCTGGTAGTGTCGTTGAGGGGTTACCTTGCGGTGAAGAAATGTATGGAAACATTGGCCATGGTAGCGGCATATTGCTGCAGGTCTGTTGCGTGCTTGTTGTCCGTTCTCCATTTTTTCCTGTTCAGGATTGTGTTTGTCAGGGGCTGGGTTCGTAGCTACTACTAGCTTGTTGTCGATTTTCGTTGAGTTGAGGACGTTCGTTATATTGGATAACTCGTTTGAATCCGTTTCTGTTTTGCCGAATTCATCGGAATCTTTCCATTCTGCTACGTCTTTTCCAAACATACGTCCTAATTTACGTCGAGTCAGTCTGTCACGAAGAACCTCTGGTGACTCATCTAATTGTATGTTCTGCTGTGGAGCTTCTCTTAGCAGCTCCTCTTTAGTCATTTCGGCGAACATACTGTTCAACCTTTTTTTTCATTCACCACTATATCGTCTTTGATCGGTGCGGATGCCATTTTGACTTAGTTAATAATTAACCTAATTAAAGTTATTTAATTCTAAAAAATTATTTATAGTATGATTATTCCTAATACAAACGCGATTATTTGAGTAAATAAAATTTTGGTTTTTATGTGAAATTATTGCTTATTTCTTAAATCATAATAATTATTATTATCCAGATTACTCGTTTATTTACTCGCTTATTTCCTCTATAATTGCAGCACCAAGTTAACTGATAGCAAAGCAAAAATACCATAGAATTCTTCAAAGTGTCTTAAGATTATTTATAATTAATTATTTATTCTTAAGTTATTTATTCTGGCGACATGAT